>CAIGQS010000041.1:0-525070 GCA_903798195.1 Danio kyathit
TGTAGAGCTGCGCATCGAAAGAATTGCTCTTCCATGTTTGGACTTAGTAGTGACTATTAAACCACACTGAACTGAGCTAAACTGAACTAAACTTAAACACTGAAAACTGGACTGACAGTGTTTCAATTTACCATGATCTTCTATGTGAAGCTGCTTTGACACAATCTACATTGTAAAAGTGCTATACAAATAAAGGTGAATTGAATTGAATTGGTGCTCCATCTGGCACCAGTATTGGGCCTAGGGAATGGCATGATATTGCATGTCAAACTATCACTGATCCCCCCCATGCTTGACTTTGGGCCTCAACGTTCTGCGTGGTATGCTTCTTAGGGGCTTCTCCACACCATATCTCTCCCGGAAGTGGGACAGACAGTGAAGGTGGACTCATCAGAGAACAAAAACAGCTACACTGTAGTCAGACACCAAAATTGGCATATTCTAGAGGATATAATAATAATTCCTTACATTCATATAGCGCTTTTTCTGGACACTCAAAGCGCTTTACACATTTTTGGGGGGAATCTCCTAATGCACCACCAGTATGCAGCATCCACCTGGAGTGCGTTTTCCAAACAACGACGTAACTCACGCCTGAACTATCACAGTACGATGCATCATTTGGGAAAAGAACGATGTAGTGACGAGTGTTTCCCAAAACCTGAAGTTTCTCTGTCGCAGATCCATCGTTTGAACCACGTTAGTTATAATGACGCTCTAAACAGGGTGGATTACCAACTTCTTTAGAGAAGAACCCCATAGTTTCTTTGTGTAAATTAAATTGCTTTACACGCACACGCATTTAAAAAAATTCCAATATTAGTGTTGGGTAAAAACATGCACTCGTTTTCCTTATCAATTGAAATATATGTAAACGGCACATATAGGGCCTGTGTTTCCTTTACAAATATTACAGAGAACATTACATATTCTATTCTAAAACATGGGCAACCCAGTGGCGCAGTAGGTAGTGCTGTTGCCTCACAGCAAGAACTTCGCTGGGTCGCAGGTTCGAACCTCGGCTGGGCTGGGTCAGTTGGCGTTTCTGTGTGGAGTTTGCATGTTCTCCCTGGGTTCGCGTGGGTTTCCTCCGGGTGCTCCGGTTTCCCCCACAGTCCAAAGACATGCAGTACAGGTGAATTGGGTAAGGTAAATTGTCCATAGTGTATGAGTGTGAATGTGTGTGTGGAAGTTCCCAGAGATGGGTTGCGGCTGGAAGGGCATCCGCTGCGTAAAATCGTGCTGGATAAGTTGGCGGTTCATTCCGCTGTGGCGACCCCGCAAGGGACAAAGCCGACAAGAAAATGAATGAATGAATTCTAAAACATAAAATCACTTACAAAAGCTAACACGTATTCTAATCTCATATGTAAATCATATAAACAAATAAATAATTCGGCTATTCATTAAGAAATTAAATGTAATATTTATTATTTATTAGGAAATAAGAGAATCCTACATTAATAATAATGATGATGATTATTATCATTATTATTAAATAGGATATTGTTTTTTTTTTTTTTGAAAGTTACATTTTACTGCAGAAATGTGGTAACGTGGTAATGTAAGGTAATGTGGTAAGAGTGATGACTTTAATGCTTTTTTGTTTTTATAATTTCAAGTTTAAATGTTACATAACTGGGAATACAACACAGCCAGGAACTATGTTTCTAACTACAGCTCCAGAGGTGTAGTTGCAAGTGTTCAAGTTTGCGATGCAGTTTGCCAATGTTTATTGGAACGATGGATTTGGGAAATACCAAATCAATGAACTATGTTTGTAACGACGGTACTTGCGACCTTAGTTGGCTAACGATGGTTTGGATGATGCGACGGCAGCCATATTGCACCAGAGCGCACACCACACACCAGCTTATTGGTGGAGAGGAAACAGAGTGATGAAGCCAATTATGATATGGAGAAGGTTAGGATGCCATAATGGACAGAGGCTAGTAGGCAAATTTGGCCAGGATACCGGGGTTAAACCCCTACTCTTTTTCAAAGGACATCACTGAGCATATAGAGTCCCCATCAATATACTGGGGTGTTAGGACCCACACAGACCGCAGGTTGACCGCCCCCTGCTGGTCTCACTAACACCACTTCCAGCAACAACCTAGCTTTCCATGTCGTCTTCCATTCACATTCAGGGCGCAGCCCTGCTTAGCTTCAGTGTGCGACCACTGAATAAATAATCTGATGGGTATTTTGAGCTGAAACTTTACACACACATTTTGCAGACACCAAAGGCTTATCTTACATCTTGTAAAAGGGGCAAAATAGGTGCCTTTTAATGGAAACTGTAATGGTCACTCGGTTCTATAATGAACATTTTTGGACTTTTGTGGGTGGCATAATCTGTGTGGCCCTAATGGAATACATTATACCCCAAAACACTAGAAAACAAAACAAAACACGAAACTTGATCAAAACCAACCCACCTTCTTTTGCACAAAAACTCAGAGTTTGCTCAAACTAAACCTGAACTTTCCTGCGTAAAAACACAAACCGGCTTTGTGCACAGGCCTTAGGGCAAGGGGCAAATTGTTATTGCCTTCGGGATCTTTTTTCCCCACAAAAATGAAACAGCACATGGAAAATGGTGATCAAAGACTAATGTTTTATTTGTCATTAAGTGGTTGAGACATCCACAAGGACAAATTTTGATACTACTTTGCCCTGCATCCTCAGATCCTTAATGCACCGGTCACTTAACTTGCATTGGTGTAGCATTATCCACGCGTCCTTCTATCCATCTGTCCATCAATCCCATAATGTATTCCAATCAAAAGGATTCTGATGTCACTGTAAGAAACATTTGAGTTAATTAACTTACTTTACTTACATTCATTTAACAACATGACATCACAACATGAAACTGGAAAATCTGTTCCAACCATTAAAACAATCTGTAATACGTTTCAACAGATGTTAAACATTTTTAATGCATTTAAATATTTTGATGGAAATTCTGCAAGATGAAGATGAATGTATGCACCATTCATAAGTTATTGAATTTACCATGTTTGTGTAATTGCTGTGACCATTCTTGTCTGTTGCCCCTGATGTGACTCCAACAAGCGTCACATATGCAAAACAAGAAACAAATTTGGTGATTGTTCAGAAGGATTTGGACAATGTCAGTTAAATAGACAGTATTTTTATGTCACAGTCAGGTGATTTGCATTATATAATTTACCGTGTTAATTCAGTGGTGTGCAGTATAACATTTCTTGCCTGTAGTCAGTGAGGTGACTCCAACGGTGATGCATAACAATAAAGAGAGAGGAAACATATTAGTGATTGTTCAGAAGGACAAGCACAAAGTCAATTAAACAGATGCAGTATTTATATGTAGCATTCAGACTATGCAGTAATATTTTGGGTTATTGAATTTACCATATTCATTTCTTGATGTGGGTTAGGGTCAGGACATTTCAGGCTGTTGCCACTGAGGTGACTCAAACAGTGGTATAGATGCACAAGAAACAAACAAACAAAATAATATTAGCTATTGTTCAAAAGCACAAACACATTGTTAATTCAAAATATGCAGAGATAATGAAGTGAGTTAATGAATTTACCGTATTTATTTATTAGTGTGCAGTGAAGTTTCTTGGCCATTGTCACTGAATCGACTCAAACAGCACAGATGCACAACAACAAACAGACAAAATAAGCATTAGACACTGCTCAAAGAAACCTGCACAATGTTTATTGAACACACTCAGAATTTATATGTAAGATTCAGGTTATGAAGCATAAATGTGGGTTATTGAATTTACCTTGGTCATTTATTAGTGTGCAGTCAGTGACCCTTTACTTGCCTATTGTCACCAAATTGACTCAAACACACAGACAAGATAAGTATTAGAGACTTTTCAGAAGAACCAGACCAATGTTCATTAAATAGATGCAGAATTTACATGTAACATTTAGATTATAAGACATTAATGTGGGTTACTGAATTTACCTTGGTAATTTATTGGTGTGCAGTGATCTTTTTCTTGCCCAATGTCATAATTTTCTCTGAGTTGACTCAAACAGTGGCATAGATGTACAAAAACAAGAAAGAAATCAGCAAAAGAAGACCATGATGCAGATGCAGAATCTATATGTAACGTACAGATTGTGTATTAATAATGTGAATTAAAGAATTTACCTTGGTCATTTATTGGTGTGCCGTTATCTTTCTTTTGTTCAATGTCATGATTTGACTCAAACAGTAGTGGCATAGATGTGCAACAAGAAACAGAAAATAAAAATTAGCAAAAGAAGGATATTGATGCAGAATGTGTATTAATAATGTGAATTAAGGAATTTACCTTGGTATTTTATTGGTGTGCCGTGACCTTTTTCTTGTCATTGTCACTAAATTGACTCATTCAAACAGACAAATTAAGTATTAGAGACTGTTCAGAGGAATCAGCACATGTTTAAAAAAATAGATGCAGAATTTACATGTTACATTTAGATTATAAGGCATTAATGTGGGTTTCTGAATTTACCTTGGTAATTTATTGGTGTGCAGTGATCTTTTTCTTGCCCAATGTTACGATTTTCCCTGAGTTGACTCAAACAGCGGCATAGATGTACAACAAGAAACAGAAAATAGAAATTAGCAAAAGAAGACCATGATGCAGATGCAGTATTTATATGTAACATTCAGACTATGCAGTAATATTTTGGGTTATTGAATTTACCATATTCATTTCTTGATGTGGGTTAGGGTCAGGACATTTCAGGCTGTGGCCACTGAGGTGACTCAAACAGTGGCATAGATGCACAAGAAACAAACAAACAAACAAAATATTAGGGATTGTTCAGAAGCACAAACACATTGTCAATTCAAAAGGTGCAGAATTTATATGTAACACTCAGATAACATAGTAAAAGGGTGAGTTAATGAATTTACCGTATTCATTTATTAGTGTGCAGTGAAGTTTCTTGGCCATTGTCACTGAATCGACTCAAACAGCACAGATGCACAACAACAAACAGACAAAATAAGCATTAGACACTGCTCAGAGAAACCTGCACAATGTTTATTGAATACACTCAAAATTTATATGTAAGATTCAGGTTATGAAGCATAAATGTGGGTTATTGAATTTACCTTGGTCATTTATTAGTGTGCAGTCAGCGACCCTTTACTTGCCTATTGTTACTGCAGCGACTCAAACACACAGACAAGATAAGTATTAGAGACTTTTCAGAAGAACCAGACCAATGTTCATTAAATAGATGCAGAATTTACATGTAACATTTAGATTATAAAGCATAAATGTCAGTTAATTCATTTACCTTAGTAATTTATTGGTGTGCAGTGATCTTTTTCTTACCCAATGTCATAATTTTCTGAATTGACTCAAACAGTGGCATAGATGTACAAAAACAAGAAAAAATCAGCAAAGGAAGACCATGATGCAGATGCAGAATGTATATGTAACATACAGATTGTGTATTAATAATGTGAATTAACGAATTTACCTTGGTAATTTATTGGTGTGCAGTGACGTTTTACTTGCCATTGTCACTGAATTGACTCAATCAAGCATACAAATTAAGTATTAGAGACTGTTCAGAGGAATCAGCATGATATGTTTATTAAATAGATGCATAAAACTTACATGTAACATTTAGATTATAAGGCATTAATGTGGGTTGCTGAATTTACCTTGGTAATTTATTGGTGTGCAGTGATCTTTTTCTTGCTCAATGTCAGGATTTTCTCTGAGTTGACTCAAACAGTGGCATAGATGTACAACAAGAAACTGAAAAAATAAAAATTAGCAAAAGAAGACCATGATGCAGATGCAGAATCTATATGTAACGTACAGATTGTGTATTAATATTGTGAATTAAGGAATTTACCCTGGTCATTTATTGGTGTGCCATTTTCTTTTTTTTGTTCAAGGTCATGATTTGACTCAAACAGTAGTGGCATAGATGTACAACAAGAAACAGAAAATAAAAATTAGCAAAATAAGGACTTGATGCAGAATGTGTATTAATAATGTGAATTAAGGAATTTACCTTGGTAATTTATTGTTGTGCAGTGATCTTTTTCTTGCCTATTTTGTCATTTGAGTTGACTCAAACAGTGGCATAGATGTACAAAAACAGAAAAAATACAAGAAACAGAAAATAAAAATGAGCAAGACCATGATGCAGATGCAGAATCTATATGTAACACACAGATCATGTATTAATAATGTGAATTAACGAATTTACCTTGGTAATTTGGTGTGCCGTGACGCCTGCCCATTGGCACTGAGGTGACTCAGCAACATAGGAGCACGATAAGAAACATATAAAATAAGTATTAGAGAATTTTCATTTAATTCTCAGCGCTACAATATTTATTTGCAACTTTCAGATTATAAACAAATAATGTGGGATGTTAAATTTACCGTGATCATTTTTCGGCGCACAGTGAAACCTCTTTGTTGTTCGTTGTCAAGGAGAATCTTCCGTTTCTGACGAAATAGAATGTTTTTTCTTTTACAATACGTCCAAAAAATGTTTTTGTTTAAATATTGTTTACTTCGCTCACGCAATGTCATTTATTACGTGAGTGTTTTAGTTAAGTCCAACCACAAGATGGCAGCAGAGAATTACTCACCGCGCTCTTACAACAAAATACAAAATAAAAGTTATATCAGTAAAAAAAATAACATTTGAAACCAAATCTCCAAAACTATTTTATTTGAAAATGTGTTTTTAATTTAATTATTAAGCTACTCTTACAAACAGCACAAAAAATAAACCAGTCTGCAAATATCTGAGTCAATATTTCCTATATTAAATATTTCTGCTATTGACTTTTAGTCTTGCATCATGTTTGGTAGAGCTTCTGTTGACAATATTTGATGTGCTGTATGTATGGGGATTCTCTCTAGTTTCATTTAAAGGTTGCAGGGTGTCTGTGGGGTCTCAAAAGGTTTTAAATTCAAAAACAAATTTTTAGGCCTTAAAAAGTTTTAAATTCACTGAAATGTTGACTTGAAGGTCTTAAATCATTTTAAATGGTTCTTCATTTTCCAATGCCCATATAAAGCTACCCATTTAGGCCAACAACCATACAGTCTCCAACAATACATCTCAATAAAAACTTTTAACTAAACTCTATTTTCAACTCTATTTAACAATATGGTTCCTCACAATAACATTTGTAAGTTCTCCTTGTATCTATAGACAATGTTAGATATAGACCATGGTAAGGACACTGACATGGACAGACTGTGGTACATTTAGTTTATTATAGTTTTTAAAGTTTGTCAAACTAAAGTAATATTGTAAAATAAAAGTGTATGTATGGTTTGCTTGTTTTTGACACATTAATTTATAGTATTATTCAAGTAATTAGATTTTGTTTAACCGGACAAGTAAAAACACTTAGGGTTTAGCCCTGTGACTTGGTGACACCTGCACAAACCCTGTGTTGTTTTTTGTATTTTAAAGATGATTAATGATTTGTTGGTCATTAAATGTGTCACATAATTGATCCATTAACGTTGAAAAGTTTTTCTTTTCTCCCCACAGAAAGTAAATTTAGCAGAAGCGAATTACTGTAGAAGTGGGCCAGACGATGATCTCCAAACACAAAAACCTCCGGTACTACAGCTCACGTATTACTCAGGTCACGGCCCAGACATTTTACGAGGTCATGTTCGATGATGGCTCCCCTTCAGCAATGATACATATCCTGAAGACATTGTGGTGAGTCTATCTCTATTAGACGTTAGTCATGATTAGCATCCAGTTGCTTGTTTTTAATGAATGAGCATCTCTTCTCTTTCATTCTACAGAGCAGAGATTGTGCCCAGCTTAGGCCTCCTAAAGTTGGGGAGACAGTTCAGGTAAAGTGACCTGATGGACTTCTTTATGGAGCCAAATATCTCGGCTCTAACACTTCATATATGTACCAGGTACATTCCCTCTTAGTCACATCAAGTACTGCTGCTCTGCTTAGACCCCTTAGTTTTTCACGATTTATTTTTGGTGCTTTTTGCAATAAAAATGACTGATTTTGTGGTGGTAATTTCCAGAAATTTGTGAACAATTTTGCGATTAAAAAATACATAAAAATATAAAAAATTATATATTCTTCAACTACGGGCACTTTTAGCCTTGTGAAGTTAAGATCTGTAAGAGGACAAACTAAGATAAGAGAAATTGTTAATATTTAACATTTTTTCCGACATGAAATGAACAAATGTCATTTCCACCACATCTCAACATACAGCTTTTATTTCAAAATGAAATAAATTATGGCAGTCAAAAATATTCTAAAATCATTTTTGTGTCTAGTTTAACCAATCTTTCCATAATATATACAATAATTATACATTTGTCAATGAAATAAATGAGTCCCTTCAGACCAAATGCTGGATTGTACACCTGTCACACTCTAAAATTTAATAATAATTTAGTTAAGAGCTCAAAAGAAAATAAATAAATTGAATTTGTACATTGCATGAACATTTTTAATGTGTGATGAGAACTTTTAAAATATTTTATTTAAATTGTGTGGTGATGGAAATGACAGGATGTTGTGGAAATGACAATGAATCTGTTAATAGAGAAACATTAAATATTCATTAACGAAATTATTAGAAACTTAAACTCACACTTATTAAACTCAATTTACTAAATTACTAAGCATAACCACACATTTTATTTTTGCATGTATAAGACTGAGATTGACCTAAAATAAACTGATTTGTCCAACAGATGAACAGTAACACTGCATACTGTGAATAACTAATTATTATTCCATTTTTATATAAAGTAATTTACAAATAAAAGTATTACACATCTACAGGGGTTGCACAATGAAACTGAAAGGCCTGATTTTAGAGCACAATAATTCATTAGTGGGGCAGCGCGGTGGCTCATTGGTTAGCACTGTCACCTCACAGCAATAAGGTCACTAGTTCAAGCCTCAGCTTGGTCAGTTGGCATTTCTGTGTCAAGTTTGCACGTTCTCCCCGTGTTGGTGTGGGTTTCCTCCGGGTGCTCCGGTTTTCCCACAGTCCAAACACATGCACTATAGGTGAATTGGGTAAGCTAATTGTCCATAGTGTATGTGTGTGAAAGAGAGTGTATGGGTGTTTCCCAGTAATGAGTTGCAGCTGGAAGGGCATGCGCTGCGTGAAACATATGCTGGATAAGTTGGCAGATCATTCCGCTGTGGCGACCCCTGATGAATAAAGGGACTAAGCCGAAAATAAAATAAATGAATGAATAATTCATTAGTATGGCGTCGGGTCTCCTTTTGTGAACAATATATCATCAGTTCATCTGTGTAATGACAGATACAAGTCCTGCACAGTGGCCAGAGGGATTTTGAGCCATTCTTCTCCCAGAATAGTGTTCAGGTCACTATGTGATGCTGCTGGAGAAAAACGTTTCCTGACTCATTCCCCAAAATACACCAATGTGCTCAATACTATTTAGTTCTGGTGACTGTGCAGGCCATGGGAGATGTTCAACTTCACTTTATGTTCAACAAACCACTCTGTCACCAGTCTTGCTGTGTGTATTGGTGCATTATCATCCTGATACACACCACCACCTTCAGGATACAATGTTTGAACCATTGGGTGCACATGGTCCTTCAGAACACTTCAGTAGTCCTTGGCAGTCCCTTTTTATTATTATTACTTTTTTATTAAAGGGATAGTTTAAAAAACGTTTAAACATTTAAAACCTAATAAAAACTACAATTCTATCAATCATCCTTAAGTTGTTTCAAACCCACATTCCCACAAGAAATGTATACATGACTGGAACAACTTGAGGATGAGTAAATAACCGACGTGTGAACTATCCAACACAATCCCACGGCAATTTGTAACTTTTTGTTTTAGTGTCTAATTCATATGAAATCGCACGAATTTGTACTAATTAGCCACTAAACTGACAAAATGTAAAATAGTTACGTTTCCTCGTGCAATCAGGCTAAAACTATCCCTTTAACATACACTGCAGTGATAAATGAAACACTAGTTGATTAAATGTGCAATGTTGAGAAAACAAGCACACCTCCAAATGTTTTTAAATGCGATGTGTAATCATTCAAAGCCAACTTTCTGAATTAACACAAACATTAATAATTAGAAGAAGAATGAGTAAACCGTAAATAGGCCAGCTTTGTGTGAATAAGGTGTAGTTTAATCACATAATCTTTTAAAAGTAACTAATCTGATGATTAACATTTTAAAACACAATGCAATCTGGTGACAAGTACTTAATCCAACCTGTTCTTTAAGATCTCAAAACTCAGGGCTTCTGGTAGTACCTAGAAAGTACCTAGAAAGGAGGTCGAGCCTTCTCATTTATGACTCCTAAACTCTGGAATAGCCTTCCTGATTATGTCCAAGGCTCAGACACACTCTCGCAGTTCAAAACTAGATTAAAGACCTATCTTTTTAGTAAAGCATACACTCAATGCATCACTTAACGGTATGATGCATGAATGTGCTCCACGCATCTCGTTTATATACACTATGAAGATCAGCTACACTAATTATTCTCTTTATTCTCTATTTCCACCTGGAAATACTCATCCCGAGGCCCTCAAAGACTATGCAGCGCCCTGATTTGATCCAAGACCAGCAACGAGATGATCCCAAGGTTTCCATAATCCTGGACCAGGCCGTTTCCTAAGCAGCTGCTGTGGTGGTCATGGAGGAGTAGAGAGCATGAGACTGATTCCTGTGACACTCCAGGGACAGACGAGTCTCCGCTGAGGTCCAGTGTTCTCCAGCCTCCGGCGCCTAAACTGCAGCTCTGCACAAGACGTTTGGCCAGAGGAGAAATGGTCATGCCCAAGTGAGCCTGGTTTCTCGTGAGGTTTTTTGATTCTTCACTTTTGTCAATAGGTGAAGTTTTTTCCTCGCCGCTTTCGCTACTGGCTTGCATGGTTCGGGACCTGTAGAGCTGCGCATCGAAAGAATTGCTCTTCCATGTTTGGACTTAGTAGTGACTATTAAACCACACTGAACTGAGCTAAACTGAACTAAACTTAAACACTGAAAACTGGACTGACAGTGTTTCAATTTACCATGATCTTCTATGTGAAGCTGCTTTGACACAATCTACATTGTAAAAGTGCTATACAAATAAAGGTGAATTGAATTGAATTGGTGCTCCATCTGGCACCAGTATTGGGCCTAGGGAATGGCATGATATTGCATGTCAAACTATCACTGATCCCCCCCATGCTTGACTTTGGGCCTCAACGTTCTGCGTGGTATGCTTCTTAGGGGCTTCTCCACACCATATCTCTCCCGGAAGTGGGACAGACAGTGAAGGTGGACTCATCAGAGAACAAAAACAGCTACACTGTAGTCAGACACCAAAATTGGCATATTCTAGAGGATATAATAATAATTCCTTACATTCATATAGCGCTTTTTCTGGACACTCAAAGCGCTTTACACATTTTTGGGGGGAATCTCCTAATGCACCACCAGTATGCAGCATCCACCTGGAGTGCGTTTTCCAAACAACGACGTAACTCACGCCTGAACTATCACAGTACGATGCATCATTTGGGAAAAGAACGATGTAGTGACGAGTGTTTCCCAAAACCTGAAGTTTCTCTGTCGCAGATCCATCGTTTGAACCACGTTAGTTATAATGACGCTCTAAACAGGGTGGATTACCAACTTCTTTAGAGAAGAACCCCATAGTTTCTTTGTGTAAATTAAATTGCTTTACACGCACACGCATTTAAAAAAATTCCAATATTAGTGTTGGGTAAAAACATGCACTCGTTTTCCTTATCAATTGAAATATATGTAAACGGCACATATAGGGCCTGTGTTTCCTTTACAAATATTACAGAGAACATTACATATTCTATTCTAAAACATGGGCAACCCAGTGGCGCAGTAGGTAGTGCTGTTGCCTCACAGCAAGAACTTCGCTGGGTCGCAGGTTCGAACCTCGGCTGGGCTGGGTCAGTTGGCGTTTCTGTGTGGAGTTTGCATGTTCTCCCTGGGTTCGCGTGGGTTTCCTCCGGGTGCTCCGGTTTCCCCCACAGTCCAAAGACATGCAGTACAGGTGAATTGGGTAAGGTAAATTGTCCATAGTGTATGAGTGTGAATGTGTGTGTGGAAGTTCCCAGAGATGGGTTGCGGCTGGAAGGGCATCCGCTGCGTAAAATCGTGCTGGATAAGTTGGCGGTTCATTCCGCTGTGGCGACCCCGCAAGGGACAAAGCCGACAAGAAAATGAATGAATGAATTCTAAAACATAAAATCACTTACAAAAGCTAACACGTATTCTAATCTCATATGTAAATCATATAAACAAATAAATAATTCGGCTATTCATTAAGAAATTAAATGTAATATTTATTATTTATTAGGAAATAAGAGAATCCTACATTAATAATAATGATGATGATTATTATCATTATTATTAAATAGGATATTGTTTTTTTTTTTTTTTGAAAGTTACATTTTACTGCAGAAATGTGGTAACGTGGTAATGTAAGGTAATGTGGTAAGAGTGATGACTTTAATGCTTTTTTGTTTTTATAATTTCAAGTTTAAATGTTACATAACTGGGAATACAACACAGCCAGGAACTATGTTTCTAACTACAGCTCCAGAGGTGTAGTTGCAAGTGTTCAAGTTTGCGATGCAGTTTGCCAATGTTTATTGGAACGATGGATTTGGGAAATACCAAATCAATGAACTATGTTTGTAACGACGGTACTTGCGACCTTAGTTGGCTAACGATGGTTTGGATGATGCGACGGCAGCCATATTGCACCAGAGCGCACACCACACACCAGCTTATTGGTGGAGAGGAAACAGAGTGATGAAGCCAATTATGATATGGAGAAGGTTAGGATGCCATAATGGACAGAGGCTAGTAGGCAAATTTGGCCAGGATACCGGGGTTAAACCCCTACTCTTTTTCAAAGGACATCACTGAGCATATAGAGTCCCCATCAATATACTGGGGTGTTAGGACCCACACAGACCGCAGGTTGACCGCCCCCTGCTGGTCTCACTAACACCACTTCCAGCAACAACCTAGCTTTCCATGTCGTCTTCCATTCACATTCAGGGCGCAGCCCTGCTTAGCTTCAGTGTGCGACCACTGAATAAATAATCTGATGGGTATTTTGAGCTGAAACTTTACACACACATTTTGCAGACACCAAAGGCTTATCTTACATCTTGTAAAAGGGGCAAAATAGGTGCCTTTTAATGGAAACTGTAATGGTCACTCGGTTCTATAATGAACATTTTTGGACTTTTGTGGGTGGCATAATCTGTGTGGCCCTAATGGAATACATTATACCCCAAAACACTAGAAAACAAAACAAAACACGAAACTTGATCAAAACCAACCCACCTTCTTTTGCACAAAAACTCAGAGTTTGCTCAAACTAAACCTGAACTTTCCTGCGTAAAAACACAAACCGGCTTTGTGCACAGGCCTTAGGGCAAGGGGCAAATTGTTATTGCCTTCGGGATCTTTTTTCCCCACAAAAATGAAACAGCACATGGAAAATGGTGATCAAAGACTAATGTTTTATTTGTCATTAAGTGGTTGAGACATCCACAAGGACAAATTTTGATACTACTTTGCCCTGCATCCTCAGATCCTTAATGCACCGGTCACTTAACTTGCATTGGTGTAGCATTATCCACGCGTCCTTCTATCCATCTGTCCATCAATCCCATAATGTATTCCAATCAAAAGGATTCTGATGTCACTGTAAGAAACATTTGAGTTAATTAACTTACTTTACTTACATTCATTTAACAACATGACATCACAACATGAAACTGGAAAATCTGTTCCAACCATTAAAACAATCTGTAATACGTTTCAACAGATGTTAAACATTTTTAATGCATTTAAATATTTTGATGGAAATTCTGCAAGATGAAGATGAATGTATGCACCATTCATAAGTTATTGAATTTACCATGTTTGTGTAATTGCTGTGACCATTCTTGTCTGTTGCCCCTGATGTGACTCCAACAAGCGTCACATATGCAAAACAAGAAACAAATTTGGTGATTGTTCAGAAGGATTTGGACAATGTCAGTTAAATAGACAGTATTTTTATGTCACAGTCAGGTGATTTGCATTATATAATTTACCGTGTTAATTCAGTGGTGTGCAGTATAACATTTCTTGCCTGTAGTCAGTGAGGTGACTCCAACGGTGATGCATAACAATAAAGAGAGAGGAAACATATTAGTGATTGTTCAGAAGGACAAGCACAAAGTCAATTAAACAGATGCAGTATTTATATGTAGCATTCAGACTATGCAGTAATATTTTGGGTTATTGAATTTACCATATTCATTTCTTGATGTGGGTTAGGGTCAGGACATTTCAGGCTGTTGCCACTGAGGTGACTCAAACAGTGGTATAGATGCACAAGAAACAAACAAACAAAATAATATTAGCTATTGTTCAAAAGCACAAACACATTGTTAATTCAAAATATGCAGAGATAATGAAGTGAGTTAATGAATTTACCGTATTTATTTATTAGTGTGCAGTGAAGTTTCTTGGCCATTGTCACTGAATCGACTCAAACAGCACAGATGCACAACAACAAACAGACAAAATAAGCATTAGACACTGCTCAAAGAAACCTGCACAATGTTTATTGAACACACTCAGAATTTATATGTAAGATTCAGGTTATGAAGCATAAATGTGGGTTATTGAATTTACCTTGGTCATTTATTAGTGTGCAGTCAGTGACCCTTTACTTGCCTATTGTCACCAAATTGACTCAAACACACAGACAAGATAAGTATTAGAGACTTTTCAGAAGAACCAGACCAATGTTCATTAAATAGATGCAGAATTTACATGTAACATTTAGATTATAAGACATTAATGTGGGTTACTGAATTTACCTTGGTAATTTATTGGTGTGCAGTGATCTTTTTCTTGCCCAATGTCATAATTTTCTCTGAGTTGACTCAAACAGTGGCATAGATGTACAAAAACAAGAAAGAAATCAGCAAAAGAAGACCATGATGCAGATGCAGAATCTATATGTAACGTACAGATTGTGTATTAATAATGTGAATTAAAGAATTTACCTTGGTCATTTATTGGTGTGCCGTTATCTTTCTTTTGTTCAATGTCATGATTTGACTCAAACAGTAGTGGCATAGATGTGCAACAAGAAACAGAAAATAAAAATTAGCAAAAGAAGGATATTGATGCAGAATGTGTATTAATAATGTGAATTAAGGAATTTACCTTGGTATTTTATTGGTGTGCCGTGACCTTTTTCTTGTCATTGTCACTAAATTGACTCATTCAAACAGACAAATTAAGTATTAGAGACTGTTCAGAGGAATCAGCACATGTTTAAAAAAATAGATGCAGAATTTACATGTTACATTTAGATTATAAGGCATTAATGTGGGTTTCTGAATTTACCTTGGTAATTTATTGGTGTGCAGTGATCTTTTTCTTGCCCAATGTTACGATTTTCCCTGAGTTGACTCAAACAGCGGCATAGATGTACAACAAGAAACAGAAAATAGAAATTAGCAAAAGAAGACCATGATGCAGATGCAGTATTTATATGTAACATTCAGACTATGCAGTAATATTTTGGGTTATTGAATTTACCATATTCATTTCTTGATGTGGGTTAGGGTCAGGACATTTCAGGCTGTGGCCACTGAGGTGACTCAAACAGTGGCATAGATGCACAAGAAACAAACAAACAAACAAAATATTAGGGATTGTTCAGAAGCACAAACACATTGTCAATTCAAAAGGTGCAGAATTTATATGTAACACTCAGATAACATAGTAAAAGGGTGAGTTAATGAATTTACCGTATTCATTTATTAGTGTGCAGTGAAGTTTCTTGGCCATTGTCACTGAATCGACTCAAACAGCACAGATGCACAACAACAAACAGACAAAATAAGCATTAGACACTGCTCAGAGAAACCTGCACAATGTTTATTGAATACACTCAAAATTTATATGTAAGATTCAGGTTATGAAGCATAAATGTGGGTTATTGAATTTACCTTGGTCATTTATTAGTGTGCAGTCAGCGACCCTTTACTTGCCTATTGTTACTGCAGCGACTCAAACACACAGACAAGATAAGTATTAGAGACTTTTCAGAAGAACCAGACCAATGTTCATTAAATAGATGCAGAATTTACATGTAACATTTAGATTATAAAGCATAAATGTCAGTTAATTCATTTACCTTAGTAATTTATTGGTGTGCAGTGATCTTTTTCTTACCCAATGTCATAATTTTCTGAATTGACTCAAACAGTGGCATAGATGTACAAAAACAAGAAAAAATCAGCAAAGGAAGACCATGATGCAGATGCAGAATGTATATGTAACATACAGATTGTGTATTAATAATGTGAATTAACGAATTTACCTTGGTAATTTATTGGTGTGCAGTGACGTTTTACTTGCCATTGTCACTGAATTGACTCAATCAAGCATACAAATTAAGTATTAGAGACTGTTCAGAGGAATCAGCATGATATGTTTATTAAATAGATGCATAAAACTTACATGTAACATTTAGATTATAAGGCATTAATGTGGGTTGCTGAATTTACCTTGGTAATTTATTGGTGTGCAGTGATCTTTTTCTTGCTCAATGTCAGGATTTTCTCTGAGTTGACTCAAACAGTGGCATAGATGTACAACAAGAAACTGAAAAAATAAAAATTAGCAAAAGAAGACCATGATGCAGATGCAGAATCTATATGTAACGTACAGATTGTGTATTAATATTGTGAATTAAGGAATTTACCCTGGTCATTTATTGGTGTGCCATTTTCTTTTTTTTGTTCAAGGTCATGATTTGACTCAAACAGTAGTGGCATAGATGTACAACAAGAAACAGAAAATAAAAATTAGCAAAATAAGGACTTGATGCAGAATGTGTATTAATAATGTGAATTAAGGAATTTACCTTGGTAATTTATTGTTGTGCAGTGATCTTTTTCTTGCCTATTTTGTCATTTGAGTTGACTCAAACAGTGGCATAGATGTACAAAAACAGAAAAAATACAAGAAACAGAAAATAAAAATGAGCAAGACCATGATGCAGATGCAGAATCTATATGTAACACACAGATCATGTATTAATAATGTGAATTAACGAATTTACCTTGGTAATTTGGTGTGCCGTGACGCCTGCCCATTGGCACTGAGGTGACTCAGCAACATAGGAGCACGATAAGAAACATATAAAATAAGTATTAGAGAATTTTCATTTAATTCTCAGCGCTACAATATTTATTTGCAACTTTCAGATTATAAACAAATAATGTGGGATGTTAAATTTACCGTGATCATTTTTCGGCGCACAGTGAAACCTCTTTGTTGTTCGTTGTCAAGGAGAATCTTCCGTTTCTGACGAAATAGAATGTTTTTTCTTTTACAATACGTCCAAAAAATGTTTTTGTTTAAATATTGTTTACTTCGCTCACGCAATGTCATTTATTACGTGAGTGTTTTAGTTAAGTCCAACCACAAGATGGCAGCAGAGAATTACTCACCGCGCTCTTACAACAAAATACAAAATAAAAGTTATATCAGTAAAAAAAATAACATTTGAAACCAAATCTCCAAAACTATTTTATTTGAAAATGTGTTTTTAATTTAATTATTAAGCTACTCTTACAAACAGCACAAAAAATAAACCAGTCTGCAAATATCTGAGTCAATATTTCCTATATTAAATATTTCTGCTATTGACTTTTAGTCTTGCATCATGTTTGGTAGAGCTTCTGTTGACAATATTTGATGTGCTGTATGTATGGGGATTCTCTCTAGTTTCATTTAAAGGTTGCAGGGTGTCTGTGGGGTCTCAAAAGGTTTTAAATTCAAAAACAAATTTTTAGGCCTTAAAAAGTTTTAAATTCACTGAAATGTTGACTTGAAGGTCTTAAATCATTTTAAATGGTTCTTCATTTTCCAATGCCCATATAAAGCTACCCATTTAGGCCAACAACCATACAGTCTCCAACAATACATCTCAATAAAAACTTTTAACTAAACTCTATTTTCAACTCTATTTAACAATATGGTTCCTCACAATAACATTTGTAAGTTCTCCTTGTATCTATAGACAATGTTAGATATAGACCATGGTAAGGACACTGACATGGACAGACTGTGGTACATTTAGTTTATTATAGTTTTTAAAGTTTGTCAAACTAAAGTAATATTGTAAAATAAAAGTGTATGTATGGTTTGCTTGTTTTTGACACATTAATTTATAGTATTATTCAAGTAATTAGATTTTGTTTAACCGGACAAGTAAAAACACTTAGGGTTTAGCCCTGTGACTTGGTGACACCTGCACAAACCCTGTGTTGTTTTTTGTATTTTAAAGATGATTAATGATTTGTTGGTCATTAAATGTGTCACATAATTGATCCATTAACGTTGAAAAGTTTTTCTTTTCTCCCCACAGAAAGTAAATTTAGCAGAAGCGAATTACTGTAGAAGTGGGCCAGACGATGATCTCCAAACACAAAAACCTCCGGTACTACAGCTCACGTATTACTCAGGTCACGGCCCAGACATTTTACGAGGTCATGTTCGATGATGGCTCCCCTTCAGCAATGATACATATCCTGAAGACATTGTGGTGAGTCTATCTCTATTAGACGTTAGTCATGATTAGCATCCAGTTGCTTGTTTTTAATGAATGAGCATCTCTTCTCTTTCATTCTACAGAGCAGAGATTGTGCCCAGCTTAGGCCTCCTAAAGTTGGGGAGACAGTTCAGGTAAAGTGACCTGATGGACTTCTTTATGGAGCCAAATATCTCGGCTCTAACACTTCATATATGTACCAGGTACATTCCCTCTTAGTCACATCAAGTACTGCTGCTCTGCTTAGACCCCTTAGTTTTTCACGATTTATTTTTGGTGCTTTTTGCAATAAAAATGACTGATTTTGTGGTGGTAATTTCCAGAAATTTGTGAACAATTTTGCGATTAAAAAATACATAAAAATATAAAAAATTATATATTCTTCAACTACGGGCACTTTTAGCCTTGTGAAGTTAAGATCTGTAAGAGGACAAACTAAGATAAGAGAAATTGTTAATATTTAACATTTTTTCCGACATGAAATGAACAAATGTCATTTCCACCACATCTCAACATACAGCTTTTATTTCAAAATGAAATAAATTATGGCAGTCAAAAATATTCTAAAATCATTTTTGTGTCTAGTTTAACCAATCTTTCCATAATATATACAATAATTATACATTTGTCAATGAAATAAATGAGTCCCTTCAGACCAAATGCTGGATTGTACACCTGTCACACTCTAAAATTTAATAATAATTTAGTTAAGAGCTCAAAAGAAAATAAATAAATTGAATTTGTACATTGCATGAACATTTTTAATGTGTGATGAGAACTTTTAAAATATTTTATTTAAATTGTGTGGTGATGGAAATGACAGGATGTTGTGGAAATGACAATGAATCTGTTAATAGAGAAACATTAAATATTCATTAACGAAATTATTAGAAACTTAAACTCACACTTATTAAACTCAATTTACTAAATTACTAAGCATAACCACACATTTTATTTTTGCATGTATAAGACTGAGATTGACCTAAAATAAACTGATTTGTCCAACAGATGAACAGTAACACTGCATACTGTGAATAACTAATTATTATTCCATTTTTATATAAAGTAATTTACAAATAAAAGTATTACACATCTACAGGGGTTGCACAATGAAACTGAAAGGCCTGATTTTAGAGCACAATAATTCATTAGTGGGGCAGCGCGGTGGCTCATTGGTTAGCACTGTCACCTCACAGCAATAAGGTCACTAGTTCAAGCCTCAGCTTGGTCAGTTGGCATTTCTGTGTCAAGTTTGCACGTTCTCCCCGTGTTGGTGTGGGTTTCCTCCGGGTGCTCCGGTTTTCCCACAGTCCAAACACATGCACTATAGGTGAATTGGGTAAGCTAATTGTCCATAGTGTATGTGTGTGAAAGAGAGTGTATGGGTGTTTCCCAGTAATGAGTTGCAGCTGGAAGGGCATGCGCTGCGTGAAACATATGCTGGATAAGTTGGCAGATCATTCCGCTGTGGCGACCCCTGATGAATAAAGGGACTAAGCCGAAAATAAAATAAATGAATGAATAATTCATTAGTATGGCGTCGGGTCTCCTTTTGTGAACAATATATCATCAGTTCATCTGTGTAATGACAGATACAAGTCCTGCACAGTGGCCAGAGGGATTTTGAGCCATTCTTCTCCCAGAATAGTGTTCAGGTCACTATGTGATGCTGCTGGAGAAAAACGTTTCCTGACTCATTCCCCAAAATACACCAATGTGCTCAATACTATTTAGTTCTGGTGACTGTGCAGGCCATGGGAGATGTTCAACTTCACTTTATGTTCAACAAACCACTCTGTCACCAGTCTTGCTGTGTGTATTGGTGCATTATCATCCTGATACACACCACCACCTTCAGGATACAATGTTTGAACCATTGGGTGCACATGGTCCTTCAGAACACTTCAGTAGTCCTTGGCAGTCCCTTTTTATTATTATTACTTTTTTATTAAAGGGATAGTTTAAAAAACGTTTAAACATTTAAAACCTAATAAAAACTACAATTCTATCAATCATCCTTAAGTTGTTTCAAACCCACATTCCCACAAGAAATGTATACATGACTGGAACAACTTGAGGATGAGTAAATAACCGACGTGTGAACTATCCAACACAATCCCACGGCAATTTGTAACTTTTTGTTTTAGTGTCTAATTCATATGAAATCGCACGAATTTGTACTAATTAGCCACTAAACTGACAAAATGTAAAATAGTTACGTTTCCTCGTGCAATCAGGCTAAAACTATCCCTTTAACATACACTGCAGTGATAAATGAAACACTAGTTGATTAAATGTGCAATGTTGAGAAAACAAGCACACCTCCAAATGTTTTTAAATGCGATGTGTAATCATTCAAAGCCAACTTTCTGAATTAACACAAACATTAATAATTAGAAGAAGAATGAGTAAACCGTAAATAGGCCAGCTTTGTGTGAATAAGGTGTAGTTTAATCACATAATCTTTTAAAAGTAACTAATCTGATGATTAACATTTTAAAACACAATGCAATCTGGTGACAAGTACTTAATCCAACCTGTTCTTTAAGATCTCAAAACTCAGGGCTTCTGGTAGTACCTAGAAAGTACCTAGAAAGGAGGTCGAGCCTTCTCATTTATGACTCCTAAACTCTGGAATAGCCTTCCTGATTATGTCCAAGGCTCAGACACACTCTCGCAGTTCAAAACTAGATTAAAGACCTATCTTTTTAGTAAAGCATACACTCAATGCATCACTTAACGGTATGATGCATGAATGTGCTCCACGCATCTCGTTTATATACACTATGAAGATCAGCTACACTAATTATTCTCTTTATTCTCTATTTCCACCTGGAAATACTCATCCCGAGGCCCTCAAAGACTATGCAGCGCCCTGATTTGATCCAAGACCAGCAACGAGATGATCCCAAGGTTTCCATAATCCTGGACCAGGCCGTTTCCTAAGCAGCTGCTGTGGTGGTCATGGAGGAGTAGAGAGCATGAGACTGATTCCTGTGACACTCCAGGGACAGACGAGTCTCCGCTGAGGTCCAGTGTTCTCCAGCCTCCGGCGCCTAAACTGCAGCTCTGCACAAGACGTTTGGCCAGAGGAGAAATGGTCATGCCCAAGTGAGCCTGGTTTCTCGTGAGGTTTTTTGATTCTTCACTTTTGTCAATAGGTGAAGTTTTTTCCTCGCCGCTTTCGCTACTGGCTTGCATGGTTCGGGACCTGTAGAGCTGCGCATCGAAAGAATTGCTCTTCCATGTTTGGACTTAGTAGTGACTATTAAACCACACTGAACTGAGCTAAACTGAACTAAACTTAAACACTGAAAACTGGACTGACAGTGTTTCAATTTACCATGATCTTCTATGTGAAGCTGCTTTGACACAATCTACATTGTAAAAGTGCTATACAAATAAAGGTGAATTGAATTGAATTGGTGCTCCATCTGGCACCAGTATTGGGCCTAGGGAATGGCATGATATTGCATGTCAAACTATCACTGATCCCCCCCATGCTTGACTTTGGGCCTCAACGTTCTGCGTGGTATGCTTCTTAGGGGCTTCTCCACACCATATCTCTCCCGGAAGTGGGACAGACAGTGAAGGTGGACTCATCAGAGAACAAAAACAGCTACACTGTAGTCAGACACCAAAATTGGCATATTCTAGAGGATATAATAATAATTCCTTACATTCATATAGCGCTTTTTCTGGACACTCAAAGCGCTTTACACATTTTTGGGGGGAATCTCCTAATGCACCACCAGTATGCAGCATCCACCTGGAGTGCGTTTTCCAAACAACGACGTAACTCACGCCTGAACTATCACAGTACGATGCATCATTTGGGAAAAGAACGATGTAGTGACGAGTGTTTCCCAAAACCTGAAGTTTCTCTGTCGCAGATCCATCGTTTGAACCACGTTAGTTATAATGACGCTCTAAACAGGGTGGATTACCAACTTCTTTAGAGAAGAACCCCATAGTTTCTTTGTGTAAATTAAATTGCTTTACACGCACACGCATTTAAAAAAATTCCAATATTAGTGTTGGGTAAAAACATGCACTCGTTTTCCTTATCAATTGAAATATATGTAAACGGCACATATAGGGCCTGTGTTTCCTTTACAAATATTACAGAGAACATTACATATTCTATTCTAAAACATGGGCAACCCAGTGGCGCAGTAGGTAGTGCTGTTGCCTCACAGCAAGAACTTCGCTGGGTCGCAGGTTCGAACCTCGGCTGGGCTGGGTCAGTTGGCGTTTCTGTGTGGAGTTTGCATGTTCTCCCTGGGTTCGCGTGGGTTTCCTCCGGGTGCTCCGGTTTCCCCCACAGTCCAAAGACATGCAGTACAGGTGAATTGGGTAAGGTAAATTGTCCATAGTGTATGAGTGTGAATGTGTGTGTGGAAGTTCCCAGAGATGGGTTGCGGCTGGAAGGGCATCCGCTGCGTAAAATCGTGCTGGATAAGTTGGCGGTTCATTCCGCTGTGGCGACCCCGCAAGGGACAAAGCCGACAAGAAAATGAATGAATGAATTCTAAAACATAAAATCACTTACAAAAGCTAACACGTATTCTAATCTCATATGTAAATCATATAAACAAATAAATAATTCGGCTATTCATTAAGAAATTAAATGTAATATTTATTATTTATTAGGAAATAAGAGAATCCTACATTAATAATAATGATGATGATTATTATCATTATTATTAAATAGGATATTGTTTTTTTTTTTTTTTTGAAAGTTACATTTTACTGCAGAAATGTGGTAACGTGGTAATGTAAGGTAATGTGGTAAGAGTGATGACTTTAATGCTTTTTTGTTTTTATAATTTCAAGTTTAAATGTTACATAACTGGGAATACAACACAGCCAGGAACTATGTTTCTAACTACAGCTCCAGAGGTGTAGTTGCAAGTGTTCAAGTTTGCGATGCAGTTTGCCAATGTTTATTGGAACGATGGATTTGGGAAATACCAAATCAATGAACTATGTTTGTAACGACGGTACTTGCGACCTTAGTTGGCTAACGATGGTTTGGATGATGCGACGGCAGCCATATTGCACCAGAGCGCACACCACACACCAGCTTATTGGTGGAGAGGAAACAGAGTGATGAAGCCAATTATGATATGGAGAAGGTTAGGATGCCATAATGGACAGAGGCTAGTAGGCAAATTTGGCCAGGATACCGGGGTTAAACCCCTACTCTTTTTCAAAGGACATCACTGAGCATATAGAGTCCCCATCAATATACTGGGGTGTTAGGACCCACACAGACCGCAGGTTGACCGCCCCCTGCTGGTCTCACTAACACCACTTCCAGCAACAACCTAGCTTTCCATGTCGTCTTCCATTCACATTCAGGGCGCAGCCCTGCTTAGCTTCAGTGTGCGACCACTGAATAAATAATCTGATGGGTATTTTGAGCTGAAACTTTACACACACATTTTGCAGACACCAAAGGCTTATCTTACATCTTGTAAAAGGGGCAAAATAGGTGCCTTTTAATGGAAACTGTAATGGTCACTCGGTTCTATAATGAACATTTTTGGACTTTTGTGGGTGGCATAATCTGTGTGGCCCTAATGGAATACATTATACCCCAAAACACTATAAAACAAAACAAAACACGAAACTTGATCAAAACCAACCCACCTTCTTTTGCACAAAAACTCAGAGTTTGCTCAAACTAAACCTGAACTTTCCTGCGTAAAAACACAAACCGGCTTTGTGCACAGGCCTTAGGGCAAGGGGCAAATTGTTATTGCCTTCGGGATCTTTTTTCCCCACAAAAATGAAACAGCACATGGAAAATGGTGATCAAAGACTAATGTTTTATTTGTCATTAAGTGGTTGAGACATCCACAAGGACAAATTTTGATACTACTTTGCCCTGCATCCTCAGATCCTTAATGCACCGGTCACTTAACTTGCATTGGTGTAGCATTATCCACGCGTCCTTCTATCCATCTGTCCATCAATCCCATAATGTATTCCAATCAAAAGGATTCTGATGTCACTGTAAGAAACATTTGAGTTAATTAACTTACTTTACTTACATTCATTTAACAACATGACATCACAACATGAAACTGGAAAATCTGTTCCAACCATTAAAACAATCTGTAATACGTTTCAACAGATGTTAAACATTTTTAATGCATTTAAATATTTTGATGGAAATTCTGCAAGATGAAGATGAATGTATGCACCATTCATAAGTTATTGAATTTACCATGTTTGTGTAATTGCTGTGACCATTCTTGTCTGTTGCCCCTGATGTGACTCCAACAAGCGTCACATATGCAAAACAAGAAACAAATTTGGTGATTGTTCAGAAGGATTTGGACAATGTCAGTTAAATAGATGCAGTATTTTTAAGTCACAGTCAGATCATTTGCATTATATAATTTATCGTGTTAATTCAGTGGTGTGTGCAGTATAACATTTCTTGCCTGTAGTCAATGAGGTGACTCCAACGGTGATGCATAACAATAAAGAGAGAGGAAACATATTAGTGATTATTCAGAAAGACTAGCACAAAGTCAATTAAACAGATGCAGTATTTATATGTAACATTCAGACTATGCAGTAATATTTTGGGTTATTGAATTTACCATATTCATTTCTTGATGTGGGTTAGGGTCAGGACATTTCAGGCTGTTGCCACTGAGGTGACTCAAACAGTGGTATAGATGCACAAGAAGCAAACAAACAAACAAAATATTAGCTATTGTTCAGAAGCACAAACACATTGTTAATTCAAAATATGCAGAGATAATGAAGTGAGTTAATGAATTTACCGTATTTATTTATTAGTGTGCAGTGAAGTTTCTTGGCCATTGTCACTGAATCGACTCAAACAGCACAGATGCACAACAACAAACAGACAAAATAAGCATTAGACACTGCTCAAAGAAACCTGCACAATGTTTATTGAACACACTCAGAATTTATATGTAAGATTCAGGTTATGAAGCATAAATGTGGGTTATTGAATTTACCTTGGTCATTTATTAGTGTGCAGTCAGTGACCCTTTACTTGCCTATTGTCACCAAATTGACTCAAACACACAGACAAGATAAGTATTAGAGACTTTTCAGAAGAACCAGACCAATGTTCATTAAATAGATGCAGAATTTACATGTAACATTTAGATTATAAGACATTAATGTGGGTTACTGAATTTACCTTGGTAATTTATTGGTGTGCAGTGATCTTTTTCTTGCCCAATGTCATAATTTTCTCTGAGTTGACTCAAACAGTGGCATAGATGTACAAAAACAAGAAAGAAATCAGCAAAAGAAGACCATGATGCAGATGCAGAATCTATATGTAACGTACAGATTGTGTATTAATATTGTGAATTAAAGAATTTACCTTGGTCATTCATTGGTGTGCCGTTATCTTTCTTTTGTCTATTGTCATTTGAGTTGACTCAAACAGTGGCATAGATGTACAAAAACAGAAAAAATACTAGAAGAAACAGAAAATAAAAATGAGCAAAAGAAGACCATGATACAGATGCAGAATGTATATGTAACACACAGATCATGTATTAATAATGTGAATTAAGGATTACCTTGGTAATTTATTGGTGTGCCGTGACCTTTTTCTTGTCATTGTCACTAAATTGACTCATTCAAACAGACAAATTAAGTATTAGAGACTGTTCAGAGGAACCAGCATGATATGTTTCAAAAAATAGATGCAGAATTTACATGTTAAATTTAGATTATAAGGCATTAATGTGGGTTTCTGAATTTACCTTGGTAATTTATTGGTGTGCAGTGATCTTTTGAGTTGACTCAAACAGTGGCATAGATGTACAAGAAACAGAAAATAGAAATTAGCAAAAGAAGACCATGACGCAGATGCAGAATTTTTATGTAACATTCAGACTATGCAGTAATATTTTTGGTTATTGAATTTACCATATTAATTTCTTGATGTGGGTTAGGGTCAGGACATTTCAGGCTGTGGCCACTGAGGTGACTCAAACAGTGGTATAGATGCACAAGAAACAAACAAACAAACAAAATATTAGCTATTGTTCAGAAGCACAAACACATTGTCAATTCAAAAGGTGCAGAATTTATATGTAACACTCAGATAACATAGTAAAAAAGTGAGTTAATGAATTTACCGTATTCATTTATTAGTGTGCAGTGAAGTTTCTTGGCCATTGTCACTAAATCGACTCAAACAGCACAGATGCACAACAACAAACAGACAAAATAAGCATTAGACACTGCTCAGAGAAACCTGCACAATGTTTATTGAATGCACTCAGAATTTATATGTAAGATTCAGGTTATGAAGCATAAATGTGGGTTATTGAATTTACCTTGGTGTTTTATTAGTGTGCAGTCAGTGACCCTTTACTTGCCTATTGTCACTGCAGTGACTCAAACACACAGACAAGATAAGTATTAGAGACTTTTCAGAGGAACCAGACCAATGTTCATTAAATAGATGCAGAATTTACATGTAACATTTAGATTATAAGACATTAATGTCAGTTAATTCATTTACCTTAGTAATTGATTGGTGTGCAGTGATCTTTTTCTTGCCCAGTGTCATGATTTTCTGAGTTGACTCAAACAGTGGCATAAATGTACAAGAAACAGAAAATAAAAATGAGCAAAAGACCATGATACAGATGCAGAATTTATATGTAACGCACAGATTGTCTTTTAATAATGTGAATGAATTAATTTATCTTGGTAATTTATTGGTATGCAGTGACCTTTTTCTTGCCACTTTCTTGCCATTGTCACTGAATTGACTCAATCAAACAGACAAAATAAGTATTAGAGACTCTTCAGAGGAATCAGCACGATATGTTTAATAAATAGATGCAGAATTTACATGTTACATTTAGATTATAAGACATTAATGTGGGTTACTGAATTTACCTTGGTAATTTATTGTTGTGCAGTGATCTTTTTCTTGCCTATTGTCATTTGAGTTGACTCAAACAGTGGCATAGATGTACAAAAACAGAAAAAAAAAATACAAGAAACAGAAAATAAAAACGAGCAAAAGAAGACCATGATGCAGATGCAGAATCTATATGTAACACACAGATCATGTTATTAATAATGTGAATTAACGAATTTACCTTGGTAATTTATTGGTGTGCCGTGACGGAACTTTCCTGCCCATTGGCACTGAGGTGACTCAGCAACATAGGAGCACGATAAGAAACATATAAAATAAGTATTAGAGAATTTTCATTTAATTCTCAGCGCTACAATTTTTATTTGCAACTTTCAGATTATAAACAAATAATGTGGGCTGTTAAATTTACCGTGATCATTTATCGGCGTGCAGTGAAACACCTTTGTTGTTCGTTGTCAAGGAGATACTTTCGTGTCTGACGAAATAGAATGTTGTTTCTTTTACAGTACGTCCAAAAATTGTTTGTGTTTAAATATTGTTTACTTCGCTCACGCAATGTCATTTATTACGTTACTGTTTTAGTTAAATCCAACCACAAGATGGCAGCAGAGAATTACTCACCGCGCTCTACAACAAAATACAAAGTAAAAGTCATATCAGTAAAAATAATATTTGAAACCAAATCTCCAAAACAGTTTTATTTGAAAATGTGTTTTTAATTTGTTAATTTAATTATTAAGCTACTCTTACAAACAGCACAAAAAATAAATCCGTCTGCAAATATCTGAGTCAAGTAATATATTTGCTATATTAAATATTTCTCCTATTGACTTTTGGTCTTGCATCATGTTTGGTAGAGCTTCTGTTGACAATATTTGATGTGCTGTATGTATGGAGATTCTCTCTAGCTTCATTTAAATGTTGCAGGGTGTCTGTGGGGTCTTAAAAAGTTTTAAATTCAAAAACTAAATTTTAGGCTTTAAAAAGTCTTAAATTCACTGAAATGTTGACTTGTAGGTCTTAAATCATTTTAAATGGGTCTTCATTTTCCAATGTCCATATAAAGCTACCCATTTAGGCCAACAACCATACAGTCTCCAACAATACATCTCAATAAAACCTTTAACTAAATGCTATTTACAACTGAAAAAAATGAATGAATAATTCATTAGTATGGTGTCGGGCCTCTTTTTGCGAACAATAGATCATCAGTTCATCTGTGTAATGACAGATACAAGTCCTGCACAGTGGCCAGAGGGATTTTGAGCCATTCTTCTCCCAGAATGTTCAGGTCGCTGTGATGCTGCTGGAGAAAAACATTTCCTGACTCATTCCCCAAAATACACCAAAGTGCTCAATAATATTTGGGTCTGGTGACTGTGCAGGCCATGAGAGATGTTCAACTTCACTTTTATGTTCAACAAACCACTCTGTCACCAGTCTCGCTGTGTGTATTGGTGCATTATCATCCTGATACACACCACCGCCTTCAGGATACAATGTTTGAACCATTGGGTGCACATGGTCCTTCAGAACACTTCAGTAGTCCTTGGCAGTCCTTTTTTATTAAAGGGATAGTTTAAAAAACATTTAAACATTTAAAACTTAATAAAAACTACAATTCTATCAATCATCCTTAAGTTGTTTCAAACCCACATTCCCACAAGAAATGTATACATGACTGGAGCAACTTGAGGATGAGTAAATAACCGACGTGTGAACTATCCAACACAATCTCACCGCAATTTGTAACTTTTTGTTTTAGTGGCTAATTCATATGAAATCGCACGAATTTGTACTAATTAGCCACTAAACTGACAAAAAGTAAAATAGTTACGTTTCCTCGTGCAATCAGGCTAAAACTATCCCTTTAACATACACTGCAGTGATGAATGAAACACTAGTTGATTAAATGTGCAATGTTGAGAAAACAAGCACACCTCCAAATGTTTTTACATGCGAAGTGTAATCATTCAAAGACAACTTTCTGAATTAATTCAAACATTAATAATTAGATAAAAATAAGTACTCACTCTCGCAGTTCAAAACTAGATTAAAGACCTATCTTTTTAGTAAAGAATACACTCAATGCATCACAGAACGTTATAATGCATGAATGTGCTCCACGCATCTCGTTTATATACACTATGAACAGCAGCAACCCTAATTATTCTCTTTATTCTCTATTTCCACCTGGGGATACTCATCCCGAGGCCCTCAGAGACAATGCAGTGCCACTGATTCGATCCATGACCATTGACGAGATGATCCCAAGGTTTCCATAATCCTGGACCAGGCCGTTTCCTGAGCAGCTGCTGTGGTGGTCATGGAGGAGTGGAGAGCATGAGACTGATTCCTGTGACACTCCAGGGACAGACGAGTCTTCGCTGAGGTCCAGTGTTCTCCAGCCTCCGGCACCTAAACTGCAGCTCTGCACAAGACGTTTGGCCAGAGGAGAAATGGTCGTGCCCAACTAAGCCTGGTTTCTCTCGATGTTTTTTAATTCTTCACTTTCGCCAATTGGTGAAGTTTTTTCCTCACCGCTGTCGCCACTGGCTTGCATGGTTCGGGACCTGTAGAGCTGCGCATCGAAAGAATTGCTCTTCAGTGTTTGGACTCAGTAGTGACTATTAAACCACACTGAACTGAGCTAAACTGAACTGAACTTAAACACTGAAAACTGGACTGAAACTGTTTCTATTTACCATGATCTTCTATGTGAAGCTGCTTTGACACAATCTACATTGTAAAAGTGCTATACAAATAAAGGTGAATTGAATTGAATTGATGCTCCATCTAGCACCAGTATTGGGCCTAGGGAATGGCATGATATTGCATGTCAAACTATCACTGATCCCCCCCATGCTTGACTCTGGGCATCAACGTTCTGCGTGGTATGCTTCTTTGGGGCTCCTCCACACCATATCTCTCCCGGAAGTGGGACAGACAGTGAAGGTGGACTCATCAGAGAACAAAAACAGCTACACTGTAGTCAAACACCAAAATTGGCAGATTCTGGAGGCTACATAGTAAAAAAAAATCTGTAAAATTTACGGAAAAATACTGGCGGCTATGGTTGCCAGAACTTTTTTGTAAAAAATACAGAATTTTTCTGTAAAATTGTTTTTACAGAAATATGTTGTATTTTTTACAAGAGAAAATGTATTCATTATCTGATGCAATGATAATTTACAAACTTTTGAGTTAATTATTTTTATTTGCAGAAAGCAACTACATTTTAATTGGCATTTATGGCATTAAAAGCAATATTTTAAATGTCTAAGTAATATATCTGAGCATATTGATATTGAGAACCATTGCACATCAGTTCAATACAAAAACTTTTTAAATAATGCAAAGTCATTAAGTGTGGTTTATTTATAAACTAATTTCGAGAGGATCACGTGCTTATGATCAACACGGCTGGTACCTTATCAGCTCCGTAATCTACCCTATTAGATGATTACAGACACACTATAAATAACCAGAGATTTCACTCCAGTTATCTTCGTCTTGAAGTTTCCTCCCTTCCACACCTACTTCCACCCTTTTTCCTATAGGGCGACACGGCGGCCCAGTGACTAGCACTGTTGCCTCACAGCAAGAACCCCGCCAGTTCAACCTCCTATTGGGCCGGTTAGCGTTTCTGTGCGGAGTTTGCATGTTCTAATCGTGTTCGCGTGGGTTTCCCCCAGGTTCCCCGGTTTCTTCTCACCGTCCAAAAACATACACCATAGCCAATCGACTAAACCAAATTATTACCTAAGACAACCTTAGTTTACACTTTTCACACGGCGACAAGCAGTGGAGTTCTCGAGACCTTCCTGAGCTCGAACTCCCCTCTCGCCCTTCTAATGGGAGGGAGCCCCGGGCTCGAGGATATACAAGCTCAGGGTTCTCTCCCGGGACAGCATGCCAATTACGCTTTATTGATCATCAGCTAAGTGTGAACTCTTGAAATGCATTATTGTGTTCATGTGTGACTGGAATTAACAAACAGATTTCCACTGCATTAGTAACTACACCGTTACATTTAAATAAAAAAAGATGCAACATAACATCAGATACTCCCACTTCATCTTGGACTTGCACACAGCCGCTACTATCCTACACAATGGTGACACAAAAAGGTTTTATGGTATTTTGCTGTTGTTTTTCTTGATTTTACAAAAAAATACTGGCAGCTGTGGTTGCCAGTAATCTACTGTTTTTAACATTTTACATTTGTAAATTCAGTTTACAGAATATTTCTGTTAAAAATACATTTCACAGTCTGTATTTTTCATCGAACACATTTAACCCCTTTGTAAGATGGCTTAACCTCTCCAGTATGTCAGATCCTGAGAGCTGATATGGAATTTCATGAGATGCAATAAAACAACAAACTTTCGGGTCTAAGAAGATAAGGATTCCAGCTGTCCAACTGTTCTATTCAAATCACTGTTGACAATCCAAACGCAGGCTGAAGACCCAGGACTCCACCTTTCCAGGGGGTAATGCGGGAAAGATCTCCCCTCTCATTTCACCTCAAGCCCACCTTCTTGACCTTTAAGCTACCTTTCTCCATAATTCACAGTCCACATAAAATGCTCAAGGTTTTAATATGATGTATGTTATAGCACTGTATTCATGTTTGATATCATTTTAAATGTCTCTGTGTGATTGGTAAAGTGGTCTTAATTTCACTATAATATTTCATTTATATATGTTGATTTGGTTTTGACTTTGATAAAATCTCTGCCAGATGCTGCCCCCTATAGAGATGATTAACTTCTCAAATTCACCAGGCAAGAGTCTCTGTGACGTTTCTATTGTCTTGAATTTATGACTGTTTGTTCTGAGTGGGTATATAAGGAAAAGGTGTGACACTGCTCGGGGGAAATCTTGTAGCCAAGACCCCATTGCAGCAACTCGTGTGCTGCAATGTATTTCTCTGGTCAGGTATGCATCTTTAATTCTTTAATCTATATTTGAGTTAATGGATGTTATATTGTTACCGATATCATCTCTGAATTGGCTTGATGATTGTTTTATTATATAATTGGCATTATACAATTTTACCTGACGAATAAAATGTTAAGTTTTGACTCATTCTGAATTCTCCTGAAATCTTTTATATCCAGTAGATTACGTGAAGCCATTTTCGCTACCTTTATGATCGGCATAATTTTGGAATTATTAGACATATAGATTACACGTAGTATGGCACACGGTATCATAGAGATCTTTTAATTCCTTAACCACTGGAACTAGCAAGTACGGATCTTGATTAAGTGAGAGGTTTCTTTTGGCATGAGTAAGCATTGTGCAACCAGCCTAATTAAATATTAATTCATCCCGTATCCTCTGATTAATTTCAGAGTGTCGACGTACTGATCGTGGGCGCTGACGCATCCCGGGGCGTGAAACTCTAAGCGGCGGATGGCCACTAATGAACGTATAAATTGAAGAGTATGGGAATAGATAGATCAAAACTCTAAATTAAGTCATAAATGATTATTGTGATCCGTTCCTATAATTAGAAATATAGTCTAAATATTACGATCACTTAAAATGGAGTCAGATAAAATTCGGAGCTAGAAAATGAGTATAAATAAACTCTAATAAATAACAGAATTCTTTTCAGAAGCGCTGGAAAAGGCTTACATGCATTTAACCTTCGACCTTCGACCTTGTTAGTTTCGTCATTGGGCTAATAGATGGACTTTTACACCTTAAATCGCAGAGCAAAATCTTCAGTAGGGGATAAGATCCTGAAGAGGTTGAGGGGTATAGGCCAATTTCCCTCATTAATGTGGATCAGAAAATATTAGCCAAGACAATAGCAATCAGAATGAACACATTGGTAGGAAAACTAGAGAAACCTGACCAGACTGGCTTTGTCCCAGGCTGTAACTCTTTTAACAATCTACGTCGATTGTTTAATATTCTATACTCCTCCCAGACAGACCGGTCTGACCTAGTGATTTTATCCTTAGATGCCGAAAAGGCCTTTGACTGGGTAGAGTGGCCTTATTTATTTGCTCTTCTACAAAAATTTAAATAGGGGAAAGATTCATTTCTTGGCTAAAAACTCTATATAAAAATCCCAGGGCACGAATATTCACAAACAGAATTTTGTCTCCTCCTTTTGATTTATTTAGGGGTACACGTCAAGGCTGCCCACTCTCCCCGCCTCTTTTTGCCCTGGTCATTGAACCTCTAGTGGAAACAATTCGATTGAACGAGAAAATTCATGGACTTAACACTAAAAACACAATAAACAAAATCTCTTTGTACGCTGATGATGTTCTTTTATATGTGACTAAACCTGCAACCAGTATTCCAGTTATATTAAAAGTTATTGAAGAATTTGGCTCAATCTCAGGTTATAAAATTAATTTAAATAAAAGTGAACTCATGCAAGTCGGTCTTAAGGACCTCTCACAAATTTACCCACTTCAATTTAAATTAGCCATTGATAGATTTACTTATTTAGGAATAGTCGTGACAAAGAAGTTTAGCTTTTTAAAAGAAGCTAATTTTACTCCTCTTTTAGAAAAACTAAAATCAAAATATTCAGTTCTGGATCAAAAAGTTATGGGAAGACGAACTAGGATCAGAGATTTCCAATGAAACATGGACAGAGTGTCTGGAAGAAATTCATAATTGTTCCATAAACTCCAGACACCATCTTATCCAATTCAAAATCCTACATAGACTGCACTACTCAAAAACAAAGCTTTCTAAAATATTTCAAAGCGTCTCTCCAAAATGTGATAAATGTAAATATTTGATGCATCACTGCTTCATAGTTATGCCTTCTGTTCTAGCTTACAGGACTTTTGGTGCAAAATATTTAATGTCTTTTTTGAAATCACAGAGCAAACTATCGGTCAGATGAATTTTTAATTGTGTTTGGGGTTTCAAAGCACGAGCTTGGATTATCCAAGTCTCAGCAACAAATCATTTCCTATGGCCTTTTAACAGCCAAAAAACTTATTCTGACATTTTGGAAAAATAAATCTCCTCCCTCTTTCAAGTTATGGCTCAGTGAACTCACAAATACACTACATTTAGAAATAACACGGTACCATCTACAGAATAAGAAGCTTACATTTTTTTAAATATGGGAACCGTTCATAAGGTACTTGGAAGAGAGAGATGGAACAGTTGTTTGATGGGGATATTGCTAGATCCTACGACAGCTCCCATTTTCAGTAACCTTCCTTACTGGTGTGCACTACAGACAGAACAGACGGGGGGAGGGGTATGTTGGTATGGGGTATTATTTTCCTTTATATACTGTGATTTATTTTTTTGAGTTTATGTATATATTTTGTTGTCTTTTGTGTAAGTTTACCAAGGAAAAATATTTTTACATGTAAGTGTAATATAATTACTTGTACTCGATAATTATAGAAGGAAATATTTTGTTTTAATTTTATTTGCATAAGTAAAATGTGGAGGATCTTTATATATTTGCAAACATTCTGTAATTGTGCATATTCTCCCAATAAAAAAGAAAAAAGAAAAAAAAAAGAAAAATCTTTAGTAGGGTGCTTACTACAGAGGGTTGAACACTCAGGCAGTGATGAAGTTAATGAGATAATAAAGTGTCTAATTAAAGGAGGATTCAGAATTATTGATAAACAACTGTTAACAAGCAGAATCACTGAAGGAAAGAAAAACACAAATTACAGCCAAAACCAAAGATGAAATCAACTGAGAATTAAACTCTAAATAATCTTTTTTTTAATAAAAATAATTAAACAATAAAATTATAATTTCTCAAGATCTCAGCAGAACATCATTAAACAACTCCACAAACATCAGGAGCTTCACTTATTACACAACTTTGACTTTATTACGGGTTTTGGGAAACACTCGTCACCAACGTAAAACGCCCATAATGACACTGTAAACGGGGTGAATTAACAACTTCTTTAGGGAAGACCCTTATAATTTCTTTGTGCAAATAAATTGCTTTACATGCACACACATAAAAAAAAATAGTTTTGGTAAAAACATGCACTCGTTTTCCATATTTATTGAAATATATGTAAACGGCACATATAGGGCCTGTGTTTCCTTTACAAATATTATTGAGAACATTACATATTCTTTTCTAAAACATAAAATCACTAACAAAAGCTAACACATATTCTAATCTCATATGTAAATCATATAAACAAATAAATAATTCAGCTATTTATTAGGAATTATTTTTTAATAATTAATATTTAATTATTATTTATTAGGAAATGAAAAAAATCCTATTTTAATAATAATATTAATGATGATGATGATGATGATGATTATTATTCTTATTATTAAGAAGGATATTGTTTATTTTTTATTTTTTGAAAATTGTATTTTTTCTGCAGAAATGTGCTAACCAACTGGCCCAATGTCATATACAGTACAGATATTAAATAACCTAAATTAAAACCATTAACGTATGACCTCCGTGAAGTTGGCACCCCATAAAAACAAATAAACCCCAAAACTATGCCATTCGTTTGTGCTACGTTTGTGTTGATTTGTGCCGCAAAAACGAGTGTTTGTGCTGGTTTGGGGTCTGAGATATTAAGCATTATTTTTTTGACCGTGTGACGTCACTTTCCACCCCATGTTGCTCAAATGACTTCAAATCAGCACAGGTCGTTTGTGCTCGATTTGTGCTGGTTTGTGCCGTTAAAACAAACACTGTATCTGTTTTCCTCCTTTAGATATAAGCAAAATATTTCGGGAGACGTGACGTCACTCTCCACCCCATTTCCTCTAAATCGCGCCAAACTGATGTAATTCGTTTGTGCTGGATTTGTGCTGGTTTGTGCCGTTAAAACAAACACTTTATCTATTTTCGTTGTTTAGATATAATTAAAATATTTCGGGAGCCGTGACGTCACTCTCCATCCCAGGTTGTCTAAATCACACCAAACTGATGTCATTCGTTTGTGGTGGATTTGTGCTGGTTTGTGGCGTTAAAATAAACACTGTATCTATGTTTATTGTTTAGATATTGCCTTATCAAAATATTTCGGGAGCCGTGACGTCACTCTTCACCCCAGGTTGTCTAAATCGCACAAAACAGGTGTCATTCGTTTGTGGTGGATTTGTGCTGGTTTGTGCCGTTAAAATAAACACTGTATCTATGTTTATTGTTTAGATATTGCCTAATCAAAACACTTCAGGAGCCGCGACTTCACTTTCCGCCCCGTTATTTCCTCTAAATCGCACAAAACAGGTGTCATATTCGTTTGTGCTGTTTAGATATAACCAAAATATTTGGTTAGATTTGTGCTGGTTTGTGCAGTGGAAATGAACATAAGATATTTATATTCGTGCACAAATATGTTATTTTTGTTTGCTCACAATTTGTGCTGCAAAAAATATTATTTGTAGGCCTAAAAATAATATTAGATCATTCAGAGGTCTCGTTGGTGTGCGTTTCATTTGTGCTGGATTTACCTATGAAAGTTTCATTAAGTGCTGCTTCTATTTTTAAAATATTGAATATTGAATTAAAAATAATAACATCTCCCCAGATGTATGATTTTCTAAAGTATTTTAATTTGTTTGTGCTGATAGAATTTTCGTTTGAGATGCTTTATTTTTTAGATATTAAAATAGCCTAGGCCAATATAGGTTATTCTGAGATCTTCTTTTTTTTATCAGAAAAAGCATGAAGCCCGATCATCATTTTGACAGATTTAATTTCTAAAGTAAAAGGGCTTGGCCAATATAAAGATAATTTGCAACAACCCTGCTTTACTTTCGATTTCATGGTCATGCATGCTAATTTACATATTTATTATATTTACATTATTTATAAATATTGTGGTAGGTAGGCCTACCACTTTTGATTAAATCAATTGAGTACAGCAGCTTTAGTGGACTTATTTAATCAATATTTATTTTATGGGAAAAAGGGATTATAGGCCTATTCAACACACACACGTTTTCTACAGATAAGTTGATTAATTACAATTATTAATAATAATAATCATATAAAATATTTGCATTCACTTAATTGTTAAAGACTGCGTTTTAGCACAGAATGTAGGATGTTATTTTGACCATTTTGATTTAGTTTAATAGAAGACAAACATGTAATATTTTGTTATTTTATAGTTATCTTATTATTATCATTATTATTATTAATAATATTATTATTATTTATACAGTAAGCTTATTCGACAGATAATTTTCCTAGAGTTTAAAAATAACATTGCAAATTTATGTCATTATAAATAAAACTTATTTGAATGCTTTTCTTCACGAATGTAACACTATTTTATTGTATTCTTTTCGCTATATTTTCACAGAGAGGCTACTACAGGTGCGAAATGCCTCTGTTGTTTAATATTGCCGTTTGATTTGTCCATAACACTCACTTGGATGTTGTTTAAAATAAAGCATCTCAAACGAAAATTCTATCAGCACAAACAAAATAAAATACTTTAGAAAATCATACATCTGGGGTGATGTATGTACATCTGGGGTGAATTCAATATTCAATATTTTAATAATAGAAGCAGCACTAACAAAACTTTCATAGGTAAATCCAGCACAAATGAAACGCACACCAACGAGACCTCTGAATGATCTAATATTATTTTTAGGTCTACAAATAATATTTTTTGCAGCACAAATTGTGAGCAAACAAAAATAACATATTCGTGCACGAATATAAATATCTTATGTTCATTTCCCCTTCGGAAGGGGAACTTCAATGCTATGTGGAAACTTCCACTATGGGGATTTCATTCAGAAAGCCAATCATCTGAAAGAGTATGTAAACGGGCCAATGAAATGCCAATGAGTTGGCAGCTTCAGCTTGCGCACCTGATGCTCGTTGCAATTAACTTGCTATAAGAGTACATGTGCGAGCAAAGCCAAAGCATCATTTTCACTTCAGAGACTTCAACAGCCTTCTGAGAGAGTCGATGAGGGTTCCTCCAGCTGAGTTTCAGACAGAGAGTGAACGAGAGCGATCTCCCGGTCCAGAGTGTGTGACACGCAGCGGCAGATGGTCGAGCTGGGTTTCTCCCTTGCCTGGCGTCCTTTGGGTCCGGTCCTCCAGAGCGGTATGTATTGTTGCGAATTTCCTAAAAGAGCGACACGGTCGTGCAGCGCGTCTTTTTCAAGACGTCGCTCCGACTGTGCGTTTCTGGATGCGGTGGTTTCCTGTCCTCGGATGATGGGCACGAGCACTGCGTTTCATGTCTGGGGGTCCAGCATGTTAATGCGGTGCTCGTGGGCAGTGCATGCCATCACTGCGGTGGCATGTCTGTTGCACAGTTAAGATCGCGGCTCGCTCTTGCAAAAGAGCCACCCACCCTAGTTGTCCCCCGCTCCGCGGTGGGCACTCGGGCAGATCTGAGGGTTACAATGGGAGTAAATCTGCCGCCCTCGGGCTTGTGGACCTCTCACTCCTCCACGCGCTCCATCCAAGCTTTGAGTGAGATAGGCGCTCCATCCTCGGATGGCCGCCCTCTCACTTGATGACACCGAGGCTCAGATGTCCACCACTGCATCGGAGGTTGGGCTGTCATGGTCTGATGAAGGATCCCCCCCCCCCCCCTCCGTTCCCTCCCATCGGGAGCGAGCGCGGCGGCGGCCGATCTTGAAACAGACATGATAACCGTGCTTTCCCGGGCTGTTTCGGTCGTGGGTCTGGAGATGGTTTATCCCCCAGCCCCGCGGCCGGAACGACTAGATGGGTGTATGTGGAGGATTAAAAGGCAATACCGTCTAGCCTCCCATCCCTCTCTTCCCGGAAGTGCACAGTGGGCTCACGCAGTCTTGAGGGCACCTTTCTCTGCCTGATCTGCGTGCGCCTCCACCTCACCACTCTTGATGGTGGAGCAGCCAGGGAGTACGAGTCGATTCCCCAGATTGAGAGCCATCACGGGCCCGCGTGGTGCCTCCTTCTGCTGGAATTAGCCTCATCTCCCGTCCAAGGCGTGTTGGTTTTCTGCCTCCCGAGCCAGAGCCCACACAGCCGCGGGCCAGACTGCTTCCACCCTGCACGCCAGGGTCCATGCGCGCGCGCTGGCCCAGCTGCACGAGGGTGGTTCTGACCCAGGCTTGTTACAAGCCCCGCACCGCACCCGACTGAGCTCCACGGACCTCAAGTCCGCTGCGTGTGCCCCGGGAAAGACGATGGCCACGTTAGTGGTCCAGGAGCGCCCCCTCGGGCTAAACCTGGCAAAAATATGCGCGGAGTCGACAAAGTTCACTTTCTTGACTCCCCCATATACCAGTCTGGCCCGTTCGGCGACACCGTTGGTGAATTCACCCAGGAATTCACGGCGGTGCAGTCGGATACGATAGGCATCCTTCGGCGGGGATGTAAGACCGCTCCCCTCCCGCCGAACCATCCACATCCACTGCTTGTCGCCGAGAGCGTCCGTCTTCGAGTGCTGCTCCGCCCCCACCTGCGCCTCCGGCCAGCGGCAGCGCCGAGCACCTCGCTGGCAACCAGCGCTCCCCGTCCCAGGGCGCCATTAAGTCCGGATAACGGACCGCGAAGCGCTCTTGAGACGGCCATCTGGAGAAGAGGGAACTTGCTCTCTCCCCGGTGGGGGGTCGGGCTCCTCAGAGAGAGAGCATCTTTCCCTTCCCTGGATGTGACAGCCCGAATACTGCCAGTCTGGGACGCGATGAAAAGCCTTCCAGCTCGCAGGATCGGCGCACTTCGCCAGTGGCTCACGGGGTCTGGGAGGACGGTCTCCTTTCTCTCACACCTCCAGCCCTCTCCTCTGGAGTCTGAGTGCAAGGTGAGTAAATCTCTCACCTCCAGCTCTTCCGCGGGACCCCAGCGCTCCCCGGATCAGCACTCCCACTCCGCGCTGCCCCACTGCTGGTACGTCAGCGATTGTAGCGATGCAGTCATTAGCGAGGGCTCTGCCTGCCTGGTTAGCGCAGCCCAGCCCTTTGCGGTGGCTCATACGCACGATCAGACTCGGCTACGCGATTCGATTCGCGAAACGGCCTCCCAAGTTCACGGGGTGTACGTCACCAGGGTCAGCCCTGTGCCCGCCCCTGTCTTGTGAGAGAAGGTTGCTGTCCTCCTGGCGAAGGATGCAATCTAACCGATCCCTCCAGCCGAGATGGAGAGCGGGTTTACGCCTGTACTTCATCGTACCCAAAAGAGCCGTGGGTTACGGCCAGTCCTAGATCTGCGCGTTTTGAACCGCTGTCTGCACAAGCTGCCGTTCAAAATGCTTATGCAGAAGCGCATCCTCCTGTGCGTTCGTCCTCGGGATTGGTCTGCAGCATAGACCTGAAGGACGCGTACTTCATGTCTCCATACTCCACGCCACCGTCACTTTTCTGCGGTCTGCGTCGAGCGAGCCTGACAGTACAAGTCTCCCCCTTCGGGCTCTCTCTGTATCCGCGGGTCTTCACCAAGCTCGCGGAGGGTGCCCTAGCGCCCCTTCGGCTCGCGGGCATCCGCATACTCAATTATCTCGGCGACTGGCTGCTTTAGCCCTCTCGCGGGAGTAATTGACTATGTACAGAGACAAGGTGCTCCAGCACCTCCACCTATTGGGGTTTCAGGTCAACCGAGAAAAGAGCAAACTCGCCCCCATGCAGAGGATCTCTTTTCTCGGGTTGGAGCTGGACTCGGTCACCATGACAGCGCGCCTCTCCGGAGAGCGCGCTCGGCTAATGCTGAACTGTCTGTGAGAGTTCGACAGCAAAATAGTGGTTCCACTGAAATCTTTCAGAGGCTCCTGGAGCTCCGCAGCCGCTGTATGCGCTCGGATAACTCCATATGAGACCACTTCGGCACTGGCTTCACGATCGAGTCCCCAGACGCGCATGGCACGCGGACACACACCGAGTGACTGTCACTGCGCTGTGTCGCCGCGCCCTCAGCCCCTGGAACGACCCCTCGTTCCTACAGGCCTGAGTGCCTCTAGGACAGGCGTCCAGACATATTGTCGTTTTGACAGATGCTTCCAGCACTGGCTGGGGCGCCGTGTGTTGCGGGCATGCAGCTGAAAAAAATCCAGTTGCATTGGCATATCATTCGCCTAGAGCTGTTGGCAGTGTTTCTCGCTCTCCGCCGTTTTTTTACCGGTGCTGGAGCGACAACACGTACTGGTCAGGACAAACAGTACGGCAGCGGGGGCGTATATCAACCGTGTGGGGGTATCCGCTCTCGCAGCATGTCTCAGCTCGCTCGCCGTCTGCTCCCCCGGAGTCATACGCGGCGCAATCGCTACATTCCATTTTTCCCCCACCGAGCTCAACCGTGCAGCCCATTCGCTCTCACTGCAGTTTCGCCTGGGAAAATGGAGACTTCACCCCCGACTGTCCAGCTGTTCGGTGCTGCGCCTTTCTCTCTCTAACTCAGAGATTCGTGCGCTCTCGCTTGAGTTCCCCACTTGGCGAACCCTGCAAAGTCCACTGGCTACACAGCTGGCCTCGGGGCGTGCGTAATACGCATTTCTCCAGTGAGCCTACTCGCACAGATACTGTGTAAAGTCAGGGAGGTCGAGGAACAGCTCTCGTATTGCGCCTCTCTGGCCCAATCGGACCTGCTTTCAACTCTCTCCTCGTGATGGCCCCTCCCTGGCACATCCCCTGGGAACAGGGGACAGGCACCGTTTGGCACCCGCGCCCAGATCTATGCTTCACGTACGGTTCATAGATGGAGCGCGGAGGACTTAGGTGACTTACCGATTAGGTGGTTAACACTGTCACTCAGGCTGAGCACCCTCTACGAGGCATGCCCACGCCTGAAGTGGAGTCTATTCGCTGTGTGGTTACCTTTTTCCCCGAGAAGGAACCCTGAACATGCCAGATCAGAGTGATGCTATCCTCCTTCAGTTGACTGGAGCTAAGGCTGTCCCCTCCGCTCTGAGGGGTTGGCGTTACGATCATCCCCGCTCTAAGGATGCGGCGATGGCGGCGCGCTGGGAAGTATCGTCTCATCATCCAGTTCCCAGAGGCGCGAGACATGAATATTAATTTTCCTGTTTCCCTCTCATACCCACTTGAAGATCTCTCTTAGGCGAGGTCTGCTCGATCACTCGACTCAGTATCTTTAAGATTTCTGTCCAGGTAGACAGCTCTGCTGGTCGCGTTTGCATCGGCCAAATGGGTGGGTATCTGGAGGCATTTTCGGTCAGCGAAATGTGCCAACGTTTTGGGTCGGCCCACTCTCACGTTTACCTGAGACCCCGGCCCACCTAGGTGCCCTAGGTTCCTACAGCGTTCTTTCAGCCACGTAGTGAACCTGCAAGCGCTGCCCACGGAGGAGGCAGACCCAGCCCCTTTATTTGGTCCTTCGCACTTTGCTATTACACGGACCGTACTCAGCTCTTTATCTGTTATGGTGATCGGCAGACGGGAAGTGCCGTATCCAAACAGAGGTTGGAACATACCCACTGAACTCTGAATGCCATCTCCCTCGCTCATCTGAGCCAGGGCGAGCCGCGTCCCCCAAGAGTGAGAGCGCGCTCCTCGAAGCGCGCATCCTTTTGGGCGTTAGCACGCGGCGCCTCTCTAACAGACACTGTAGAGCTGCGGGCTGGGCGACACCTATTAGAAGATTTATTAATCTTGAGGGGAGCCGATTTTCTCACGCGGTGAATGAGAAATTCGGTTAGGTGTTGTAAAACGCTTGCTGCGCCATTCTCTCTAACCCAGAGATACGTGCGCTTTTTCGCTCTGTCAGAAAAGTTCCCCGCTGGCGAACCCTGCAGATATTCCTCCGAGGCCCCCAGCACCTGACTCAGCGGAGGAGTCAGGCACTGGCCCGTTACGTTGCTGGTCTGCCCGATGGTCAGCCCGCGTTCTGGGTATAGGTGCCTGCTATGTGCGATCCCCACTAGGCGATCCCATATGCCACGGTGCAGTCCCCCCTCACAGGCGGACCCGTGTCTTCCCTCACCGCTAACCATCTAATTTCATATGCTTACTCCCCCTTCTCAGGGTTAGTTCATATGCTATTTGCCCCAGTCTCCCCACTTGGGTAGCAGGTGGCCTCCGCAGCGTCCTCCCTATCGGGACTGCACGCATTCCCAACGTACTGTCGTATTAAATTCCTAGAAATTATTCTAGACGCATTTGCGGCTCCCGAAAAATATATCTAAATCCGTAAATCTTCTGTTGAAGTGGGATAAGTAAGGGCCAGGGAACACGTTGGAAGACCGCGCCTCTGGTGACGCAGGTGCGCTCACGCTCTTTGCCTGGCAAACCTCTCATCGGGGGCGAAGGTAAGGTTCAATCATTATGGCGTTTTCCAAACATTTCCCCATAGTGGAAGTTTCCACATAGCATTGAAGTTCCCCTTCCGAAGGGGAACGCTCTGGTTACTAAAGTAACCCTCGTTTCCCGAGGGGGGGAACGGAAATGCTATGTTCCTTCGCCATAATGATTGCCCCTTAGCTGTTGAGGTGAAAGTCTCTTCCGCTAAAAAAATGATGCTTTGGCTTTGCTCGCACATGTACTCTTATAGCAAGTTAATTGCAACGAGCATCAGGTGCGCAAGCTGAAGCTGCCAACTCATTGGCATTTCATTGGCCCGTTTACATACTCTTTCAGATGATTGGCTTTCTGAATGAAATCCCCATAGTGGAAGTTTCCACATAGCATTTCCGTTCCCCCCCTCGGGGAACGAGGGTTACTTTAGTAACCAGAGCGTTCCACTGCACAAACCATGTTTCTAACTGCAGCTCCAGCGGTGTAGTTGCTAGTGTACAAGTTTGCGATGCAGTTTGCCAATGTTCATTGGAACGATGGATTTGGGAAATACCAAATGAATGAACTATGTTTGTAACGATGGAACTTGCGACCTTAGTTGGCTAATGATGGTTTGGATGATGCGACGGCAGCCATATTGCACCAGACCGCACACCACATACCAGCTTATTGGTGGAGAGGAGACAGAGTGATGAAGCCAATTATGATATGGAGAAGGTTAGGATGCCATAATGGACAGAGGCTAGTAGGCAAATTTGGCCAGGATACCGGGGTTAAACCCCTACTCTTTTTCAAAGGACATCACTGAGCAGTACAGAGTCCCCATCAATATACTGGGGTGTTAGGACCCACACAGACCGCAGGTTGACCGCCCCCTGCTGGTCTCACTAACACCACTTCCAGCAACAACCTAGCTTTCCACGTCGTTTTCTATTCAGGTACTGACCGGGCGCAGCCCTGCTTAGCTTCAGTGTGCGACCACTGAATAAATAATCTGATGGGTATTTTGAGTTGAAATGTTACAGACACATTCTGGAGACGCCAAAGGCTTATCTTACATCTTGTAAAAGGGGCAAAATAGGTGCCTTTTAATGGAAACTGTAATGGTCACTCGGTTCTATAATGAACATTTTTGGACTTTTGTGGGTGGCATAATCTGTGTGGCCCTAATGGAATACATTATACCCCAAAACACTAGAAAACAAAACAAAACAAACATAAAAAACACAGCATTTAGTGTTTAAAATGGAAAATATTAGAACTTCTGCAATGGTTTCCTTTTTTCCCCTCAGGCCCAGCAGAGAAATGCAATTTTGTAATGTAAATGTGATTCATCTACTGCAATTATGAACCTTGTGTATTTGAAGAGGCACATCAGCAGACATAAAAGTTAAACCAGTTTGGGTTTGTGATCTTCTCCAGAGCAGGTTAACCATGTAGCATAAGTTACGATGTCAACGAAACTTGATCAAAACCAACCCACCTTCTTTTGCACAAAAACTCAGAGTTTGCTCAAACTAAACCTGAACTTTCCTGGGTAAAAACACAAACCGGCTTTGTGCACAGGCCTTAGGGCAAGGGGCAAATTGTTATTGCCTTCGGGATCTTTTTTCCCCACAAAAATGAAACAGCACAAAGAAAATGGTGATCAAAGACTAATGCTTTATTTGTCATTAAGTGGTTGAGACATCCACAAGGACAAATTTTGATACAACTTTGCCCTGCATCCTCAGATCCTTAATGCACCGGTCACTTAACTTGCATTGGTGTAGCATTATCCACGCGTCCTTCTATCCATCTGTCCATCAATCCCATAATGTATTCCAATCAAAAGGATTCTGATGTCACTGTAAGAAACATTTGAGTTAATTAACTTACTTTACTTACATTCATTTAACAACCAGACCAATGTTCATTAAATAGATGCAGAATTTACATGTAACTTTTAGATTATAAGACATTAATGTGGGTTACTGAATTTACCTTGGTAATTTATTGGTGTGCAGTGATCTTTTTCTTGCCCAATGTCATAATTTTCTCTGAGTTGACTCAAACAGTGGCATAGATGTACAAAAACAAGAAAAAAAATCAGCAAACGAAGACCATGATGCAGATGCAGAATCTATATGTAACGTACAGATTGTGTATTAATAATGTAAATTAAGGAATTTACCTTGGTCATTTATTGGTGTGCCGTTATCTTTCTTTTGTTCAAGGTCATGATTTGACTCAAACAGTAGTGGCATAGATGTACAACAAGAAACAGAAAATAAAAATTAGCAAAAGAAGGACTTGATGCAGAATGTGTATTAATAATGTGAATTAAGGAATTTACCGTGGTATTTTATTGGTGTGCCGTGACCTTTTTCTTGTCATTGTCACTAAATTGACTCATTCAAACAGACAAATTAAGTATTAGAGACTGTTCAGAGGAACCAGCACGATATGTTTCAAAAAATAGATGCAGAATTTACATGTTACATTTAGATTATAAGGCATTAATGTGGGTTTCTGAATTTACCTTGGTAATTTATTGGTGTGCAGTGATCTTTTTCTTGCCCAATGTTACGATTTTCCCTGAGTTGACTCAAGCAGTGGCATAGATGTACAACAAGAAACAGAAAATAGAAATTAGCAAAAGAAGACCATGATGCAGATGCAGTATTTTTATGTAACATTCAGACTATGCAGTAATATTTTGGGTTATTGAATTTACCATATTCATTTCTTGATGTGGGTTAGGGTCAGGAAATTTCAGGCTGTGGCCACTGAGGTGACTCAAACAGTGGCATAGATGCACAAGAAACAAAATAAATAAATAAATAAATATTAGGGATTGTTCAGTAGCACAAACACATTGTCAATTAAAAAGATGCAGAATTTACATCTAACACTCAGATAACATAGTAAAAGGGTGAGTTAATGAATTTACCGTATTCATTTATTAGTGTGCAGTGAAGTTTCTTGGCCATTGTCACTGAATCGACTCAAACAGCACAGATGCACAACAACAAACAGACAAAATAAGCATTAGACACTGCTCAGAGAAACCTGCACAATGTTTATTGAATACACTCAGAATTTATATGTAAGAATCAGGTTATGAAGCATAAATGTGGGTTATTGAATTTACCTTGGTCATTTATTAGTGTGCAGTCAGTGACCCTTTACTTGCCTATTGTCACTGAAGTGACTCAAACACACAGACAAGATAAGTATTAGAGACTTTTCAGAAGAATCAGACCTATGTTCATTAAATAGATGCAGAATTTACATGTAACATTTAGATTATAAGACATTAATGTCAGTTAATTCAATTACCTTGGTAATTTATTGATGTGCAGTGATCTTTTTCTTGCCCAATATCACGATTCTCTGAGTTGACTCAAACAGTGGCATAAATATACAAAAACAAAAATGCAAAAGAAGACCATGATGCAGATGCAGAAAAAAATAAGTAACCTACAGATTGTGTATTAATAATGTGAATTAATGAATTTACCTTGGTAAATTATTGGTGTGCAGTGACCTTTTTCTTGCCACTTTCTTGTCATTGTCACTAAATAGACTCAATCAAACAGACAAAATAAGTATTAGAGACTGTTCAGAGGAATCAGCATGATATGTTTATTAAATAGATGCAGAATTTACATGTTACATTTAGATTATAAGACATTAATGTGGGTTGCTGAATTTACCTTGGCAATTTATTGGTGTGCAGTGATCTTTTTCTTGCCCAATGTCATAATTTTCTCTGTGTTGACTCAAACAGTGGCAAAGATGTACAACAAGAAACAGAAAATAAAAATTAGCAAAAGAAGACCATGATGCAGATGCAGAATGTGCAGTTGAAGTCAGAATTATTAGCCCCTTTTAATTTCTTTCTTCTTTTTAAATATTTTCCAAATGATTTTTAACAAAGTAATGAAATTTTCACAGTATGTCTGACAATATTTTTTCTTCTGGAGAAAGTTTTTTTTGTTTTATTTCAACTAGAATAAAAGCAGCTTTTAATTTTTTAAACACCATTTTAGGGACAAAATTATTAGCCCCTTTAAGCTATATTTTTTCTCGATTGCCTACTGAACAAACCACTGTTATACAATAACTTGCCTTATTACCCTATCCTGCCTAGTTAACCTAATTAACCTAGTTAAGCCTTTAAATGTCACTTTAAGCTGTATAGAAGTATCTTGAAAAATATCTAGTAAAATATTATTTACTGTCATCATGGCGAAGATAACATAAATTAGTTATTAAAAATGAGTTGTTAAAACTATTATGTTTAGAAATGTGCTGAAAAATATTCTCTCCAAAAAACAGAAATTGGGGAAAAAATAAACAAGCTGCCTAATAGTTCAGGGGGGCTAATAATTCTGACTTCAACTGTATATGTAAGGTACAGATCATGTATTAATATTTTGAATTAAGGAATTTACCTTGGTAATTTATTGGTGTGCAGTGGGCTTTTTCTTGCCCAATGTCAGGATTTTCTCAGAGTTGACTCAAACAGTGGCATAGTAGATGTACAACAAGAATGTACAAAAACAGAAAAAATAAAAATCAGCAAAAGAAGACCATGATACAGATGCAGAATGCATATGTAACATACAGATTGTGTATTAATAATGTGAATGAATTAATTTACTATGGTAATTTATTGGTGTGCAGTGACCTTTTTCTTGCCCCTTTCTTGCCATTGTCACTAAATTGACTCAATCAAACAGACAAAATAAGTAGTATAGACTGTTCAGAGAAACCAGCATGATATGTTTATTAAATTGGTGTGCAGAAAAAATTAAAATCAGCAAATAAAGGCCATGATGCAGATGCAAAATGTATATGTAACATACAAATTATGTATTAATAATGTGAAGTAATGAACTTACCTTGGTACTTTATTTGTATGCAGTGACCTTTTTCTTGCCACTTTCTTGCCATTGTCACTAAATTGACTCATTCAAACAGACAAATTAAGTATTAGAGATTCTTCAGAGGAATTAGCATGATATGTTTATTAAATAGATGCAAAATTTACATGTTACATTTAGATTATAAGATATTAATGTGGGTAACTGAATTTACCTTGGTAATTTATTGGTGTGCAGTGATCTTTTTCTTGCCCAATGTCATAATTTTCTCTGAGTTGACTCAAACAGTGGCATAGATGTACAAAACAACAGAAAAATAAAAATCAGCAAACAAAAGCTATGATGCAGATGCAGAATCTATATGTAACCTACAGATCATGTATTAATAATGTGACGTAATGAATTTACCTTGGTAATTGATTGGTGTGCAGTGACCTTTTTCTTGCCCATTGTCATGATTTTCTCTGAGTTGACTCAAACAGTGGCATAGTAGATGTACAACAAGAAACAAAAAATAAAAATTAGCAAAAGAAGACCATGATACACACGCAGAATGTATATGTAACACACAGATTATATATTAAAAATGTTAATTAAGAAATTTACCTTGGTAATTTATTGGTATGCAGTAACCGTTTTCTTGCCCCTTTTCTTGTCATTGTCACTAAATCGACTCAATCAAACAGACAATATAAGTATTAGAGACTGTTCAGAGGAACCAGAACGATTCATTCATTCATTCATTTTCTTGTCGGCTTTGTCCCTTGTGGGGTCGCCACAGTGGAATGAACCACCAACTTATCCAGCACGATTTTACGCAGCGGATGCCCTTCCAGCCGCAACCCATCTCTAGGAATTTCCACACACACACATTCACACTCATACACTACGGACAATTTAGCTTACCCAATTCACCTGTACTGCATGTCTTTGGACTGTGGGGGAAACCGGAGCGAACGCAGGGAGAAGATGCAAACTCCACACAGAAACGCCAACTGACCCAGCCCAGCCGAGGTTCGAACCTGCGACCCAGCGACGTTCTTGCTGTGAGGCAACAGCACTACCTACTGCGCCACTGCGTTGCCCATGAACCAGAACGATATGTTTATTAAATAGATGCAGAAATTACATGTAAAATTTAGATTATAAGATATTAATGTGGGTTACTGAATTTACCTTGGTAATTTATTGGTGTGCAGTGATCTTTTTCTTGCCCAATGTCATAATTTTCTCTGTGTTGACTCAAACAGTGGCATAGATGTACAACAAGACCAGAAAATAAAAATTAGCAAAAGAAGACCATGATGCAGATGCAGAATCTATATGTAAGGTACAGATTATGTATTAAAAATGTGAATTAAGGAATATACCTTAGTAATTTAATGATATGCAGTGACCTTTTTCTTGCCACTTTCTTGCCATTGTCACTAAATTGACTCAATCAAACAGACAAAATAAGTATTAAAGACTGTTCAGAGGAACCAGCACGATATGTTTAATAAATAGATGCAGAATTTACATGTTACATTTAGATTATAAGGCATTGATGTGGGTTACTGAATTTACCTTAAAATTCACTGGTGTGCAGTGATCTTTTTCTTGCCCAATGTCAGGATTTTCTCTGAGTTGACTCAAACAGTGGCGTAAATGTACAATAAGAAAAAGAAAAGAAAAATCAGCAAACAAAGGCCATAATGCAGATGCAGAATGCATATGTAACATACAGATTATGTATTAATAATGTGAATTAAGGAATTTACCTTGGTAATTTATTGGTGTGCAGTGACGTTTTTCTTGCCTAATGTCATGATTTTCCCTGAGTTGACTCAAACAGTGTTATAGTAATTGTACAACAAGAAACAGAAAATAAAAATTAGCAAAAGAAGACCATGATACAGATGCAGAATGTATATGTAAGGTACAGATCATGTATTAATATTGTGTATTAAGGAATTTACCTTGGTAATTTATTGGTGTGCAGTGGTCTTTTTCTTGCCCAATGTCATAATTTTCTCAGAGTTGACTCAAACAGTGGCATAGATGTACAAAAACATAAAAAATAAAAATCAGCAAAAGACCATGATGCTGATGAAGAATGTATATGTAACACACAGATTATGTATTAATAATGTGAAGTAATGAATTTACCTTGGTAAATTATTGGTGTGCAGTGACCTTTTTCTTGCCACTTTCTTGTCATTGTCACTAAATTGACTCAATCAAACAGACAAATTAAGTATTAGAGACTCTTCAGAGGAATCAGCATGATATGTTTATTAAATAGGTGCAAAATTTACATGTAACATTTAGATTATAAGACATTAATGTGGGTTGCTGAATTTACCTTGGTGATTGATTGGTGTGCAGTGATCTTTTTCTTGCCCATTGTCATGATTTTCTCTGAGTTGACTCAAACAGTGGCATAGTAGATGTACAAGAAGAAACAAAAAATAAAAATTAGCAAAAGAAGACCATGATACAGATGCAGAATTTATATGTAACGCACAGATTATGTATTAATAATGTGAAGTAATGAATTTACCTTGGTAAATTATTGGTGTGCAGTGATCTTTTTCTTGCCACTTTCTTGTCATTGTCACTAAATTGACTCAATCAAACAGACAAATTAAGTATTAGAGACTGTTCAGAAGAGCCAGCACTGTGTGTTTATTAAATAGATGCAGAATTGACATGTAACACTTAAATTCTAAAGCATTAATGTGGGTTACTGAATTTACCTTGATAATTTATTGGTGTGCAGTGGGCTTTTTTTTGCCCCATGTCACGATTTTGACTCAAACAGTGCCCATGAATGTACAACAAGAAACAGAAAATAAAAATGAGCAAAAGAAGGCCATGATGCAGATGCAGAATGTATATGTAACACACAGATCATGTATTAATAATGTGAATTAACGAATTTACCTTAATTTATTGGTGTGCCGTGACTGAACTTTCCTGCCCATTGGCACTGAGGTGACTCAGCAACATTGGAGCACGATATGAAACATATAAAATAAGTATTAGAGAATTTTCATTTAAATCTCAACGCTACTATATTTATTTGCAACTTTCAGATTATGAACAATTAATGTGGGATGTTAAATTTACCGTGATCATTTATCGGCGTGCAGTGAAACACCTTTGTTGTTCGTTGTCAAGGAGAAACTTCCGTTTCTGACGAAATAGAATGTTTTTAGTACGTCTAAAAATGTTTTTGTTTAAATATTGTTGACTTTCGCTCACGTAAAGAATGGCAGCAATGATTAGTTTGTCATTTATCACGTTAGTGTTTTAGTTAAATCCAACCACAAGATGGCAGCAGAGAATTACTCACCGCGCTTTTACAACAAAATACAAAATAAAAGTAATATTTGTAAAAATAAAAACATTTGAACCCAAATCTCCAAAACAATCTTGTGTGAAAATATGTTTTTAATTTATTACGTAATTAAAAAGGTATTATTACAAACAGCACAAAAATATATCAACCAGTCCGCCAATATCTCAAGTCAAGTAATAACAAATGCTTAGTTTTTTTTGTTATATAAACGAATAATACACCACAATCTGTACTGCAACACGATTTCAAGGATTACGATAGCCTACATTTTACAGTTAATGTAAGGATTATGATCTACAGTATAGGTCTTTGGTTTAAAAAGTTAACCTTTTATAAAAAAAAAAGTCAAAGTAATATTTTGTAAAAAGCAGTGAGATCAGGAATGTATTATTTGTTAATTCTCTTCATTTATTCAATTGATAAGCACTAAATAAATAAATGAATAAATAAAACGAATAAATACATACAAAATAAAAAACTCTATGGCTCAAAGCTTCAAAATCTCTACAATTATTAAAATGTGTTTGCTTGTTTGTATACACATAAAACCGTACAAACAAGCAAATAAATCTGTAAAAATAGAGTGAAATTTGTCTTTTTTTTTAAATAAGTGTCTATTAAAACGACTAAATGTACTACATTAATTTGTACACACTGTGTTCAGTAGCAGTAAGATAATGTACATAATTATAATCTATAAACCTGTGGACATCACATCTTTCTGCAATACAAACCTTATTTTAAAAAATTGGGACATTTTATAAAATGAAATATAACATCAAGAATCTGTGATTTGTTAAATTTTAATTTCATTGATAAAGATAATTTGAAAACTTATATTCGTTTTGTGAGTATAAGTATGTTCCTGTGATGGATGCAAACACACTCAAAGAAAAGATAAACTGCTAGCTGGCGAACTGGTAATAGGTCTTTGCAAGCAAATCTGGATCATCAAAAAGACTGTCAAAAGACATGAGAGAAAAGTCAAAAAAAAAAAAAAAAAAAAAGAAACCAAATGCAAAATCGCAAAGAATAAGGGTCTTCGTCTCAACTTGCATACATAATAATGTTAATTTTATATTTGAGTTGATTATTTGAAATAACCTGTTCAAAAGAACCGGTTTTGTAGAAATGAGTTGAGCTTTCAACCGGCTGTTGCTAGAAGGGATACAGCTGCGGCCGGAACTAACTTATCCAATAATTGTATTTTATTGACGCTACAACAACAAACAGTAATTTACCAGAATTGTATGCATATTGTTTAATAAATTATTCATTTATTATTAACGTCTATCTACCCCAACCCCAATCACCACAGTAATGTAAAAACAGTAACTCTCCCCAGTTTTATGCATATTATTTATTAAATTATCCATTCAATTGTATTTTATTAACGCCTTCTCCTACCACAACCTTAAACCCAAACCTCACAGCAATGTAAAACTATGAATTATTGTTTTGTGAAAAAATTATGCTATATTGATGTGAGTATCCCGCAGCTGTATCGTTATGCCATCTAAACTTTATGTAACGTTAGTTTTTCCTGTCATTTTTTTAACTACTTAAGTTCTGTTTTTCCTGTCATCTGAAGCGGAAGTGTGAAAGGTGGATTCGTTGCTACGCAACGATAAACAGCCAAGTTGAAGAGCCTAACTGCCATTCAGCTGTCTTGTTTAGAAGAACTAATAATAATAATGATAATAAACATAGCGTCGCTTTAAAATATACAGGAATAGTTTATTATTTAGTATTTGACCAGCATGCCATACCTCGGGAGTTGTAAACACATTTGTAAGTATCGCGCTGATCTTTGTTGTAGGAGAGTTAATGTGTCGTTTGGTTTGCTAACGTTAACAGTTATAACCTAATACAACGAGTCAACTATTAAAAGTTTTTTTTTCTTCAGGTTTGCCTGCATTACGATATAATGTACAATATCAGTGTATAATTTGAAAACAAAACTCCCAGTTCCCGCTTGTTACTTAGCAACGCAGTCTATTCTATTTCATTTTACAGCTGTATAAAGTTATAGCAATTTCACTAAAATGCTTTTTCTTTGACTATTTTACAAGACTTCACTCTCCAGTCATAATCCCGAGAAGAAGGACTTTTTGAGAAGAGAAGGAGGAAAGTTGGTCATGTATTCTTTTCAGAAAGGACATCCCAGGAGCCAGACAGGGCCAGAAGAAGATCACGGCAAACAGAAGTTATTTGGGATGGCTAAGTCTTTACCCGTGGATACAATTGTCCCAGGTTCTCTGGCCCCTGTTGATGTGGAAAAGCTGAGAGCTAGACTGATTTCAGCTGTGCCCAGACACCCACAGCCGAATGCTGATGCTCTGGTGTTTCCTCACAGAACCAAGGCTCAAGAAAGACAATGGGCCACACAGAAACCAGCACAAGTTGAGATGTTGGTAAGGGCAATATTATCAGACTATGTGTATAAATGGTTAGTTAATGTTAAATTATAATATAATATAATATAATATAATATAATATAATATAATATAATATAATATAATATAATATAATATAATAAAATATAATATCAAAAGACATGTGGTATAGGTGAATCGGGTAGGCTAAATTGTCCGTAGTGTATGAGAGTGTATGAATGTTTCCCAGTGATGGGTTGCAGCTGGAAGGGCATCCGCTGCGTAAAACATGCTGGATAAGTTGGCAGTTCATTCCGCTGTGGCAACCCCTGATTAATAAAGGGACTAAGTCAAAAGAAAATGAATGAATGAATGATATAATAGGGTGAAGATATAACAGACCTTAAATCACCAGACAGTAATATGCAGATTAAGCACAATTTTAGAGACATGTTTGTCATGTGTATTTCTTAACCTAATTTGGATGTGTACAGTCACTAGTATTCAAGGTGTAAGTTACATTATTATTTTGTAATCTTTTAAAATGAAGATGGAATCAATGTTTTCAAATGTAATGAAAACCATGTAAAATCAACATTAGCACAAAAACTATAAACATTTAATAAATTTTCTTGATGTTAATCAGTGACACCATTGACTCAAATAGAATTTAAATATGAACAAAAAATAACCATCATGCTCACTCATGTTAACAATAATAATACATTCCAGTTTGTTGCCTGCATCAAATTAAATTCTATACATAGACTTAGGGCTGAGCGTTTTGGCCTAAAGTCAAAATCATGATTAATTGAACATTTTAACTCGATTACGGTTAATGAATAATTATTTTATTTATTTATTTTATTTTTTGCCCTCATTGCCTCACTGAAAATTTTTGCACAGTAAATATGCTCATATATTATAAATGAGAGATTTCTGAATGAAGGGTGCATTGCTTGACCTTACAATAATTGAAGGAAACACACACTATCTACTATGTATGATTTTTTTATTGAACATCATTAAATTGTGCTTTAATTCAATAAAATTAAAGCACACATTGCCTAAAATGAACAGTCATGTGACTCCTCATGCGGTAGGGAAAGTGATTGAAAAAATCGACCTGGAAAAATTAAATGTTGATTTCGATTACCTTTTCGATTTATCGCCCAGCCCTACATAGACAGCATAAACATGAATATCAAAAATGTTTAAATATGGGTGGTATAATGTTCATCATCAATCAGCTTAATAGATATATCAACATAAAAACAAATAAAAATATAAAACTAAACATTACAATACAAAAATAAAAGTATCATGCAAAAAATTTTTTGTCATTTTTTGTATTTTTCCTTTAGCCTTTTCTAAAGAGACGAAGTGAATATATGAAACCGGACAACAACCAGAAGTTGACCCCTAAGATGCCCTTTCAGTTTGATGAGGTCCAGTCTATTGACCTTTCTTCAGAGAGAGGACCCTCCCTATTGCAGCTTCCCAAAATTCCAGACTACATCAAAGATAGACAGGTTTGACTTTAAACTTCTCCGTTCATAGATGTTTGTTGTAACATTAGTAAAAATGTACATGTTTTTTTATGTAATAATTTTAGGTGCAGTTGACTCAAGGCTCACTCAGGATACCATCCCCTCCTAAAAGAGTAAAAAGCTCCTCCAGAAGTTATCCAGTTCCACCTCTGAGCTACACTCCCTCTCCACCGCTTTTTGGTTCACTGCTGTTCAACTCAGTGGATGAATTAATACGTGCTAAGATTTGCTCCCCACCCGACATCGTCCAAGCCATCCGGAATAACCCTCACTTGGGATTTTTTTATTTGACGTCTTCAGTACCTAAATCATCAATTAAATTTGACACATATAACCTCAAGTAAGAAATGCAATATTTGTACTCTACCATTTCAATCTAATTAATGTTTTTATAGCATCAATGCATCAAATATATAAAGTTGAAGTCAGAATTATTAGCCCCCCTGAATTATTAGCCCCCTGTTCCCCCCCCACCAATTTCTGTTTAATGGAGAGAAGATTTTTTCAACACATTTCTAAATATAATAGTTTTAATAACTCATTTCTAAGAACTGATTTATTTTATCTTTGCCATGATGACAGTACATAATATTTTACCAGACATTTTTCAAGACACTTCTATACAGCTTAAAGTGACATTTAAAGGCTGAACTAGGTTAATTAGTTTAACTAGACAGCTTAAGGTAATTAGGCAAGTTATTGTATAACAATTTTTTTTTCTGTAGACAATCGAAAAAAATATAGCTTAAATTGGCTAATAATTTTGACCTTAAAAGGTTTTTAAAAAATAAAAAATTGCTCTTATTCTAGCCAAAATAAAACAAATAAGACTTTCTCCAGAAGAACAGAATATTATCAGACATACTGTGAAAATTTCCTTGCTCTGTTAAACATAATTTGGGAAATATTTTAAAAAGAAACAAAATTCAAAGTGGGGCTAATAATTCTGACTTCAACTGTATATATTTTACATTGTTGTAAAATGTTTACTTTTTTGTTTCAAATAAACAATGTTCTTTTCAAATTCATTAAAGCTTTTTTTTTTTAACAAAATCAGCATATTGGAGTGATTCTGGATGATCATGTCATACTAAAGACTGGAGTAATGTAATAATTAAATTATTAAATTAAAGTGTATTAAAATGTGAAACATATGTAAATCATCAATTCAAAACATTTAATTTACAAATATTCAAATATTGACAATTTCTAATGTCATGATTAAATTTTGTTTTTACATATTTCATAACATTAAGTGTATTAAGTGATTTTCACTTGTATTCCAAATGTCTGATATTACATATGTATTTTGTTTAAATAAAAGTGATGCGTAAAAATGTGCTAATAATACATATAAACTTTTGACTGTATTGTTAATCAGATGTTTGTCTCTAAACATTCTTAAATACTCTTTTAACAGAGTTGCAACATTTGCCAATATCAACAAGTCAGACTACTATACGGTCAGCACTCATGCAGTAACGCATTACTGTGGGTCAGAAGTGGACTGTTTACCTTTAGAACGTTGGGAGCAGGAGTACCAATATCACCGAAAGCTTTTGCGCATCCCTGTGTTTGCCGTTTTTCGTAAGTGGAAGGCTTTCCGTGTGTGGCGTGCCAATGTACGCTATAAGAAAATCAGCAAATGCAGACGTTCACTACAAGAGCATCTCTTTGTTCTTAATGAGGTTTGTCAAAATTTATTAAATTTATGTATAAAAAATCATTTTAGACTGCAAATAAAAAAGCCACTCAAAATCCTGTAGGGATGATTCAGTTTATATGATGCAGATTAAATTGTATGTACAGAAAGAACACAAAAGTGTGGTGAATTTACTTCTTTATTTCAGTCTCTGCGACCGGCACTGATTGACATCAGGGAAATGTGTTACCACATCAGTGACATGCCACTGTGTCGACTAGAGAAAGACCACACATTTACACTGAAGGAGTTTCAGAGCGCACAATACACACAGCTAGAGGAGGTGAGATATTTGGTTTGTGTTTGTGCATATTTGTGTGTGCATATTGGTTATAGTGCAGTGTATTAACAGACACTGACCAATGTGGACAATCACCAAAATATACTGTAGTATACACTTTTAGACATTCCACAATTGATTTAACGGTAGGCCCACACAGAATCTGCTGTACTGTAGATTTTTTTTTTTTTGTAAATTTACTTATATAAATATGTGTAAATGTATATTTATTCAATTTTTATATTAATTTTAGTAATAGTAACTAATATGCAATTTTTTATATAGTTGATTTACAATAAAGTGTGTACAGTAATATTTTCTGCCTTTATTTAGTAGATCAATTATACAGTATGGGAGGCATGCTTTGTTTACCAAACAAGTGGATCTAATTGTATTTGCATTGTAAACCTTAAATAAAAGTAAAAAAACAAAACAAATTAAGTTTATTTTTTAAGTTTTTAGTTACTACACTCCTAAAATGATTTTGCATAAATATTGTACTGTTTTTTTTTTTTTTCAAGATTTTGTTCTGCAGAAATAGCAAGCCCCTCCTCTAAAATGCTGATAAGCCAATGATAGTTGAGTATCAGATGACTGGTACTTATGCTGCGTCCCAATTTGCATACTGAGATGGGCTTTTTACATTGAAATGTATTTTAAAATAAAATACCAAATACCAAACTTTTATGTGTATCAAAATAAACTACAAAACACAGCAGCTCCAAATGTATCAAAATAAAACACTGTATTTTGTATTTTTAAAATACTACAAAATACTTTTACATGGGAGTAGTACTTTATAGATTTCTTCGCAAACCTTCGATCAATAGGCCTATTCGATGAATATTAGTGAAGTAAACAATGTTTGACAGCAGCAACAGCGTTTCTCTGAGTCAGCCTCTCTGCCACCTCATTAACCTCTACTCCTGTACAAACTTTTGTTACTCTTTTAATAATATTTTAGTATAAATTTTGTACAAATTTTATACAGAAAGTCCTGTCTTGAATCTCTTTAATCACTGTAAAAACCCTTTAATGCAGATAATGAGTTGGAATATACTGTAGTACTATATCTCTTCATTGTGTTTCATCCATTGGGTGGCCAGTAAAATTGACACCATCTCTTAACAGTCTTTTTAATAAATCTATTTTTTTTGCAGTTGAAATCCTTAATACCTAATCTAAAAGCATGATTTCTGAAAACTACTAAAATCTCCAGTTTTAGTCATTTGCATAAATCATTTTTTTTTTGCAATTGAACTCTTCAATGCACAACATTCAGTACATACAACATATGCAAATAAACTCTTCAAATACATCCTGCTGCTGTCGCGTAATGGTATAGACTGAAATATTATTAAATATTTGTGTCTCATATACTGTATTGTGCCACTTTGACTTCTTTAGACAGACATATTTCCTCTTCATTATCTATAGAAGTGCACCTGCAGATCAGCTACTGGCGTTTGAAACAATCTACGAAGAATTGTAGGAATCGCCACTGTAGGACTTATTTTAATGTTGTTTGTCTTATTTTCTTGGCATCTACATCAGCAATCCATCCAAAACTACTGTTATATGTGCAGTATACTCATTCTCCCAAGTGTTTTTCAGTTCTTCTTTAACTGGAAGAGTTTCAGTTTACCCCCTTAGTGAACACCAGTACACCATCTTTAGGTGTTTTATATTTCTAAACTCCCTCTGTATTTTCATTTTAATGAGGTCATCATGTAGACTTCTTACAAGGTATTTTACAGTATTTTAAATACAAAAATACAAGACATTAAAGTATTTTGATACAAAATACAAAGCCATTTTCATCAACCCTATCAAATACAAATTACAAAATACTATTTTGTATTTAAAGTACGTATTTAAAATACTTGTATCATAAATACTGCCCATCCCTGCTCATACTACACCCTAAAAGTATGTACTTTTTTGTGAAGTAAAAGTATATACTTTTTCGTGTGTAACAGAAGAGTATGCAAACTTTGGGACATGCTCTCTTCTTGTTAAGATTGTTGTGTTGCTTAGTTATGAGCCCTGTCAATCATCCACACATCATCCACATTTCTGTCATATTTAATTTCCTACCTTATTATTGGAGAAGCAGCAGCAGGATAATCCGCCATTCACGAGTCTTTCATGCAGAAAAATCTCCTCAGGTCTTTGGATAATTATGCATTTAGATGTTAATGTCCAAGGACATCTTAATATAAGTTCAGTATTGTTGTTGCAGATGAAATATAACACAGAAAACATGATTGAAATATTTTCCAGTTGGCTAGATATTAATTAACAGTCATACAAACATCTTTACTGAAGCCTCTTTACTTGACAGTTGGTCTCGCACGTCCATCATGTGTGTACTTTATTTACACTTTTTACCCGCGTTTGTAGTTCTAATCAAATTCACTTCCAATGCGCAATGTACTGTGGGCAATATCAGCAATTAGAGTATGGACGCTTCTACACTTAAAATTTTTACCAGAAATAGTAAACCATCCGGGATCCTTTGACATACACTTTTCAACATACTATCATTTGGGACATACTAATTCTATTTTCAAATGCTATTTAGGACAGATACTGTAGTATGCAGATTGCGACACAGCATTACATCAAATTGGGTTTCAGCACTGAAGAGAACCATTGGAAGGTCTGAAGCTTTCATTGGTTAAATGGTGCTTTTGCTACAAAAACTATGTTCTTACCCATCCTTTTCCAGGTGTCAAATCCAGTTCCTGGAGTGCCGCAGTTCTGCACAGTTTAATCCTTATTAAGCACACCTGATCAAACTTATTGAGTCATTCAGGCTTGTTTGAAACCTACAAGTAAGTGTGTTGAAGCAGGGTTTTGCAACTAAACTCTGCAGAGCTGAACTGGATTTGACACCTGTGCCTTAGTGGATGGGCAATGGCATTTGTTTTATATGTCTGAGTTAGCAACAGTAACTAAGGGGCAGGGCTTACTGATGGGCCAGTCCTGTTTTTCAGATGTATCAACAGGTGTAAATCACTAATCTGCCAGTTGCCAGATTTTCACCTTGTTTTCAGTGTTAGCTGACCTGTTATTTGAAAGATATGCAGTGGGAAGAGTCTTTTCTAAGATTTTCTTTTATTTATTAGATTATTTTTTTGTTTATCTGCGTTCTAGGTGTCATCCCGTTTGGAGAAGTTCAGAGAGCTGGTAATGGAAGTGGCTAGAAATGCATGTCGAAATGCTTTGAAAGAGTTTGGACACACACCTGATTATGGCGAAGTGGAGACTGGTAATCATTATTTAGATACAAAAACAATTATGAGTGTTCCTATTAAGTTATAAAATGTTGTGCAATCTGGATGTTATGAAACACACCATTAGTAGTAACCTTACAAAAAAAAACATTCAATGTGCAATTGTATTGCCAAAGAATATCCAAATAAATAGAAATAATGTGCCTTGAATGATGTGAAAATAAACGATTTGTTGTGCTAATGTTTTGAAAGTGATATTAAAAACACATAGTTTTAAACAAACATTATGTTAGCATTACTGAAAGAACATCTCTATATAACTTTGAGGGAACCTTACCAGAACGTGAGCTAAATTTCCTGTTAGCTAGATAATAGATATACTGTATAGGTACAGTATGTTGATGTATGGATATAATGGGAATATTGTGAATTTGACAGTTTGTGAATTAGATTTTTTCTTGTTTGCACCAGATGGCAACGAAGAATTAGCATCACCTGCTTTTAAATTGGTCTTTGAGGACACACCTGAGAAGATGACTTACACGCAGCAAGCCAACAAGAGCTACCACTGCAAACGCCTTACTTGGTTAGTCAACTTTACTAGTGTTACTAGCTTTCAACACAGTGGATTGACTAGACTGATTAATCAGCATTTGTTTTAGATTATGGACAATGTAACTGCTAATTTGTCTGATTAATTATTGTTTTGAATGAATGTACACATTGTATAATTTGTTAACAGAGCTATTGGCACCTGAAAACTTGATCACATTGGCTCAAGATGAATCAATATACAATGTATAATTATGAAATAAAATTGGTTCTTGGGAAAACCAGGCCTGGTGGCCATTTCTATTAAGTAATTAGAGTTATTAAGTAAATACTTATCAGAAAAATTCTGTCATTGATGTCATCAACTTTATTTCATCCCAAACATTTTTTTTTTCATTTTTTTATGCGAAGCACAAAATGACATTTTGGATATAAAAACTGTATATCTTGGAATGAATGTTCAATTATTGTTTTTTTTCTCAAATATTTGCTTTGTCTCCATAGTTTCATCAGACTTGCTGATTATCTGATTGTGAACACAACACACATGCTTGTGGTCAACTCGGTCAGTAAGCTACTAAGAGTGTTTCAGGAGCAAATCACACACACCCCTTCACTCACCCTCATTCAGAGCTGGACGGGTAGCGAGATCAGCCAGGATACTGATATAAAGGTTAGTATGCTTGTGTGATTATGATCCAGTAATGATACAGGGTAATGTTGCTGTTTTTTTGAGCGTAGTAAGCTTTAGGGGTCTGTTTGTTCAAAGGTGTAGATCAGGGGTTTTAAAAGTCTCAACTTAGAGGCCCTAATTTGAATTTTTTTGTCAGTCATGTCAAAGGTTTGGAAAAATTGTTTAAAAACTACATTTATTAATAAATATGCACATACATAAATGCTATTTAATTAAATTTTTTAAAATACATTAACCCTTGTGCGCTCTACAAATTTACTACCCTTTTTGTTATATTAGGGATGAAAACATCCACTGAATTAAACCGCTGTGAATGCATCAGATAAATATATTTTTTTTACATTTTTTTTTGCATAAATCAACCTCAGTCCTGATCAAAACTACTAGACATTCTAAAAAAATGACAGAATTTTAACTCTTCAATTGCCAAGTTCACAAATGATGTCACTGATTCTGTGAAAATAACACACAGAATGACGTATTTTCAATATAAAAAGTAATTGTGGACTGGATTTTAAAAATCTTTTATCAAAGTCTTAGCCATGTGAATGATTAGTAACAACATTGGCTTTGATGCATTGTCAGATTTTCATTTTTTCTCTCTAATTTACTGTTGGTGGCTGTTTTTGCCCCATTGACTTCCATTATAACCACATTTGATGGAGCATAAATACACAGTCTTTATTTTTATTTACACCATGTAGTTCTGAGAACTGAGATGCATATTTTGATTTTCTCAGACACATCAAGGTAAGTGCGCAAAAGGTCACTCTCACACACTCACAGTCACACATACACACACTTTAATTTGCTGTTATACTCCATATAAAATCCAGAAACAAAGCTTTTTTTTTGCACAGGTCTATCTAAAGGGTAAATTACAAATTTTACCTCTTCCTAACTGGGAAAACCACCACAATAAAAAAAAATGTGTGATTATATTACAGTCTGTTAGTTTTAAGGAAATATACAATATTAGCTAGTGTGCTCCAAAACAGTGACAAAATTCATGTTTATAAAAATAAAACTGATATAAACATCTAAAGCTTGCAGTTTGTCACTTCCGCTTAAATGGATCAACAATTTTTTTCATGTCACCTCATACTCCAGTTTCCTCATCAAATCTTGACCAATGAAATGCTCTCTTTGAGAAGTCCTGGTGTAGGTAGTTCTACAATTTGTTTCAATGTTGTATATACAAATTTGTTCCTCTGGAATATTTTGACATAGTTATGTGGCTAACATTCTTGTCGAAAATGAAAAATTACATATTTTTTATTACATTTAAAATGATATATACTGTACAATTGAAGTCAGAATTATTACCCGCCCTGTTTTTTTCCCCCATTTTCTGATTTTTATCAACACATTTCTAAACATAATAATTTTAATAACTTATCGCTAATAACTGATTTATTTTATCTTTGCCATGTTGACAGAAAATAATATTTTACTAGATATTTTTCAAGACACTTCTATACAGCTTAAAGTGACATTTAAAGGCTTAACTAGGTTAATTAGGCAGGTTAGGGTAATTAGGCAAGTTATTGTATAATGATGGTTTGTTCTGCAAACAATCGAAACAATATATAACTTAAAGGGGCTAATAATTTTGACCTTAAAATGGTTTTCTCCAGAATTCAAAACATTATCAGACATACTGTGAAAAATTCCTTGCTATGTTAAACATCATTTGGCAATTATTTAAAAAAGAAAATAAAAAAATTCAAAGGGGGCTAATAATTCTGACTTCAACTGTATATACAATCAAACTGGAGCTGTGTCTTTTTATTAAAAGTAGACGAGCGGCATCGATCCGGATTTCACCATTTCCAGATGAGAAAAAGCTCTCGGGTAAAAATGTTCCTTACAAACGCGTTTCTGTCGCGTGTCGCGTGCACTGTAATCCACACGTGAGTCCAGCTGCTCTCTCATAAAGGGAAAATGAAAACAAAACCTTCGTTGCAACACACTAATAACAACTACGATTTTGTCTTGAAATTCTTGTACTTTCACTTGTTTTGGCAACACAGCGTCTGTACAGTGTAAACTGGTTAACAGTCTCCGGAGCTATCATGCATATTAATGAAGTTTCACGTCATACACAATAGAGCGCGCTAATTGGTTTGAAGCACGTCTTTCTCATGAATTAATACTGCACACTCAGATACGTAAGAACGTCCTAGTAAAGACAGACAGCCACTCTCCAGCTGGATTTACACCCAAGTATCTCATGGCCGTGACGCAGCTTCAAAAATTCGTTTCAAACCGGAAGAACGAATTTGCTCAAAATAACGCAAAAACAACCAATTTTCACTTTTTAGTGCAATATATGTGTCCTAATAGTGTTTATAGCAGCGTGGGACACATATATGACTGTCAACAGCTCAAAAAATGTGTTTTGGTGTTTCGTGACCCTAATGTCTGATTTGGTGGTTAATGTACTTGTTTATATGTTTCTGGCTCATTATATTTTTGTCAGCAATTTATTTCACTTGAACTTATACAGTCTGCAGCTTGATCACAGTGATGTTTATGTAACTATTCCTCTTGCTCAAATTATTAAAGACATTTGTAGAGGTACAGCAAAGCTGTTGTAGATTTTTTTTTCTCTTGCAGGCCAACAGAAAGGTTTATTTCTGCTATATTTCCCTTTCAATAATGAAAATGCAATTTTAATTATGTATAAGCTGGCACACCAGTGGCCAAATGTGCATACATATGTGTATAATGACATTGGTATTACAATATAAATGTTTATGTCATTATAAAATAAGCATACAAAATAGTTTCAAAACCATACTAAACTTGAAATTGCAAAATCTTCTGAAGTTTTCTCAGAGGGTTATTTTTCGAGGTAGTGTTGAGATAAAATATGTGTATAGACAGTAAAATCATAAATACAATCCATGTAAACCTACACTACAAGTATGTGCATCTGTGTGTGTTACCTCACTAGTTAAAAAGACTTTTAACCTTTTCAGTCAAGCATTTAAATTGTGTTTTAATCACCCTTTTTGTGAGGCTATGCTAAGAAATACAAAACATTAACCATAAATGCAGTGGAACTCTATCAGATCTTCTAGGTAGTAAAAAATGTGTGCGTATGTATAATATATGTTACAGGTGACAGCAGAGCAAAATATCAGTGCTTCCCACCAGCCAATGTTCATAACTGAGCTGATGCTGGACACACACTCCTTATCATACCAGCCCTCCAATGAAGACTTTCAGGTTTGCGTTTTATTTTTGTGCATGCATATTGCTCATTAACATCATATTATTAATTTGCTTGTCTTGTGGTGCTTTTCTGCAGCATACACTGTGTGTGTATGTGCATTCTGTATATATTTTTCATGTTCCATGTATTTGTGTGTACATCAGGAGTGTGTAGCAGAGATTATTGGGCAGTTTGAGAAGACAGTTTTGTCTCTGGATACACTGGTGCAAGACACTTACTTTGATGCTTTTACTCAACCCATTATAAACCAAAAGGTAAACAAAGACTTACATTTACTGTTTTTATACTGTACTACACACTCTTTTATTATCCGACTTTGACTGATGTTTGTTGTCTTAACGTGTGTGTGTGTGTGTGTGTGTGTGTGTGTGTGTGTGTGTGTGTCATATTTCACCAGGTTGAGGAGAAAATATGTGGGGATGGTCCTAGTCTTGAGGAAATTCTTGAAGATGATGCTTATCTGCAAGACATCATTCTTAACATTAAGGTTTTCATTTTATTCTAAGATGATTGTAAATTAAAATGAAATGCATTAAAATAAGCTTGCCTCATGCACCAGTTTAACATATGTTCAGATTTAGCATGTTCTTCATAGTCACGTTTAAACTTTTTTTTTTACTTTAGTATACTTTAACAATCAGCATGTATGCATGTATGACATATTTTGTATATGTGAATTTCAAATTTGAACTTGTATATCATATACAATTGAAGTCTAATTATTAGCTCCCCCATTTATTTTTTCCCCAATTTCTGTTTAACGGAGAGAAGATTTTTTTCAACACATTTCTAAACATAATAGTTTCAGTATAATTTCTAAAAACTGATTTATTTTATCTTTAACATGATGACAGTAAATAGAATTTTACTAGATATTTTTCAAGACACTTCTATATAGCTTAAAGTGGCATTTAAAGGCTTAACTAGGTTAATTAAGTTAACTAGGCAAGTTAGGGTAACTAGGCAAGTTATTGTATAATGATTGTTTGTTCTGTAGACAATCGAAAAAAAAAATGCTTAAAGGGGCTAATAATTTTGTCCTTAAAATGTTTTTTAAAAAATTAAAAACTGCTTTTATTCTAGCTGAAATAAAACAAATAAGACTTTCTCCAGAAGAAAAAATATTATCAGATATACTATGAAAATTTCCTTGCTCTGTTAAACATCATTTGGGAAATATTAAAAAAAATAAATAAAATTCAAAGGAGGGCTAATAATTTTGACTTCAACTGTATATAGTTTTCAGGTATCACATTGGATACAAATCAAAATATGTGCATACACAAGCCAAAAAAGTATTTACTGTACTGCACTGTACTGCACTGCGCTGTACTGTTATTTTAATTTAACTTTCCAAGTTCTACTTACTGTAATTGTGATATTGGTAATAGGCATTTCTTAACTGAAATTTCTTGCAACAATGTGTAACTTACAAATGATCAGACAACAATCAGACAAGTTAAAAATCTATGGACATAATAAACGATTCATTGATTAAACGTTAAGATCAGATGAATTAAATGACAGACAAATGTATTAAAGTGAATGATAAAAGATGCAAATCGAAGGTTGGATAGTTGTAGCTTTATGAAAGGCATTTACTGTGAATGAAACATTTATTTAGATGAAACACTTTTTTTGTTTAGTCAAAAGGATCTTTTGTGATTACGTGTATTGTACTAACACAATTGGAAATATACAGAAATGTTTGAAAAAAGTGCACTTTTGATGATCCGTTGTGATAGAAGTATAAGTGTTTTGAAAATGTAACGATTACATGTGAAAATTGGACCAAACCAATTAAAAAAACTGTAAACATGATATGAGGTCAAAAAGATCCCAAAGTCAACTTTTAAAAAATGTAAAAAGCCATTTATTTTCAAGCGGAAACTCATCATGAGAACTCATCCAGTGGAAACTAATATCATTTCAAACATTTATGACGTCCAATCTTTTGAACACAAATAAAAATAACCAAAATGTTCAAACTTCAAAAAGTACAAAATAATCCATATGCATATGATGAACATTCATTCATTCATTCATTCATTCATTCATTCATTCATTCATTCATTCATTCATTCATTCATTCATTCATTCATTCATTCATTCATTCATTTATTCATTCTCTTTTTGGCTTAGTCCCTTTATTAATCAGGGGTTGCCAAAGCGGAATGAATCACCAACTTATCCAGCATATGTTTTTACGTGGCGAATGTCCTTCCAGCCGCAACCCATCACTGGGAAACATCCATACACACTACGGTCAATTTTAGCATACCTAATTCACCTGTACCACATGTCTTTGGACTTGTGGGGGAAACCGGAGCACCCGGAGGTAACCCACTCAAACACTGGGAGAACATGCAAACTCCACACAGAAAGGCCAACTGACCCAGCCAAGGCTTGAACCAGCGACCTTCTTGCTGTGAGGCGAACGTGCAACCCACTGCGCCACCGCATCGCCCTTATTATGAACAAAGTTAATTATTTCACATACTGTATAAACAATGATCAAGTTCACATAGTTACATCAAAACAGCACGTTAAATATGGTGAATAGAAGCTCTATTATTCTTGCTTGGTGCAAGGCTTTCAGTTTTTATCATGGATTAAAAAATAAATAAAATCATAGATTTTTCTAAGTGTGAAAATGTTTTATGCTCCTTCCCCTTGTCAGCAATCAATCCAGACTGCATTCATTACTGCTAACGTATACGCTCGTACATTTGAGCCGTTCAGACTGTTTTACAAAGAGAATGAAGACCTGGACCTGGAGGCTCTCAAAGAGCAAGAGCATGGTACAACATCATAATCATCATCGTAATTAAATACAATTATGACTGCTGAAATCACGACTTATGCTTTGTATGTGTGTCTGATGCAGAGGTTGCATTTTTTGGGAACAGTCTGGATAAATATCATCGAGAGCATAAAGAAGCTTTAGCCATCCAACAGAAGAGATTTCTGGGAATTCTGTTGGTGGACACTACAGAACTGAAGCACAGACTTATACCGTCTCCTCTGCGCTGCATTGAGGTGACGCACCACTAGATTACACTATTACTAATTCAGTTGCCTGTAATATTTGCATTCTATAGAAGCCTCTTCCTGCCAAATGCAAAGGTACTTACAATTTTCCTTTTATTTTTGAATTCTGAATTTATATCTCAAACTTCAGAATTCAGACTTTTTTCCTTACGATTTGGAATAAAAATAATAGCAAAATATACATTTGGCATAAACTGGCAACTGCAAGAAAACATTACACTTGAGTTTATATCTTATAGTTCTGATTATGTGTCTTGTCATTCATAATTTGTCTTGAAATTCTGACTTTTTGTCATGCATTTTAAAGAGAATAAGTGAGGCATAAAATATAAAAACTAAAAAACATACTATTGCTTTTATAGAATGAAATTGTGATATAAATTGTGAGATATACTGTATACAGTAATCTCAGAACCAAAGTCATGAATGTGAGACAAAACAAATCACAATTACCTTTTAGATTTTATTTTATTTGTTTGGTGCCACTTTATATTATGTGGCCTTAAGTACAATGATTAAATTAATCATTTGGTACAATACACTTATTATGCACATATATACTTTTTTATTAAAAAAAAAAATATCGGCATGTAATTACATAATTTTTGTAATTATATTTATAATTACACTGATGACCCATCCCTTACACATAAGCCACACTTAAACCTATCCTTACTACCAAACCTATCTCTAACCTTACTCGTATAATACGAACAATACCCTTACAATATGAACACAATAAATACATTATACTTAGTACCTAGTAGTTAAGGCCACTTAATATAAAGTGGGACCATTGTTTTACATTTAATGGCAGAAACACTGTTCCACAGTGTCCTTACCTTACTCTGTCTGATACATATTTCAAGATGTTTTGATCTCTTTCTCTAGGCCATTAATGACATTCTCCCTCGACTGGCAAAGAAAAAGATGGATGACATCATTGCAGAGGCTCAGGATGCCCAGTTCAAACTGGACTTTGTTCCAACGATGACCACTGAATATGTCGACTCCCTCAACTTCCTGGATGAAATTCAGAAAAGGGTAAGAATCCAGTTTGTGAGAGTTTGTGTTTGTCAGTATTAAAAAAAAATTCCAATCCACTAGGGAATTAAATATTTGACAGTGGTTTGCTCAGATGTGCTACTTTTATCTTTCGATCTTTTTCTGTCAGATTGAGGTGCTGGAAACGGAGACTGTGACCATCAGTGAGATGTACAAGTTGATTGAGTGTTACTCTGTCCCCACACCCCCTGAAGATATTGCAGTGTATGCCACGTTGCCGCCATGTATAACTGCTGTAAGAAACACCATCGACAAGGCAGTGGGAGAGCGAGACTCTTATGTGGACAAATTTTGCCAACATCTCCAGCAAGACATCGGTCAACTAAACAATAAAGTGCAGGAAGTGAAAGCGCATGCAGAGGTAAACACTTCACAATAATGTGCTAAGGTTGTTAAAGTCTATTTTTATTTATAATTAATGCATTTGGTAACATTTTACTTGAAGAGGGTGTTCATAAGACTGTCATGAAACATTTATAATCGTGACATGACATTTTATGCATTCTTATGAGAACTGCCATAAAGTGTCATTTTCTCAGTTATGTTATTCTATAGGCAAAGATAGCAAAAATTTGAGATGTCTTTGTCAAGACAACTTGACATAAATAAATACATTATCACCTGCCTTTGTCTTGACATTTCCAAGACAAAAATCCTGTCAGTGTCTTTGTTGTGACAACTTGACATGACCAAGACAATATAACATAAATCTGTCATAAACATGATTGTCATGAGGCCACTGAAATTGTGCTGTGAAATTTATAACAGCATCACTGCTATTTTTTTTTTTACCTCAACTACAGTGATACAAATAGAATTTGTCATTAAAATGTCAATAAATGTTCTTAAATATTAATGACACAGTTCTAAAATAATTTTTAAACAGAGTATTTACACACATTTCTTTTTATATTTATTTTCTAATATATTTCTTTAAACTTACTAAGCAATGACTGGTTAAATTGATTTAAAGTCATAGTAAATAGACCCTTATTATAAAAATATATAGTAATTTTTGTTATAAATATAATTGGAAATATTTATTGAGCACTGAAATTAACATATTAGAATGCCTTCTGAAGGTTCGTGTGGCACAGAAAACTTTAATTCAACAGTAATTGCTGGTGAAAATTCAGGTTTGCCACAGAAATAAATTACATTTTAAAATAGAAAACAATTGTTTAAATTTAGCTATTTAACTGTATATATATATATAAAAAAAAAATATATATATATAATATATATATATATATATATATATATGTATGTACAGTTTTTAAATAAAATCTTTGTTTATTTTTTCAAAAATCTCAAATAAATCTTGGCTGACTTCAAACTTTTGAAAGGAATTGTATCGCCTTAACCACAGGTGTCAAACTGCCGCATCTATGCACAGTTTAGTTCCAACCCCAATTAAACACATCTGATCAAACTAATTGAGTCTCTTAGCCTTGTTTGAAACCTGTAGGTGTGTTAAAGCAGGGTTGGAACTAAACTGTGCAGGGCAGCTGTCCCCAGAAAACTGAGTTTGACACCCCTGACCGAAACTGTTGTACTTTGCTGTAGTACTGAACTAATATGATTTTGTCCCTGCAGAACCATCAGCTCCTTGACATTGATGCAGATCGTTCTAACATACGACGGTTGCTGGGAGATATTCAGATCTCTATTGATGAGCTGCAGTCTCAAGCCTTCAAATATAAAACATACCAGAAGAACTTTAAGGTCAGTGTGGCTCTCTCTCCACTAGAGGGCACATGCTCACTATTTATTTTCCTCAGTTTATTTTTACCTTGTCTGACTGATCTTCATGAGTTGAGAAAAGTGTTTTATCCATACTGTTTGTTTGCACAGGTGGAGGTGACTAAATATGACACTCTTGAGGAATTGACTGCAGAAGTAAAGCTGAAGCAGTTACTCTGGGACTCTCTTGAGGAATGGGAAAGTCTGGAGAACGGCTGGTTGCAGGTCATTTTTTTTTAAAAAGCATCTTATTTTATGCTTTTGAATAGATTTTTTCCGTCTTTTACTTAAATTTGCATATTGGTTGTCAATACAACAACATGTTTTAGAATTATAATGCAATTTGGAGTACAATTAAGTGAACTACAGCTTTAAAAAACGTTTTATAAGAAATAGGTTAAATTTGATTCATTTATGAGATTTTGAGACAACTGTATAATGTTACGGTGTCAAGGTACTAGAAAAGGATCCAAAATTGCAAGTGTGTAGTTTATTTGACGTAGTCAAATTAAACCGAGACAAGGTGATAAAAAAATAACAGAACAAGGAAAACTGGTAGAGAGGGCAGAAAAACAGAAGGACGAAACAGGGTCCAAACCGCCACTCCTCACAGTCCTGAGCACAGACAGGGAACCTAAGCAGACACAATGAACTGACAAAGAAACATAGAAACATATCCCATATATAGCCTAGATAATAGGTCTCAGCTGGCAGGCTAATCAGGACAGCTGAGTCGCGTCAAGGCATGTGACATAACAAATACACATGGACGACCAAAACAAAACAAACTCACGTGACAAAACAGACACTCCGGAAGACGCACAAACCTGCAACCGTGACAGTACCCCTCCTCCTAGGAGCACCTCCTGGTGCTCCCTGAAGAGCTAACCTGGCGATTGTAATCATCGATAAGAGAGTGATCCAATATATCTCTAGCCGGAACCCAACTTCTCTCCTCTGGACCGTAACCTTCCCAGTCCACCAAATACTGGAATCCTCGCCCCCTCCGTCTCGAGTCCAGGATGCGTTTAACCGAATAGGAAGTCTCCCCATCTACGAGACGCGGCGGGGGGGGAACCGGCATGGGCGGATTAATGGCCGCATGAAAAACGGGCTTTAATTTGGATACATGAAACACGGGATGTATTCTCCTGTACGTTGGAGGAAGTTTGAGGCGGACTGCCACCGGACTAATGATCTTGATGACAGTGAATGGGCCAATAAATTTAGGTGCAAGTTTATTACATACGGAGCGCAAAGGAATATTCTTGGTTGAAAGCCACACTTTTTGACCGACGACGTAAACGGGAGGCTTAGACCGGTGGCGATCGGCTTTCGCCTTGGTGCGCGCACCCACTTGGAGGAGGGTCTGTCTGGCCCTGTTCCAAGTGCGTCGACACCTCTGGACAAAGGCGTGAGCAGAGGGAACCGCGCTTTCAGATTCCAGACTGGGAAAAACTGGTGGCTGGTAACCTAAACTACACTGAAACGGAGAAAGGCCCGTGGCAGACACTGGTAATGAATTGTGTGCGTACTCCACCCATGGGAGCTGCTGACTCCAAGAGGCGGGATTCTGGGAAACCAAACAACGTAACACACGTTCGAGATCTTGGTTGGCCCTCTCTGTTTGTCCGTTACTCTGAGGATGAAAACCAGAAGAAAGGCTTACAGTCGCCCCCAATAAATGACAGAATTCTCTCCAAAATTTAGAGACAAACTGAGGCCCCCTGTCAGAAACCACGTCTGTCGGGAGGCCATGAATGCGAAAGACGTGATTTACGACAGCAACCGCTGTCTCTCTGGCTGAAGGTAATTTGGGCAGAGGGATAAAATGAGTAGCCTTCGAAAACCGGTCCACAACGGTCAAAACAGCCGTATTGCCACCAGATGGCGGGAGACCTGTGACAAAATCTAGCGAAATGTGCGACCAGGGTCTCGAAGGTACTGACAGAGGCTGGAGGAGCCCAGCGGGAGGACGATTGGAAGTCTTAGAAACAGCACAAACAGAACAGGCCAAAACAAACTCACGTATGTCCCGTGCCATAGCTGGCCACCAAAATCGTTGTTTAACCAAAAATGAGGTACGACTCACCCCTGGATGACAAGCCACTTTGGAAGAGTGTCCCCATCGGATGACGTCAGACCGAATCTCCTCCGGCACAAACAAACGACTGGGTGGGCATCCGGGCGGGGGCGTTACCCCTTCCAAGGCTGTGCGAACCCTGCTCTCGATTTCCCATGTCACCGCAGAAATGCAAATTTTCTGGGGAACGATGGGTTCGAGGGACGTATTGCGTTCGGAAAAATCAAAAAGGCGGGATAACGCATCGGGTTTGATGTTTTTGGAACCCGGTCGATAAGAGATGGTAAAGTCGAACCGTCCGAAAATAATGCCCACCGAGCCTGCCTGGAGCTAAGTCGTTTGGCGGACTTGATGTATTCAAGGTTCTTATGATCGGTCCAAACGATAAAGGGAACCCCCGAACCCTCCAACCAATGACGCCACTCCTCCAAAGCGAGTTTGACCGCCAACAACTCCCTATTACCAATATCGTAATTACGTTCTGCGGGAGATAATCGGTGTGAAAAAAAACGCGCAAGGATGAATTCTGTCGTCCGAAGCTGCGCGCTGGGACAGGATAGCACCCACCCCCACCTCTGACGCGTCAACCTCCACCACAAAACTGCCGGGAAGGATCAGGGGTCACCAGAATGGGGGCTGAAACAAAGCGACCCTTTAATTTTGTGAATGCTGCTTGTGCAGCACTCGACCACCTGAACGGAGTTCCGGAGGAGGTCAAGGACGTCAGAGGGGCGGCGAGCTGGCTGAAATTGCGAATAAAACGCCGGTAAAAATTGGCGAAGCCCAGAAATCTCTGCAGGGCCTTACGAGACTCTGGATTTGGCCAATTTACCACAGCCTGGATCTTCTCTGGATCCATGCGCACCCCCTCGACCGACACAATGTGTCCTAGGAAAGGAACAGACTGTGCATGGAACACGCATTTCTCCGCCTTGACAAAAAGCCCATTCTCTAGCAGCCTCTGAAGCACTCGTCTGACATGTTGCACATGTTCCTGGAGAGAACGGGAAAAAATCAGAATGTCATCCAGGTAGACATAAATAAACTGATCTATCATATCTCGCAACACATCATTAACGAGTGCTTGGAAAACTGCGGGGGCGTTGGAAAGCCCAAAGGGAAGAACACAATATTCAAAATGCCCCCTGGGGGTATTAAACGCCGTTTTCCATTCATGGCCCTCCTTGATGCGAACCAAATGATAAGCGTTGCGGAGGTCTAATTTCGTGAAATAAGAGGCCCCCTGCAGACGCTCGAACGCTGAAGACATCAGCGGCAAAGGATACGTATTCTTCACCGTGATGTTATTCAACCCTCGATAATCTATGCAGGGTCGAAGAGAGCCATCCTTCTTTTTCACGAAAAAAACCCCGCCCCCGCCGGTGAAGAAGAAGGGCGGATGATCTTGGCCGCTAGAGAATCAGAAATATATTTCTCCATGGCCTCCCTCTCAGGAATGGAAAGAGAGTATAACTTGCCTTTAGGCGGAGACGTACCTGGCAGTAAGTCTATAGCACAGTCATAGGGACGATGAGGAGGAAGAGAAGCAGCCCGAGACTTACTGAACACTCTCTTCAGGTCGAGGTACTCACTGGGCACGTTTGACAGGTCCATACGCTCCTCCTGAAACACAGAACAAGACACAGCAGAACGAGCAGACGAAAGACAAGACTCATGACAGTTCTCACTCCACGAAAATATTGTGTTGAGACCCCAATTAATATGAGGTTTGTGGAGAACCAACCAGGGGTGACCTAAAACCACCGGTGTGTTAGTACAATCTGTTAAAAAAAATGAAATGTTTTCAACATGATTTCCCGACGTAATAAGTCTTATGGGTCTAGTGGAGTGAGTAATAGTGGGAAGAGAAAGTCCGCTGAGGGCGCGTACTGCAATGGGTTGTGAAAGAGCGATAACCGGAAGTTTAAAACTGAAAGCAAAACTAGAGTCCAGGAAGTTCCCTTCTGCCCCGGAATCAATGAGAGCGTGGATGTCTTTAGTTCCGCCTCCCCATGACAGCGTAACGGGCAGTAAGGTAGCCGCCGTAGCAGACCTCTCCAAACTGATTTCACCCATCAGCAAACTTTTGTCTGGACAACACTCCCCGCGATGTCCCACGCCGCTATAGCAAAGGCAGAGCCCCTCATCTCTCCTTCGGTGCTTCTCCTGCACGGACCAGCGAGATCCGCCCACCTGCAAAGGTTCCGGGTCAACAACACTCGCTTCCGCAATTCTCTCCTGCAGCGCGCTGTCAGCTCTGTGACACAGTCTGGTGTCCACACGAATAGCCAGCTCCACTAGCTCATCCAGAGACTTGGGAAGATCCAATGTGTATATTTCGTACTGCAGGCGGTCCGACAACCCGTGCAGGAACATATCCCACTGGGCCTCCGTGTTCCAGCCGCATTCGGCAGCCAAAGTCCGGAACTCGATCGAGTAATCCGCTACGCTCCGACTCCCCTGACGGAGCTCAGCAAGGATACGAGCGGCTTCTCTCCCGGAAGCAGCGCGATCAAACACTTTCTTGAGCTCTTTAGAGAATAGCTCAAATGTGGAACAGCAAGGAAGCTTTCGTTCCCAGGCAGTAGTTCCCCACAGAGCCGCCCTCCCGGAAAGGAGTGTGATGATAAAAGCAACCTTAGACTGTTCTGTGGAGAATAAGGACGGTTGCAGTGTTATATACAGAGAGCATTGAGACAGGAAAGACCGACACCGGAGAGGATCTCCGTCATAACAAGTCGGTGGAGGAAGGCGAGGCTCGACCAAGCTGCTAACAGCGACCGGTTCTGGCGACACCTCTGGAACTGGTGCGGACTCATCCCGAACTGCTCCCGCAGCCAGCCGCTGAACTTGGGTAGTGAGCAGGGAAACCTGGTCGACCAGAGTCTGAATGGCCAGAGCGGCGGTAGACAAAGCCTCATCCCGCCGATCCATCCTGGCGTTGCTGAGTGTGACGAATTCGGAGATCTGCTGTGACATACTTGCTGGATCCATAATAAGGTCAGTTCATTTTGTTACGGTGTCAAGGTACTAGAAAAGGATCCAAAATTGCAAGTGTGTAGTTTATTTGACGTAGTCAAATTAAACCGAGACAAGGTGATAAAAAAATAACAGAACAAGGAAAACTGGTAGAGAGGGCAGAAAAACAGAAGGACGAAACAGGGTCCAAACCGCCACTCCTCACAGTCCTGAGCACAGACAGGGAACCTAAGCAGACACAATGAACTGACAAAGAAACATAGAAACATATCCCATATATAGCCTAGATAATAGGTCTCAGCTGGCAGGCTAATCAGGACAGCTGAGTCGCGTCAAGGCATGTGACATAACAAATACACATGGACGACCAAAACAAAACAAACTCACGTGACAAAACAGACACTCCGGAAGACGCACAAACCTGCAACCGTGACATATAATACACTCACTAGCTACTTAGGTGTTCAACTACTAGTTCATGCACAAACATCAAATCAACACTGTGTCGTGGCTTCTGGCCATTCCATTAATTAATCACGCACAGGTATTGAGGTTTTCAATAACAGAAAAATAGACTTTATTAAATACATCTTAATAAATTCGAGATACATAGAGCAGTGCAATCTGAAATGTCGGAAATCTGCCGACTCTTTATACTGTTTACTCCCCACCGTCATGTTTTACACATCTGGTTTACCGTTTGCAAGCTTAGCATGATGCTTTACATTCTATGCCTCCTAAATGGAAGCCTCTCCTCACTTATACAATTCATGCTTGCATTGCAGTTCAACATGTGATCATTCCTTTATATGACTTCTGATTGTCTCTTTCTGTTAAATTCCTATCATTTACCTTTTAGCCATTTTCTCCAAGGCCCTTTCTTTTCAAAGACATTTACTGTATATTGGTAAATGCGCATAAGGGTTATATTTACTTGCTTATCACTTAATCACTATATACTTTTAAGAATGAAAAACTTCTTCAACTGCTGCATCTCAATGCATTTAGGCATCTAAACATTATCAGGACAATCTGCTGCAGTTTAAGCACCAGAATGAGGAACAATTGTGACAAATCAGCTGATAAATAAGCGTGATTTTGTCAGTATGCTAAAATTTTGCTACGAGGAACAAAGGTAGCTCTGAAGGCAACAGTTAATTTAACCCTTGTGTACTGTTCAAATTGACTACCTTTTCGTTATGTTCGTGGCTGTTTTTGGCCCATTGGCTTCCATTGTAATGATATTTTTTGATTGCAAAGCCATGACAGCATATATTCATGCATTCTTGATTGTTGCTGGGTTTCCCTGGAAAATGTGTAATTTTTACTGTCACAGTTGACAGCATTAAACCTGTCTGAGAGCTGAGCTGCTTATTTTGATTTTCTCAGACATGTCAAGATAAGTGTGCAATGGTCTCTCTCTCTTTCTCTCTCTCTCTCACACACGCACTATACTTCATGTAGAAGGTAGAAACAAGCTTTTTGGCACTGCAACTGATAATCAACAGTAAAAATAAAAAATGGGACATATTCCCAACAGGAAAAACCAGCAACAATCAAGAATGCATGATTATATGTAGGGATGCTCGGATTAGGATTTTTGCAGCCAATACCGAGTACTGATTCCTTGTCCTGATGATCAGCCAAAACCGAGTATCGATTCTAATGCTTCAAGCTTTATAATGCATTAAGCACATTTTCTCTCTAATTATGATACTTAAGTAGACATCTCGCCTTACCTAAGTGAATAAATTAAGGATGTTGCATATAATCCCTTAAACACATTTCTTTTCACCATTTAGGTATAAACATATCATGGCAAGAAGCAGCTTTATAAAAAATAACATAACGCAGATATAAAAATTGGTAAGAAAAATTACAAACAATCACTCCGCTCATGTCACAGGAGCTCAAAACTCAGTAAATAATATGGTTGCACTTGCAACAAAGAGACCATCACTCATGCAAGTCGCGCAAATAGATTGTATACAGTGGCGGTTCTAGTTTAAATGGCACCCTGGGCGAAACCACCCCAAACATACCCCCTCCCCATCCCCCAAGAAAAAAAAGACACTATGTGGTTGACTTTATATATATTTTAAATATTTAAATATATATTTTAAATATTTAAATATATATTTTAAATATATACATTTAAAAAAAATTATTATAAATACATTTATTTATTTCAATAAATATAACAATTTGTTTATTATTATTATTATTATTATTATTATTATTATTATTATTATTATTATTATTATTATTATACAGCTATTATTCTAAATAAAAAACGGAAATCAATCCTAAATGGAACTGAAAAACAATGTAAAGACACAACTGGAGTAATATTCTAAAGGGCGTCACACACCAGATGCGCCGCTCAGTGCCGCGACACGGCGCACATGACAGTTGAAAGTATCGCACAGACGTGCACATTCGCATGCTATTTAAAACAAAACTAATCAGATGGCGCTCTGTGGCGCGGCCAAAATTTGAACAGTGTTCTGAGTCGTGGCTGGCTGCCGCGGACAGCCGCAGACTTGCCTCGCCGGTGTGTGTACTCTGATAGAAACCTATGTTTAGAATTCTGAAATGCGTGGCGCTGTGCGGTGCGTCACCGAGCGGCGCTTCTGGTGTGCGACCTGCTTAGGACTTTTGCATGAATATTAATTATGACAGTTCTATAGAATACAAAAAAAGATATGTTTTATAGAATTATCTGTTGTCTTAGACCCGTCTCATGGCCGAAAATTCATGTTATTAAGTCTTAGTTACCTCCCTGACTCATTATTCCACCTTTCTGCTCCATAGCCATGCTTAGTCAAAGTAACATCATCATAATATGATATAAACTTTAGTTTTGTCGACTTGCATGTCGACGCATATCGGCGTGCATGTACAGTAAGCAACCGGGATCAGGAGCAGCGCGTGTAAGGCGTGCGGGAATGGCTTTCTGTGCACATGCGTCAATTTGTTTTCACCAGCATTGTTTCATTTGCCTGGTGGCACATAAAGATTAACAAACTTGCATGTGCAAAAGACGCCAAATGGGAATAGCCCCTAACATCTTTATTCTGTTATAACCACTCTAAATTAATACATTTGCATAAAGTAAATCTCAAAGCTTTTACTAAGGCACTTTTTTTTTTGCACCATCTCCCAATGTCACCCCCAGCAAGATGCCGCCCTGGGTGATCGACCATCCTGCTCATGCCTAAATCCGCCACTGATTGTATAAACATAGGTCACACCTCATCTGTATATATTTTAGCTGTTTTGATTCGAGTAAATCGATAGTTCACGCCTTCACACTTCATTTACCTTCAAACGTGTTGTGGCTGCTGTAGGCTATGTATAATATACGGGAGTGGACGTGTGTCTTCCTCTGCTTGTAAACTCCTAAACAAACACCTGTAATCGGTCCATGAGATAGGCCAGATTGGCGAGTACCGATCGAGTCATTAAGGGCGCACAGGCCTGTTTCCGGAATAAGTTGAGTGCTCTGAATCGGACTCAGGCGCGGTTCAGTTGGCCCGGTTGGAAGAGCTGTGCCAAAGCGTGCCCGAGCCCGAAACTGAAGACGAGACGTGACTTTTAAGAGACTGTTTCGTATGGATTTATTAATCATTCTTGTGAAGACGCAAACCTTACTGCACGACCACTGCGCCTTCAGCAAACCTACTAGATCCTGCAGCACGAGGACTTTATGATTGTTTATGAGCGTCAAAGGTGGCTGATCTGTTTCTGGCGAAATATTTGACTGCGTGTCACTGCATCTCAAATGACGATAAAATGATATAAAGAAATCTCCACTGTGCTGAGCAAGAGCGCTCCTTAAACTGAACAGCGCATCATTGATGACGTAAGCGTGCTCAGGCCCGAATGCAATGTGAGTGCTGGTCGTCAGGGGAGACGGGAGGGGGGACAAGCGTGCTGTGGCCCAGTTCAAGGCAACTGTACATAGTGTGAGTACGCCCTAATACTGATTATCAACCGATATCGATCTTCGGCCGATTGATCGGTGCATCCCTAATTATATGGTGCCAAGGCTTTGCAATTAAAAAATGTCATTATAATGGAAGTCAATGGGGCAAAAACAGCCACAAACATAACGAAAGGGTAGCCAATTTGCCCGAAGTGTATTATTGAATTTATTTAACATTTTCCAAACATTTTCCCAAAATATGTGTCAGAATAAGATTTGTCGTCATTTGCTAAAACACAGAAAGTTGTAACCAAAATTAAGACTCAAAATCACCCCAGAGTGGATGAAAACATCCCCAACAGCACATAAGGGTTAAAGGTGTATTAATAAAGTTGCAGGTGCTTATAAACCTCCTCAGAGTGACGGCTAGTGCTTAAACTCTTAACCCAAAGGTTGAAGGCTAGTTCTTCTGTACTGAGGAGCAGGAATATAACAACTAAAGAGTTACTGAGACACACAGCTATACTTGTCATAAGTACGTCCTTGAGCAAGGCACTTTACATTAGATAGCTTTAGATGAAGTGACTCTGCAAATGGGTATGCTGGAAGCCATTTCGAATTACAGTGTCCCCTAAATGTCACATGGTCAATTATCTCTTTTATATAGGATAAGTTTGATGAGCTGGACCCAGAACTGCTGAGCAAGCAGGTGAACAGGTTTGCCAAATATGTCAGCCAGTTGGAGAAAGGACTACCACCAAACAATGTGGTGCCCTTCCTCAAAGCAAAAGTGGAGAGCATGAGAGAAAAGGTGGGTGAGGTTCACACTAATGAATGTGTGTAATTGCCTGAGGTTGACAGCTGTATTTTACATATGCCCATGGAAATAAAAAGATGTAGTAGGCCTACTAGGCATAAAGTACTCTTCAAAATGTAAAGTGCATCCGGAAAGTATTCATAGCGCTTCACTTTTTCCACATTTGTTTATGTTACAGCCTTATTACAAAGTGGATTAAATTCATTTATTTCCTCAAAATTCTACACACAATACCCCATAATGACAGTGTGAAAAAAGATTTTTTGAAATTGTTGCAAATTTGATTAAAAATAAAAAACCTGAAAAATCACAAATGTACATAAATATTCACAGCCTTTGCCGTAAAGCTCTAAATTGAGCTCAGGTACATTCTGTTTCCACTGATCATTCTTGAGATGTTTCAGCAGCTTAATTGGAGATCACCTGTGGTAAATTCAGTTGATTAAACATGATTTGAAAGGGCATACTCCTGTCTATATAAGGTCCCAGGGTTGGCAGAGCATGTCAAAGCACAAACCAAGCATGAAGACAAAGGAATTGTCTGTAGAACTCCGAGACAGGATTGTCTTGAGGTACAAGGCTGGGGAAGGTTACAGAAAAATTTCTGCTGCTCTGAAAGTTCCAATGAGCACAGTGGCCTCCATCATCCATAAGTGGAAGATGTTTGGAACCACCAGGACTCTTCCTAGAGCTGTTCGGCCATCTAAGCTGAGTGATCGGGGGAGAAAGGCCTTAGTCAGGGAGATGATCAATAACCCAATGGTCACTCTGTCTGAGCTCCAGCATTCTTTTGTGGAAAGAGGAGAACCTTACAGAAGGACAACCATCTGTGCAGCAATCCACCAATCAGGCCTGTATGGTAGAGTGGCCAGACAGAAGCCACTCCCCGCCTGGAATTTGCCAAAAGGCATCTGAAGGACTCTCTGACCATAAGAAACAAAATTTTACAGTCTGATGAGACTAAAATTTAACTCTTTGAATGAATGCCAGGCGTTACGTTTGGAGAAAACCAGGCACCGCTCATCACCAGGCTAATACCATCTCTACAGTGAAGCATGGTGATAGCAGCATGAATGCAGCAATGTACAGAGACATCCTGAATAAAAATCTGCTTCAGAGTGCTCTTGACCTCAGACTGGGGTGACGGTTCATCTTCCAGCAGGACAATGACCCAAAGCACACCGCCAAAATATCAATGGAGTGTCTTCACAACAACTCGGTGAATGTACTTGAGTGGCCCATACAGAGCCCAGACCTAAATCCTATTGAACATCTCTGGAGAGATCTGAAAATGGCTGTACACCGCCTCTTCTTATCCAACCTGATAGAGCTTGAGAGGTACTGCAAAGAGGAATGGGCAAAAATTCGCAAAGACAGGTGTGCCAAACATATTCAAAAAGACTTGAGGCTGTTATTGCTGCCAAAGGTGCATCCACAAAGTATTGAGCAAAGGCTGTGAATACTTGTCACTTGTGTACATGTGATTTTCCAGGCTTTTTATTTTTAAGAAATTTGCAACAATTTCAAAAAATCTTTTTTTATGGGGTATTGTGTGTAGAATGTTGATGAAATAAATTAATTTAAGGCCGTAGAATCGCTATAAATACTTTCCGGATGCACTGTAAATACTTTATAGGGTAACCATATGTCCTTTTTTTCCCAAACTCTTTTTTTGTGACAAAAAAAATGTGTCCGGATGGGATTTTTATATCTCCTATAATGTCAGGGATTTGGCTTTTGGTTTTTAAAGTTGTCATTATTTTATGCGTTTTGCATTACTTTTAGCTTTCCATTCAGTCAGTCATGTACCATACATACACAAACATTGGCCAATACGTCTTAAGGCCTGTTCACACCAAGCACGATAACTATGAAGATGATGATAGAGTTCTAAAAAATATTCACAGTGATAAAGAATAGCATAGTTCACACCACAACAACAACGATTAAGATACAGAGGAACGATATCGTAGGGATCACATTGAGAACGTTTTTCTCAGCTGATGAACAATAAAACACTAACAGCCATTCGGAATCCACAGAAAATTAAAGGGCTCGGGCATATTTAACGATACAGACGACACTGTGGAGAAGCGCACTGCGTGATGATATGCCTTCTTTTAAAAGATTATTTAAAGATAATGATTATCATGAAAACAATTGGCTATACCATGGGAAATAATTATAAAAAATACATGGTTATATTCATATTTATTGTTATCGTGCTTGGTGTGAACAGGCCTTTAATCATTCAGCACCAAAGCGAGTGAGAACAGCAGCTTTTACTTGTTGCACATGGCTCCTGAATATTTTAAAAGTGAAGCAGTGTATTTTTTTTTTTTTATTTCAACTGATTTTTTATTTTACTTTAACCATTTGAAAAGAAACAGTGTCATGTAAATGCTGAACTTTTTTATTTGTTTGTTATTCTTCTCTTTTTTTTACTGTTGGATTTGTGGTCACCCTAACACTGTATAATGTGATATTTTAATAAATTTTCTATTTTATTATGTATCTATTTTAACTGTTTATCTATTTTATTTTCAGCAGCCATTATCCTTAAGAAATCATTTTAATATGATGATTTAATGGTCAAAAACATCTATAATAGTTTTTGAAAATGCTAAATATGTGATTATCTGATGAATAATATCTTTAAATACAATAAAAAAAACTGAATGCTTATGTACCATAATAATTGATTTTACTATAAATGTTGGTCAATTTAATGTTGAACAAATGTATCAATTTATTGTAAAAAAACAACAAAAACAAATCTAAACTGGCATGTGTATTTATACAGTATAAGCACCTGTTGTCAGTATTTAACATTCTGCATTTGCATAGTTACCAGTGATCACAGACCTTCGTAACCCATGTCTGAAAGCTCGTCACTGGGAGATGTTGGAAGTCGTTGTGGACTCTAAATTACTCGAGGAGGCACAGACTCTCGCCACCCTGCAAAATATTGACATCTTCCGCTTTGGATTACAAATACAGGAGGTAAGAGAAACACTGAAGCTCTTAACACTCACTGATGTACTAAAAACTATAGGTTTGAGCCATGACCTGACAAGAAGGAGTAAATGAGCATGTAGGAACTACAAATTCATCCTTTAACTGGATGTATCCTGTCAAATGTGCAGGTGTCTGGACAAGCGTCAGGGGAAGCATCTCTGGAGAACATTCTGAGAAAGGTGATGCCTACATTTATTATTGTCTTTTAACATTATACATACACGTCTTTATGTTGAGCTTCACACATACACACTGTTGATAGATTGAGGATTCCTGGAAGACGACAGAGTTTATAGTGCTGCCTCATCGGGACACTAAGGATGTGTTTATTCTTGGTGGAACCGATGACATCCAGGTAAATTAAATTTAGATGTAATTCTCATTCTTGCCAGAGTTAAATGAAGAATAAATGGTTCTTTAATATTAGTAATATTTGTATTTTTGCCTGTGTGAATTTTGTAGGTGCTTCTTGATGACAGTATAGTAAACGTTGCGACAGTTGCATCATCCCGTTACGCAGGCCCAATCAAAGCCAGAGTTGACAAGTGGCAGAGACAGCTCTTGCTGTTCAACCAGACCTTGGTAATCCAAACTAGATTTGTGATCTTTAAAAAAATACATTTTATGTCAAATGTTCGCGTGGGTTTTCTTCGGGTGCTTCAGTTTCCTCAACAGTCCAAAGACAGTCACTATAGGTGAATTGAATAAACTAAATTGTCTGTGGTGTATGTGTGTGAATGGGAGTGTATGGGTGTTTCCCAGTGATGGGTTGCAGCTGGAAGGGCATCTGCTGCGTAAAACATGTGCTGGATAAATTGGCGGTTCATTCCACTATGGCGACCCCAGATTAATAAAGGAACTAAGCCAAAAAGAAAATGATTGAACGAATGAATGTCAAACAATTGGTGCTAAATCATTAAAATGTATGTATTGTCATTCCTTTGAAAGGATAGTTCACCCAAAAATGAAAATGTTCTAACTAGTTACTCACCCTCAAGTAGTTCCAAACATTTATGAGTTTCTTTTTTCTGTTGAACAGAAAATAATATATTTTGATAAAAGCTGAAAACCATTAACCATTGACTTCCATGATAGGAAAAAACAAATACTATGGAAGTCAATGGTTTACAGGTTTCCAACATGTTTCAAAAATCTTCTGTGGTGTTTAGCAGAAGAAAGAAACTCATAAAGATTTGAAACAAGTAAAGGGTGGCAGATTTCAGAAGGCACATTTCAGGGTGAACTATCCCTTTAAAGTCTGTGTTTTTTTAGTTTTTTTTTGCTTTGTTTTGTTTTATCAAAAACTTGATATGAGATGAGATATTATTATGTTGGTTGGTGTTAAATCATCTATTTGCAGTCATAGTTTTTGTATGATCATGAAAACAAAACCACATTTTTGAGTTTTTGTCTTGTAATAAATCAACTCTCTTTCATCAGAATTGTTTGTTATCACTGCGGTGATTGAAAGAAACAAAACCATTTTTTAAAGGGTCATGAAACCCCCCTCTTTCAGTTCAAGGCTACTTCATAATTGAAAAAAAAAATTCTTCATGATGGGCGTGGAATGCTGTGAGCAGAGGGAGGAGTGGGCTGGCAGAGCGAGAGAAAAAGAGGGGGGGCGAACAACTGTCAGTTGGCTCAAAAAATGATACACAAACCATGAGGAAACCCATGATTTTATAGTTTACAAAGTTAAAATGCAAAGACATAAACAGTAAGTAATTTAAATCCCTGCTACATTTGTTATTCGTAAATTCATTTAGGCCTACACATAACCACAATTTGTTATATCATTATAAAGATAATCATGTTTATATAAACAGTATAAATGAAGAAGACATCTCTCCTTCTAAATCCCTGGGTCTGAATGCAAACATGGAGCAGTGCAGGGGGTCTATCTATTTTAACCTTTAGCCCTGCTGTTAATCCAGAGGATTTTAAACATAGGCAAACACAGCAGCACAGATATAGGCGATGTGTCTGAATGGTAACGAACTCAACTAGTAAAAGACAAAATCTGCCATTTTCCAATTCTTGTATTGCTCTCCCAACAAAAATGCTTGCTGCAAACCAACAGCTTTGCTGTATCGACCCTGACAACATCACAGAGAAAAACATGCAACAAACCCCATGAATCATGGAAGCAAACACATACGACCCTTCATGAACAGCTAAATACTGCGTGCTGTGTGTGGACACGGTCACACAGCTTGGCAGGTCTGCCTTGCCTTCGGAAAGCTCGTGCTCTCATGAATAATTAAGAAGCAGGGTCTTCTTATAGGATAAGAAAACTCAGCTATGAATAGTAATGAGAAACCGACACATCATTACTGGACAGGCAGATCGGCGCTACGTCACCAATTTTGATCCTACCCCAAAAATTATTTTAAACACGGAAGATGAAATTAGCTGACAAAAGCTCAAAATGATCTAGTTTTTTCCACAATTAAAGCTGACAGGTGCTAATGTTGTTCTAACTGATGCTCAACACACAGCAATCTGTTAAAATCTCAAAAAAATACTCCAGGGTTTCTTGAACCTTTAAAACCTTTAAGTTTGTTATGTTTCAACCCCTCCCCCCCACTTTTTTCTTTTGTCATAATTTTTTCTCAGACTTTCTCTCCTCTGTTGTGTTTTTTAGGATGAGTGGTTGTTATGTCAGAGAAGCTGGCTTTATCTTGAGAGTATTTTCAGTGCTCCTGACATTCAGAGGCAGCTGCCTGCTGAGGCTAAGATGTTCCTGCAAGTGGACAAGTCCTGGAAAGAGATCATGAGGAAGGTCAACCGCATGCCAAATGCCCTCCGTGCAGCCACACAAACAGGTCTGGCCTGATGACGCTCAGGAATTATGCATAAAGCACAGACAGTCTAGATGAAATTAACACATTTACATTTAAAAAATAAACTCAATGTGCACTGTATGAATAAAAATGTAGGTAAAGTGCAATAATGAAAAATTGTGTAAATTATACATGACTTTGAGTGGTGCTGCCCTACTTTGTGTCCTCAGGGATTTTGGATGTTTTCCAAAATAATAATGCACTTCTTGAACGGATACAGAAATGCCTGGAGGCTTACCTGGAGTCTAAAAGAGTTATCTTCCCAAGGTGCCTGCATACGCTCATGCACTCGCTGCACTTTCTTATCAGAATGCTGATTTCTGTTGATGCTGTGTCATGACTTCACTCACTTCTCTCTGTGGCTCAGGTTCTACTTTCTATCTAATGATGAACTGTTGGAGATTTTGGCTCAGACGCGGAACCCTCAGGCTGTGCAGCCTCATCTCAGGAAGTGTTTTGATGCAATTTCCCAGCTGGAGTTTGCCACGCTTACACCTACGACACCTGAAGGGGATGACACTGTCGAGAAAATACAGTATACTAATGACATCTTATCCATGGTGTCTCCAGAGGGAGAAAAGGTCAAGTCATTTTTTTTCTTTTTGTTTTTGTTCATTCATATAAAATATGTTCAATGATAATGTTAAAAAAAAGTAAAAAGGGTAAAAAAGTAAATAATTAACTGCCTTTTGTTGTTTATTTTGTACTGTTTCCTGGGGTCTACTTTTTAATCACAATTTGGAAGCAATAGGCTATTTTTTATTGTGTGAACATACATGGACATGTCCAGTTATGACTGACAATTTGTATTTCTTCTTTTTTCCAAAAGGACAGATGTTTTGATTGGGTATTTTAAAAATGGGACAAGCTAGCTATATGTCCTGCCCTGTCTCTATGTTTCAGTTGAAATTACATCACACATTGAACTAAAATTTACATTTCAAAGCACTTCAAGGGACTTTAAAAAGAGTAAATGTACGTTGGCCGGGAGAGCTTAACGTGCTGCAATTTAAGAAATTATTAAATACACCAGTTATAAAATTATAAAAACACCAGCAAATTAAGAAATGATCTTCATCAGTTTGACAGCACGTGTTGCAAATTCTCACAACGCAAACAACTGAAGAAACACACTGCAATTTGTTTCAACACTAACAACTGAAGAAATGCACTGCATTTTGTCACAATGCAAACAACTAAAGAAACGCACTGCATTTTGTCACAACACAAACAACTGAAGAAACGCACTGCATTTTGTCACAACACAAACAACTGAAGAAACGCACTGCATTTTGTCACAATGCAAACAACTTTAATAACGCAATGTTTCAGTTAATCGTCAATTAGGCTAATAATTTACAAAAGACAACGGAATCGTGTAATCAGGATATTACAATAAACAAAAAATACCCTCACATTTCAAAGACCAACAACAACTTCACTGAGGAACAGTCATGGCATAATAATGCATCCATATCTCAGCAGGGTCCATCATGTTTTTGGGTCCCCTTGAAACATTTCCGTTGTGTTACTTGGATATTTGCAAGTGTTGTGAAAAAATGCAGCGCAGTTGTTCAGTTGTTTGCATTGTGACAAAATGCAGCGCGTTTCTTAAGTTGTTTGTGTTGTGACAAAATGCAGTGCGTTTCCTAAGTTGTTTGTGTTGTGATAAAATGCAGCGTGTTTTTTTCAGTTGTTTGTGTTGTGACAAAATGCATCGCTTTCTTTAGTTGTTTGTGTTGTGACAAAATGCAGCGTGTTTCTTTAGATCTTTGTGTTGTGACAATACAGTGCGTTTCCTAAGTTGTTTGTGTTGTGACAAAATGCAGCGTGTTTTTTCAGTTGTTTGTGTTGTGACAAAATGCATCGCGTTTCTTTAGTTGTTTGTGTTGTTACAAAATGCAGTGCGTTTCTTTAGTTGTTTGTGTTGTGACAAAATGCAGCGTGTTTCTTCAGTTGTTTGTGTTGTGACAAAATGCAGCGTGTTTCTTCAGTTGTTTGTGTTGTGACAAAATGCAGCACATTTCTTGAGTTGTTTGTGTTGTGACAAAATGCAGCGTGTTTCTTCAGTTGTTTGTGTTGTGACAAAATGCAGCACATTTCTTGAGTTGTTTGTGTTGTGACAAAATGCAACGTGTTTCTTCAGTTGTTTGTGTTGTGACAAAATGCAGCACATTTCAAGAGTTCACACTTATCTGATGATTGGTAATAAAGCGTGTTTGGCATGCTGTCCCGGGAGAGAGCCCTGAGCTCAGAATATCCTTGAGCCCGGGGCTTGTAGGGCGACAGGAGAGTCTGAGCTCAGGTGGTCTCGAGAACTCCTCTGCTGTGAACTACTGTATATATCTGGCTAAGAGTTGCCTTAGGATGCTATTTTGGTTTGTCAATTTTTTCTATGGTGCCTGTCTTTGAACGGTGGGAGGAAACCGGAGAACCCTGGGAAAACCCACGCGAACACGGGGAGAACATGCAAACTCCGCACAGAAATGCCAACCGGTCCGGAGGGAACGGACCAGCGGCGTTCTCGCTGTGAGGCAACAGTGCTACCCACTGGCCACCTAGCCGCCCTATCGGAGAAGGGGGGGAGTAGGGGTGGAAGGGGGGATTCTTCAAACGAAGATGACTAGAGCAAAGCGCTCTGGTAATTTATAGTGTGTCCGTGTTCATCTGATTGGCGCAATATGCGGAGTTAAGTGATACCAGCTGTGTTCAATCATAAGCACGTGATCCTCTCGAAATTAGTTTGTAAACAAACCACACTTCAAGAGTTCACACTTAGCTGATGATTGGTAATAAAGCATGTTTGGCATGCTGTCCCGGGAGAGAGCCCTAAACTCAGAATATCCTTGAGCCCGGGGCTTCCTCCCGTTTGTAGGGCGACAGGAGAGTCTGAGCTCAGGTGGTCTCGAGAACTCCCCAAAATGCTTTTTAGCTCGGGACAGCAGCCGCGTATTGAAGAAACCCCCCAATAAGCTAAGGATCAGTGCTATATCCGGCTGCTGGATATAATTGAAGGTGGAGAAGGGAGAGAGGCTCCTGAAGGAAAGAAATTGGAAGCGGGCTCTTAGGAGAGCCTGAGATTCGGCATGGGAGGCTATGGTTGACTCCGGGGGAGTCGGATGTGAGGGATGCTCCTGCAGGGGTGGGCGGGCTCCTGCGGGAGTTGTAGTATGGTTTTTGGAAGATGAGGTCTCCAGCAGGAGAGGGGTGAAGTGGGGCAGGGGGGGGCATGACTCCGATGGAGTCGAACTCGGGAAGACTCTGTGGGAGTCTGAGTTGAGGAGTGATGGCCTATGCGAAAAATAGAGAAGAGTAGCGGAGTAACTCGACGCTAGAAGGAAGGAAAGAAAGTAGCGGAGTAACTCGACGCTAAAAAAAGAAAAGTAGCGGAGTAACTCGACGCTAGAAGGGGATTGGGGATTTAGAGGTAGGAAGGGTAGAGGAGTTGGAAGAGTGGGTGGGGGGGGGGGGGTGTGGAGGAAAGAGCGGAAGCATATGATCCTGGAAGGAAGGGAAGAAGGTGCGGAGAAACTCAACGCTAGGAAGGAGAGAATAGGAGATGCAGAGAAACTCAACGCTGGAAAAAGTAAAGAAGATATATGTATTGGCCGGGGTGGGGGGTAATATTTGACTCCGGGGGAGTCAGTGCTCTGTGGGCGACTCCGTGGGAGTTAAAGCTGTAAGTTTGGCCTCCTGCAGAAGTCTGGGAAGGGGAGGGGGCGGTGGAGACTCCTGTGGGAGCTGGACTGGGCAGGACTCCGGGGGAGTCCAAGCTCGGGAAGACTCCGGGGGAGTCAGAGCTTGAGGAGTGAGGGCTTATGCGAAGGAAGAAAAGAGTAGCGGAATACTCGACGCTAGAAGAAGGTTGAGTAGCGGAGCAACTCGACGCTGAAAAAAGAAAAGTAGCGGAGTAACTCGACACTGGAAGGGGGTAAGGGGTTGGAGATGAGGGGGGGGGGGGGGCGGGACTTGGAGAATGGGGGGGGGGGGGGTGGGGGTTGAGGAAGAGCGGAAGTAATCTACGCTTGAAGGAAGGGAAAGAGATGCGGAGAAACTCAACGCTAGGAAGTAGGGAAAGGAGATGCGGAGAACTCGACGGCAGGAAGGAGAAAAGTTAAGATTTTCACTAATGGCTAATGGCAGTGATTAATTCCTGTGAGAGTCGGGGCTCGGGGGGCACTCCGGGGGTAGTAGAGCCGTGGGGAAAAAAAAACAAAAAACAAAAAAAAGGGGTGGGGGGTGGGGGGGTCCTGCAAGAGATGGGAAAGGAAGGGGGCAGTGGAGGCTCTTGCTGGCAGCGTGATGAGTGAGGGGGTGGCCGGGGATTGGGCTTGGCGTGACTCCATGGGAGTCGAAGCTCTTGGGCCTCCGTGGGAGATAGAGCTGTGAATGAGTATGAGTGAGAGTGATGGGGGAGCTGAGTATAGCTCGCGCTAAGAAAAGGATAGAGAGAGAGTAGTTATAGCTGAATTAATAATAGAAAAAGCAGGGGGGGGGGGTAGCGGAGGAACTCGACGCTGGAAGGAAGAAAAGTTAGCAGAGTAACTCGATGCTAGAAAAAAAGAAAACAGCGGAGAAACTCGACGCTGAAATTAAGAAATAATAGGGGAGAAAAGCAGTGTTAGAAGAAAAGAAGGGGTTTAGCGGAGTAACTCGACGCTAGAAATTATAGAACAGTATGGGAGTAACTCAACGCTAGAAGGAGGGGGAGGAAGAGGAAATGGCAGAGTTGTGCTCGTGCCCTTGTACTCTGGGTGATGGATGTCGTCTGGTGAGTGACAGCTGGGCTTCCTTGAGATGATGTCTGCTGAGTCGGATGTATGTTTTGAATGCATCTAAGGACTAGCGGCCGAGGGGCTGAACTTGATTTTTTGTGAGAGCCCGTTGTGGGCGGCTGTAGTGGCGGCTCTGATTCTGAAGGAGTGGCTAGAGAATGATTCAGGTGGAAGCCAGATAGGCGTAATATTTCTTTCAGGTGTTTTTGAAACCGAAAACTGGTTACTGGACGATTAGCGTCGTCAGTAAAAAGTGGGGAGGAAGGATTGGAATCTTGAGATTTCCTCAGCTGTAGGAATGCCAGGAGGGTTTGGAATGGATGTGTGAGAGAGGGGAGGTTGAATATGTAAATAAAATGGCCGTTGCGAATTGATCTGTTTTACTCTGCTTAATGAGGAAAGAAATGGTTTCTTTATCCTGCAAATTTAGATCAGATATGGTGGGGTGAATGGAATATAATTTCTGAATAAGGAGGTACTGGTGTTGGGTGAAGGTCCGCTTCTGGTGCCAAGAGATGAAATGGTGCTAAGCGTGGGTGTAGTTCAGCGGAGCATCTCGGCTGCTGCGGGGGTGCGTTGGGTCAGTATGGAGGCAATGTGCGCTCCCGCAGAAGCATTTACTGCTGTATGAGTGCAGGGGAGTGTGACTATAGTGGTATTTGGAAATGAGAGTGAATATGAGCTCGTTTAGAGCATTGCTGCTGCAGCAATTGAACTCGGGGCAACCCCAAAATGCCCCGAATGTTTTTTCAGTTGTTTGTGTTGTGCCAAAATGCAGCACATTTCTTAAGTAGTTGTGTTGTAACAAAATGCAGCACATTTCTTGAGTTGTTTGTGTTGTGGCAAAATGCAACGTGTTTCTTCAGTTGTTTGTGTTGTGACAAAATGCAGCGTGTTTCTTCAATTGTTTGTGTTGTGACAAAATGCAGCGCATTTCTTGAGTTGTTTGTGTTGTGACAAAATGCAGTGCGTTTCTTCAGTTGTTTGTGTTGTGACAAAATGCAGCGCGTTTCTTTAGTTGTTTGTGTTGTGACAAAATGCAACGTGTTTCTTCAGTTGTTTGTGTTGTGACAAAATGCAACGTGTTTCTTCAGTTGTTTGTGTTGTGACAAAATGCAGCGCGTTTCTTTAGTTGTTTGTGTTGTGACAAAATGCAGTGTGTTTCCTAAGTTGTTTGTGTTGTGACAAAATGCAGCGTGTTTCTTCAGTTGTTTGTGTTGTGACAAAATGCAGTGTGTTTCCTAAGTTGTTTGTGTTGTGACAAAATGCAGTGCGTTTCTTCAGTTGTTTGTGTTGTGACAAAATGCAGCGCGCTTCTTAATTTGTTTGTGTTGTGACAAAATGCAGCGCGTTTCTTCAGTTGTTTTTGTTGTGAGAATTTGCAACACATGTGCTGTCGAACGGATGAAGATGGTTTCTTAATTTGCTGGTGTTTTTTGTAATTACATTAGTTTTCTTAATTTGCAGCACGTTAAGCTTTCTCGGCCACCATATAAATGACAGTATTTCAGTGTTAAACATGCTATCAAACCTTTTTCTTAGAATATTATACTATACTGTAAAATACAATAATGATTAGCATCTGATGTATTGTTATAAAGTATGTATGCAAACATATATAATTTACCACACTTGTAAAGTGCTGGAAAAGTTTGAAAATGCACCTGGAAAGTGCTTGAAAAGTGCTTAAATTTGACTTTTGACAGTTTTTTTTTTTTAGAAAATCCAACATATAATTCTTCCTTGTTTGTGAATTATTTCAAGGTAAAATAATATCAACAAAAGACCACATTTTTGCTCATGAACTTTAAACATAAGGATCATCCACTCTTTCCTAGTGTTGGGATCAGAAGGAAAGAAATGCAAATTTTTGTTTTGGTTTTAGTTTTATTGTTTTTGGATCCATCCATCCAGACCTGCATTCACCTCTCTCATTATTTATCATACTGCATGCATTAATCAGTAGGCTGGGCTAAAAACACTGCGATGTAGGAGAGGCAGGCATTGTTCTTTTTTTGTGGAGGCAGTGTTTAACCATAATATTATGTAATAAAATGGCACATTCCACAACCCTTGTTTTTAAACTAACTGGAAAGCTTTGAGTTTTAACGCTTACATGATGCTTTTTTATGACCCTTTAAAAATCTGTGTGTTTGTACTGTAGGTGGTATTGGGCAAAGGACTGAAGGCTCGTGGAAACGTAGAGGACTGGTTGGGAAAGGTGGAGGAGGCCATGTTCTCTTCTCTTAGAAGACTCAGTAAGGCTGCAATTGCCGACTATCAGAGCAAACCCAGAGTTGAGTGGGTTGTGGCTGGACATCCATCACAGGTTTGTGCTCATATTTCAGATACATTAGTACTAGCAAATACACATTAGTACTAGCAAAACAACCATTTATAGTTCATAAAATACATTGTTGTCTGCAAAATGGCAATAATTATCATATTAAAGATAATCTGGCAACATGCTTTATTCATACAATACACATTGTGTACATGCTGTAATTGGAAAGTTTACGCTGTGTGTAGTTGTTCTTTTGCACTTATGGGCCAGTTTAGGACCATGATCAGTTCACACTGGAAATCTGTTTTGGGCCACATTTTAAACAATGTGAACAGCAATGAAAAAAAATCAGATCTGAGAAAGAAAATCGGATTTGAGCACTAAGCCTCGCAGTGTGTATGATCATCTCACCTGTTCTTTTCTGCAGGTGGTGTTGACCATCTCTCAGCTCATGTGGTGCAGGGACATGGACAACTGCCTAGAGGGAGAACATGACCATTTTGAAGCGCTGCAAGAATTTGAGATCACTAACTTTGAGGTGACATTATATTCTTATATCTTATTTTACACAGGTATATTTTGGCAGTCAAAATATATTGTAGGTGTTAAAATAATCAGTTTTTTTTTTACTATGCCAAAACTCTGAATATTTATTTAAAGATCATATTCCATGAACATATTTTGTAAATGTCCTACTGCACATCAAAACTTAAAACCCAATTTCTGATTAGTAATATGCATTGCTAAGAACTTAATTTGGACAAATTTTAACGTGTTTTTCTTAGTATTTAGATTTTTTGAACCCTCAGATTCCAGATGTTTAGATAGTAGTATCTCAGTAGCATTCAAACATTGTCTTATCCTAAGAAATTAACCATCAAAAGAAAGCTTCTTTAACTTTCTGATAATGCTTAAATCTGAATTTGCAAACAAATGACACTTTTGATGTGTTTTATGTGGATTTGTTATTCATTTATAGTTCCATGGAACTAAACGAAAATTACTGTACACTCACTGGTCACTTTATTTGGTGCACTTTATTGGTTTCAAATATTTGTTAAATTAAATCACATGGCAGCAATGTGGATTTGCACACATTAATAGCTGTCTGTACTTGTGAAATGTGATTAATTTGACTTTCAATGTGGCATAGTTGTTGGTGCCTGATGAACTGGTCTGAGTATTTCAGAAAATGCTGATCTACTGGATTTTTCACACACAAGAATCTCTAGATTTTAGAGTGAATGGTAGCAAAAATGCCTTTTTAATAACAGTGAAGAATTGCCCCACATAAGAAGCATGTGTAGTTGACAAATCTGCAGAAACTGTATGTTGTTCAAAAGCTGTGAGGAATATTTTTTTTAGAGGGTCCAACTAAATACTAGCAAGGTATACCAATAAAGTGGCACATGAGTCAGATGTGTTTATGTATGTGTCTGTCTGTCTGTCTGTCTGTCTGTCTGTCTGTCTGTCTGTCTGTCTGTCTGTCTGTCTGTCTGTCTGTCTGTCTGTATTCATCTGTGGGTGTGTGTCTAAACAGAGACTGAATGCTCTTGCTGCTTTGGTCCGTGGGAATTTGCCTAGTCTTCATCGGAACATCATCACAGCTCTCATCACCATAGATGTGCATGCCAGAGATATCGTCACAGAGCTTGTCAAAGAGCAGGTTTGTGCATTTCCTTCAGGGACCAAGAAAAGGTCCTACATTCTTTGGTTCTCCAGAATGCATACATTTTCTGCATATCTGACATCTCTCCAGAGGTTACTGTACGATTTGAGACTTTTTAATTTATAAAGACATTTAAGGGACTCATACACAACTATTACTAAAGGAGAAAATATAAAAAAATATTGATAACACTTTAGTTTAAGTAACAGTTCACACCAGTTACTGGCTTATTTCCTGCATTTAAGATATGAACTGTTTTTTAGCACTTATAAAGCATGATATTATTTTACATCCCTAATCCTACCCAATACCTAAACCTAACTACTACCTTACTAACTAATAATAACTAATAAGTGAGCTATAAGTATTTGTTAATGCTTTGTTAAAGGGGTTGTCAACAATGCCTTTAAGGCTTGGTTGTGTTTATAAGATGCAAAGCAATGTGTGCTCGTGCTTCATTTGTAGTAAATCATGTTATTTTTTCATATATCTTACTGTACTTTGGTTATATACAGCTACCCAGCTAACAGGAAAACAACTGTCATATTTCCTAGTTCCTCTGACAGGCCCGCCCTCAAGAGGCTCTGATTGGTGAGCTAAAATAATGTGTTATGATTTGCGGCTTGGCTCCATGTCACGCCCCTACAAGCACGCGCTTTTGCAATGTGTAAACAGTCCAGTCAGTGCAGCTGTTAGCAGCGTTAACTGCCTGAATCAGAAAAATTGAGAGCACACAGCTGAGCCTCGCGCCTGTTCTCTAAAATAAAATCTGACAAGTGTCTATCACATATATTTGGAATAAGCATGTGTAAGTAATACAATCGTTCACATATCTTTTGCGAGTTTGTTATTTGAGATGTAGAATGCAGGGAAAGCTGCTGCATAGAGAGACACTGCAGCGCTGGTGAAGATTGCGGGTGTTTGCAGTGGTTTGACTGATAAATATTAATTTGTAGTTAAATTGTTAGTGGTGCCAAACAGCATTTACTGTTTACTTCCTTGTTTACATCCTTGCTACAACATACCATTAACCCTGGAAACTATGCATGTAGTTGATCAATTTTAACAAATAAAAATACTTACAATTTGTGGTTCACAATCCACAGCTTCGTCGGTTAAAGGAGTTTTTTAGCCGAATCCAGCACTGAACCGGGAGAGATTCTGGAAGCTGTCCTTTGTCAAATGCTAGAGCTATATCTTTTTTTATAATTCTCTGGAACATAATTAAAGTGTAATTGTAAGTACTTTTCTCTTCGTGTTGTGTCCTTTGGAAGCCCAAATACAGAAACAGAATAAGCTCTGTGGAAATAGCAGAGTTTGGATGACATTTTAGCTTTCTCTGCTATAACAATAAAGCGCCTCTGGCCACACCCTTTCGCTGCACAGGGTGTGTGTGTGAGGTGAATGCACATAACCGGAAGCCCTTGTGATCTCACTAGCCTGGATCTTTTTTTTTTTGTAGTCCCCAAATTCGTTCGCTGTAGGCTTTGCTATGCTAACTCTGTAAAAGCCAATGTCTCTCTTTGCGTTGAAATTTGAGCATCTTACATTCAGATATGTTGTTTATGTTCACACAGCTACATTACACATCAACTAGTTTAAAATAGTGGGAATTGTACATAAAGCTTAACATTAAGTTTAATAAAATACAGTGTGGCAAAAGAATTGTATTTAGCTAAAGGGCAGTATGATGTGATCTGTAATCAAACAAATAAAGAAATTCACATATCATCATCCTGTTAAAAAGTTTACACCCTCATCAGTGAAAAAAATGAATGTAATTTAAGGTTCTTATTACACATGTTCTGTGTATTTTCTATGGTAATTATAATAAATTATGAATAATTACATGCAACTAACCCCAAAACTTACCCACAGTATAATCTTAACGCATGCAATTATGTAATGTTATTTAGTAGTTAAATAAATAGGAGTGTACAAGGATATCTTAAAAAGAAGTGTGTCCAAAAGTAATCTAAAAATGATACAATTATCCTTTGTGAATTATCCAGGAAACATCACATAATATTAAGATTTAGGTGTATTCAAGTGTATGTAATTTTTATGAATTTGTTTATTACTTTGTCTTGTGCCGCATATGTTAACATGCTATGTGAAATAGGTTATCCAAAATTGTACTAAATAAAAAAAACATGCAATTTTTATAATCCCAATTTTATGAGCAGAGCTGTGTTTATTGTTGTGTTTTTCAACAGCATCAATTGCACCCTGCTTTGTAACCTAAACATTTCAGTACCACTGCATTGCGTAATGGAAATGTCAATGTATTCTGTGTTTGTAGGTGGATTCTAGCGATAATTTTGAGTGGCAGAGGCAGTTGCGATATTATTGGGATGTGGATCTGGATGATTGTGTGGCCCGGATGGCACTCTCTCAATATATTTATGGATATGAATATTTGGGAGCATGTCCCCGTCTAGTGATCACTCCACTGACGGTACACATTCATTTTAATTTAAATTTTTCATTTCCTTATGATGGTAAGGGATTTGTCAAATGCATTATATGAAATACATTTATATTTTAGTCTGTAAAAAAAGAAATTGCAATCTGAAGAATAATGGTTTTGCACAAAGTAAAAAAATCTAACATATGATATGGTTGTCCGTTTAAGAATTTCACTTCTTGTTGATTAATAGAATAAATATTTTGGCTGAGCTAAACTGAACTGAACTGAACTTAAACTCTGAAAATTGAACTGACACTGTTTCAGTTTACTATAATCTTATATGTGAAGCTGCTTTGACACGACCTACATTGTATAAGTGCTATACAAATAAAGGTGAATTGAATTGAATTGTTTTTTAGTTTATTAATAATTTCAGATCCTACAAAACCAGATTCCGATATTGGATCTTATATCTTTACATGTCATGCATAAGAACTGTTTAACTACATATACTAAAAAGTATAACTAAAAAACTACTGAAAAACTAAGTAAAACTACATATATTAAAGTGCATATCCGTGTATGGATAATCTATGTTAATGTAGTATGCATTTGCATTATCATTATTTTATTTACTCATTTTTATTATAGGATCGCTGTTACCTCTGCCTGATGGGGGCGCTGCAGCTGGATCTCGGAGGAGCTCCTGCAGGTCCGGCAGGCACAGGCAAAACTGAGACCACAAAAGACCTTGCAAAAGCTCTGGCAATCCAATGTGTGGTGTTTAACTGCTCAGATGGGCTCGACTATAAGGTGCCTCTCTGTCTTCATGATGAATTTGTTAAACAACTAGACACCAAAACTTGCACAGGTTTTCCTGTTCAGTGTAAACATTTACATTATTACACTGAAATGGACTAATCTGAACTGTAAAAACTGGACTGAAGCAGTTTTAGTTTGCTAGAACGTCATTTATGTTAAGATGCTTTGACACAATCTTCATTGCAAAAGTGCTTTAGAAAGTATGATGAACTGAAAAGATGAACCCTAACATACTAGAGTGAATTAAATGTATCTGTCACTAGGAGGCAGCACAGCCCCAACTGAATTCTTTCTACATTACAGTACATGAAAACCACTGTAGATCTCTCTCTTTACCTTGCATGCTGTCCTTATTTATGGCCAGTGTTTAGTGTTTGCTTGGGGAGTCATACAGAATATCATAAAGATTTTTAAGATTCTGACTAGACTTTAAAAATAGGCATTGTCTTTGTACACTGTTTGTCTTTTTTATGCTGTCTCTGGAACATTATATTATAATATAGATGTTTATGTACTGTAGACTATTCTTTTCCCTGGAGGTTTGCTATAGGCTGGGGGATGTTATTGCTTAGTGAATGTCATCATGTGAAATTCTACATACTGTAGATCAGTATATGGTTTTTAAATCAGCACAGGGCTGCAGACTAACATTTGAGAGCTCTTTGACTGGTGCTTTAGTACTACAGAGGGGTCACCGAAACATGATTTGGTAGCACTGAACACATTATATTAATAATAATTCAAGTCATGTCTCTTAAAATACACATTTGAGAACAGCATGAATAGGATTCAGATGTACTGTAAATGTATTTATCAGTGCATATAATTAGCAAAAACAGTACCATCTGTTAAAATAGTAACAGCCTTATATTTGTGCATTTGTAAATATCATGCACAAATATACTGTAACAACCTCACACCGTAGTAAAAATAACCTAACTTCATGCTTTCTATGACATTTGTAATGAAAAACAAATAAAAAAAAAATCACAACTAATTTGACTTATAAAAAATATAGCAATCACATTACTTTTTTTATTAAATAATTTATGCATAACATAAAATCTAATATGAATATCCCACATTTCTGCCTGTTAGTGTTGCTACAGTAAAACTATGGTAATAGTTGGTGAATTGTGGAACAAAAAGCCTTATAACCTGAACATTATTGCACGTTTCAGTTTTTTTTGACAAACTACTACTAAAGCTAAACTAAAACTACTCTACTTGAGCCCACATATGCACATATGCATAGGAAAACAACGGAAATGAATGCAGTGGAATGTAAAAACATAGCTCATGTGAACATGTCCTCTTAATTTATGCATTATCTGTAATTTATATTACTGTAATATTGGTTATATTCTTTTTGTGGCAGAGTTAGAGTTAAGTTACAAACTGTATTTGTTTATCTTAGCCCTGTTGTACAATATATAGTACTCTATTTTCATTTAAAGGTGCTGTATGTAAGTTTTTGATTCTTCTAAAGCATAAAAATACCATAATATGTTTGCAGATATTTAAGAAACATCCCAAGTGAACATACTTGTTTAACTGAAAAACAATGCTGAAGTCAGATATTCTGCTTTGAAAATGGTTTTTCCGTGCCGGAACGCTGTCTTTGTTTAGGTAAAGTTAACCTGCAGAATGCCAGTTTAGCCAATTATAATTCAGCACTCCGGGTTGCCTTGTTGGAAAACAGCGTATTTCATTCATTCATTCAGAAAGGCTCTGAAAGCATGCGCCCGTGACCGAAATGGACAGTATCAGACGTCGAAATGAGACAGATTCAGTTCCACATGAGGTTATTAATTAGCAAATTATATAAATATTACGAACGTAAACATTAGGTGAGCAGGTTACATTGTAATCTCGTGTCCTACCAACACGCAAACAGCAGTTTGGCTGTTTGCACCAGACGAAACACGACAGAAATGTAAATACAGCCTTTCAGAAGCACAGAATAAGCACTCACTCCCGAAACGGTAAGGTTTAGAATCCATTCAAACTCACATTGTTAGCATTTAGCACTGAATAAAACACACGAGGCTTACCTGAGGTGCACTGTCATAGGTTTCACATGTTGAGCTGTGAGAAATAGAAACCGTTTCTAATATCTCAATTCGAGGTGTTGGTTAGAACTAAAACTCCTTTTAATATGGAACATAATTCCTTCTATCGCGTGTCGTTGATTTTATTTAGAACACGGTTTAAATCACTCGCTCCTGTGTTTAAATCACTCGCTCCTGTACTCAATCTCTGGCATCCCACGCGTGTGTGTATTTTGATCTAGGAGTGCAATACCCAGTTCAACCACTGGGTGTCAAACTTACATACTGCACCTTTAAACCTCTAAAGTCCCATCCACACCAAGCACAATAACTATGAAGAACAGAATAAACTATAAAGATGCAGTTCAAAAAAATGTTCTGCATGTAAAACAACAGCAGAGTTCAGACCACAACTATAAAGATAATGATGTAGAGAGACACGATATCCTTGGGATCACTTTCAGAATGATTTTGCCCAGCTAATAAATAAAAGAACACTGACAGCCAGTCAGAATTCATTGAAGTGCTGTATAAAGGCCATTGTCTTTTCAAAGATTATTTAAAGATAATGACCTAATGATCTAGAAAACAATAATTGACCAGTATAACCAATTATTGCTTAGACCATGGGAAAGAATGATAAAAGTACATAAAAGTTACGCAAGCCAGGATAGCAAATGAAAGCATAAAAATGAAAGTACCTCAAGTATCCAGTGTTAGTTTAAGCTATATGTTGCCTTCTTTGAAAAAGGGAAAATAGTTTGTTGTCTTCATCGCACTACACTGGCTGAGATCGCTATATTCAATTGACTAGATTAATCTTTAGGTAAGTTTTAAATAAAGATCGCTGTTCAGATGCGCTAGTAGCACACTGAGGACATCTGCTGGTTACAGGGGGGCAATGCCAAATTAAAAGCATAAATTAAAAAAAATTGCTTTTTGTTTGTCTGTGTGGATGCAAATATATGTATGTTTCAAAGGATACTCATAGTTATCGTGCTTGGTATGAACAGTCCTTTAGAGTGTTAAGTATTCAACTTGGTTAAAGTTTTAAATGGTAATTGTGTGTTTAGATGATGGGGACGTTCTTCAGTGGTTTGGCTCAGTCAGGTGCCTGGTGCTGCTTTGATGAGTTCAATCGCATCAACATCGAAGTGCTATCAGTCATTGCTCAACAACTCATCACTATTAGAAATGCCAAGGCAGCCAAGGTAAAGCACCTCCACACACACATATGCATGTTTAACCACATGTGCTGCTCACACCAAATAATGTCCACCTGATTCTTCTTAATGTGTTTGTGTTCTTCAGCTGAGTCGATTCATGTTTGAGGGGAGAGAGATAAAACTGGTGATGACATGTGCAGCTTTCATTACCATGAACCCTGGTTACGCTGGCAGAACTGAACTCCCCGACAACCTGAAAGCCCTTTTCCGACCTATCGCCATGATGGTGCCCAACTATGCACTTATCGCTGAGGTGCGTAATTAAACCAGCAGATATGATTGCAGAAATGATGATAAAACACACTAGGTGAGAGATAGAGAGGTCAGAGATGGTGCGCCTCATGTGTGCCCTTATTAAAAGCTATTTTCTGGTCATGTGTGTGTTAAGACTAGTTTACACTGCACTGACCAATGCAGAACAATGCCAATAGACAAATTTGATGGGTTTGGTTACAGTAGATCATTTACATTGTAATCTTGTGATTGTTGGTGTAGTGTGAATGGACCTTTTTCAAAACACTGTTATTACGCGTCTAATGGTCATCAGCATCTTAAATATGCTTTTAATATTTTGATAAGTTTTTGATATTTTTATAAAACAAAAAATAAACATATATATATATATACAGGGAGTGCAGAATTATTAGGCAAGTTGTATTTGAGGATTAATTTTATTATTGAACAACAACCATGTTCTCAATGAACCCAAAAAACTCACTAATATCAAAGCTGAATATTTTTGGAAGTAGTTTTTAGTTTGTTTTTAGTTTTAGCTATTTTAGGAGGATATCTGTGTGTGCAGGTGACTATTACTGTGCATAACTATTAGGCAATAGTTAACAAAAAACAAATATATACCCATTTCAATTATTTATTTGTACCAGTGAAACCAATATAACATCTCAACATTCACAAATATACATTTCTGACATTCAAAAACAAAACAAAAACAAATCAGTGACCAATATAGCCACCTTTCTTTGGAAGGACACTCAAAAGCCTGCCATCCATGGATTCTGTCAGTGTTTTGATCTGTTCACCATCAACAGCAGCAGCAACCACAGCCTCCCAGACACTGTTCAGAGAGGTGTACTGTTTTCCCTCCTTGTAAATCTCACATTTGATGATGGACCACAGGTTCTCTATGGCGTTCAGTCAGGTGAACAAGGAGGCCATGTCAATTGTTTTTCTTCATTTAGACCCTTTCTTGCCAGCTACGCTGTGGAGTGCTTGGACGCGTGTGATGGAGCATTGTCCTGCATGTTTTTCTTGAAGGATGCAGACTTCTTCCTGTACCACTGCTTGAAGGTGTCTTCCAGAAATGGCAGTAGGACTGGGAGTTGAGCTTGACTCCATCCTCAACCCGAAAAGGCCCCACAAGCTCATCTTTGATGATACCAGCCCAAACCAGTACTCCATCTCCACCTTGCTGGCGTCTGAGTCGGACTGGAGCTCTCTGCCCTTTACCGATCCAGCCACGGGCCCATCAAGGCTCACTCTCATTTCATCAGTCCATAAAACCTTAGAAAAATCAGTCTTGAGATATTTCTTGGCCCAGTCTTGACGTTTCAGCTTGTGTGTCTTGTTCAGTGGTGGTTGTTTTTCAGCCTTTCTTACCTTGGCCATGTCTCTGAGTATTGCACACCTTGTGCTTTTGGGCACTCCAGTGATGTTGCAGCTCTGAAATATGGCAAAACTGGTGGCAAGTGGCATCTTGGCAGCTGCACGGTTGACTTTTCTCAGTTCATGGGCAGTTATTTTGCGCCTTGGTTTTTTTGCTTCTTGCGACCCTGTTGACTATTTTGAATGAAACGCTTGATTGTTTGATGATCACACTTCAGAAGCTTGGCAATTTTAAGAGTGCTGCATCCCTCTGCAAGATATCTCACTATTTTTGACTTTTCGGAGCCTGTGAAGTCCTTCTTTTGACCCATTTTGCCAAAGTTAAGGAAGTTGCCTAATAATTATGCACACCTGATATAGGGTGTTGATGTCATTAGACCACACCCCTTCTCATTACAGAGATGCACATCACCTAATATGCCTAATTGGTAGTAGGCTTTCGAGCCTATACAGCTTGGAGTAAGACAACATGCATAAAGAGGATGATGTGGTCAAAATACTCATTTGCCTAATAATTCTGCACTCCCTGTTTATATATATATATATATATATATATATATATATATATATATATATATATATATATATATAGCTGGCATTAAAAAATAACTTTTTATTTTCAAAAATGTAAATTTAGACAATTCTTTGGTTTTTAACAAGGTTTTGACTCAAAAGAAAATCTACCAGCTAAATCCACTTGTGCCTTTTTTTTTTTTTGCAAAAACCTTTAAATCCACCTATCAGGACAAGACAGTGTAATTAGTTGAAAAATCACTAAAGATGCAGTTAAAAATTATTTTACCAAACATAAAACACATTAGGATGTTTCCCAGAGATGGGTTGCAGCTGGAAGAGCATCCGCTGCGTAAAACATGTGCTGGATAAGTTGGCGGTTCATTCCGCTGTGGTGACCCCAGATTAATAAAGGGACTAAGCCGAAAAGAAAATGAATGAATGAATGAATAAATAAAACACATTACACAAACCAACTAAAATTAAAGATACATAAATATGTCAAGTAAGGTGCAGTTCATTCCATTATGGTAACCCCTGATAAATCAGGGACTAAGCAAAAGAAAAATGAATGAACGAAATCTGTGAAGTAAGTGCATTAATCATTAACATTAAAATGAACATTAATTAAATCTTAACAATCTGTTGTCATTTCTAATATTTCGGATTTGGATTTAAAATGTAAACACTGCAAAGCTTGTTAGATTTAAATATCGTAGTGTAAAAACATTGTGAAATATCCATATCTGTGCATTGTCCATTAATATAAAAAGCTTATCAGACGTATAGGTAATATGTAGTAATATAAATAATGTACAGTTTTATACATTATATTTATCTTTTAAAAAATAGCTTACATTAGCAAATAAAGCACAAGGTAGGCCTACTGGACAAAAAGGGTATGTCTATATATATATATATATATATATATATATGGCTAATAATAATAAAATAATAAACATTAAATAATATTTGACTAGATATTTTTAAAGACACTTCTATACAGCTTAAAGTGTCATTTAAAGGCTCAACTAGGTTAATTAGGTTAGCTAGGGAAGATAGAGTTATTAGGCAAGTTATTGTATAACAATGGTTTGTTCTGTAGACTATCAAAAATAAATATAGCTTAAGGGACTAATAATTTTAACCTTAAAATGGTTTATAAAAAATTAAACACTGCTTTTATCCTAGCAAAAATTTAAAAATTTGACTTTCTCCAGAAGAAAATTTTTTTATCAGACATACTGGGAAAATTTTCTTGGACTGTTAAACATTTGGGAAATATTTAAAAAAAGAAAAAATTCAAAGGTGGGGCTTATAATTCTGATATCAAATGTGTTGGACTAAGTTGAAAAGAAAATGAATGAATATATATACACATAATAATGATTAGAAAAATCAGATTTAACTTCAATAACCACTTTATTTCTTGTGGAAAATAATGATATTGAAATTGAATGAAATATGTATATACTGTAGGTACATATTTATTGAAATATGTATGTAGGTCTGCCATATCAGTCAGAATTACCCATATTAAAAATGAACAAATGTTCCAAGATGCTACAGCAGCCTGTTTATAAAAACTGGAAAATGAAAATGAAAAGAAATGAAATAACCTTTCAAAATAGAGTATGTTTTGATTTGTGTTTTATAACATATTAAAAATTTCACAGGTCACTTATTTGTCACTTCTGTGTAATTATAGCTTTTGTTTGTTTTTATTGTGTTAGTTTAGCAAAAAACATCTGCTGAATATTGTTATACAAATATAGATATTAATAAATGATAATAAAAATAGTTTCAGGCACACTGTCATTTTATGAGAACCTTGGATCAGAAATTACCCTTTGTTTTTATGAATTTTTGAAATGTTGGTGCCCTAAATATTGTGAGCCCAAATATTTTTAAAATCCTTGCATAAATCTGTAATGTGAACAAATAGTGATCATAAGCAATTCAAATGAGTAGAGGCCAGAAACAGTATTCTTATATCATGATATTGTCAATGATAATACATATTTGTCATTTTATCAATGTACCACATTTCATCCAAAGCAAAAAAAAAAGCTTTTTAGGGGGAAGAGTGTAGTCTCCTGCAGAACCAAACATTGAAAACCACTGTTTTAGAAGAAATCTGTTTACTGTAGAGGACTTACTGTACATGAGCCTTATTTAAAAGTTTCTCAATATTAGTAAATGTTATCTGACAGGCCAGGCAGTTCTACAGTATCTTAACATTGAACCCCTGTGTCCCATTAGGTGATCCTGTACTCTGAGGGCTTTGAGTCCAGTAAGACTCTTGCGAGGAAGATGACTCAAATGTACAAGCTCTGCAGTGAGCAGCTCTCTCAGCAGGATCACTACGACTTCGGCATGAGAGCTGTCAAATCCGTGCTGGTCATGGCAGGGTGAGGCATTCAGGCTTGATCTACAACACAAACACATTTCGCATTACACACTTATGTCTCATATGCTGATTTACATTGTTTATACACCACTGTTCAAATATTTGTGGTCAGTACAATTTATTTGCATTTGTTAATTTGCAAAGTATTAATATTAAGTTTTTAAGCAAACATTTACTGTTTTTAGATTGTTATTAATGTAGTTTATACCTGGAATTCTAATGTACATTTTTATCATCATTATTTTAGCTTTCAGTGCCACACGATCCTTCAGAAATCATTCTTATTTGCTGATGTGGCATTAAAGGTGACATCAGATGCCAATTTTACACAAATTCATATGATTCTTTAGGGTCTAAGGGTGTACTCACACTAGGCACTGTTGCATTGAACTCTTTCCACTATTGGCTTGCAGTCACATTGCATTTTACCTTCCGAGCTCAAGCATGCTTACGTCATTAATGATGCGACTGTTCAGTTAGGAAGAGAAGCGCGCTCGCTCAGTACAGTGGAGATTGCTTTAGTTAAATTTTTTTATATTATTTTAAGTTGTTTTTGATGCAGTCACATACATTCAAATATTTTGCTGAACAGAACCACCATTTTTTTAAACATTTATTTGTGATTATTTTCTCAAGCTTTAACAAAACATTTTGTACAATCAAGGTTGTAATTTTCCCCCCTTTTTCGAACCTTAGAACCACCATTTTTGATGCTCATAAACGTTCATAAAAATAGGTTTGCTGAAGGTGGCAGGTGAAACGCAGCAAGGGGTTTGCACCTTTAAGGGTCATGAAACCCCCCTCTTACAGTTCAAGTCTACCTCAGAATTAAAAAAAAAAAAGCTTCATAATGGGGTGGAGCGGTGCGAGCAGAGGGAAAAGTATGCGTGGCTGGCAGAGCAAGGAAAAAAGAGAGGAGCGAACAACTGTTGTCAGTTGGCTTACAAAATGAGACACAAACCATGAGGAGACCCATGATTTTATAGTTTACAAAGTTAAAATGCAATAAAAAAACAGTAATTTAATGTCCTGCTACATTTGTTATTCTTAATTTCACATACACATAGCCACAATTTGTTATATATAGACCTCTCTCCTCCTCAATCGCCGGATCTGAATGCAGACACAGTGAATAGCAGTACAGGAGGTCTCTTGTCCTATCTATTCCAACCATTAACCCTGCTGGTAATCTGGAGGATTTTAAACATGGGCAAACACAGCAGCACCGGTATAGGCAATGTGTCTGAATGGTGACGAACTCAACTGATAAAAAACAAAGTTCTCCATTCTCCAATTCTTGTACTGCTCTCCTGCCATAAAAGCTTGCTGCAAACCAACAGCTTTGCTGTATCAGCCCTGACAGCATCGCGGGGAAACACATGCAACAAACCCCGTGAATCATGGAAGCAAACACAAAGCGTTACGACCCTTCATGAAAGGCTAAATAGTGCTTGCCGTGCGTGGATGCTGTCTCACCCAGTCATTGAGTCTCATAGCTTGGCAGGTCTGCCTTGCCTTTGGAAAGCACATGCTCTCATGAAAAATTAAGAAGCAGGGTCTTCTCATAGGATAAGAAAACTCAGCTATGAATTATAATGAACAACCAACGCGTCATCACTCCACTAGCAGATTTGCGCTATGTCACCGATTTTGATCCAGCCCCAAAAATTATTTTAAACCTGGAAGATGAAATTAGCTGACAAAATCTCAAAATTATTCAGTTTTCCCCACAATTAAAGCTGACAGGTGCTAATGTTGTCTTAGTTGATGCTCAACACACACAAATCTGTTAAAAAAAAAAAAGTGTATTAGGGTGTCTTGAATTTTTAATAAACTATGACAGTTCACATTAATTGAAAAGTAAGAATGATTAATAAATCCATATGAAACAGTAGTTTTGTGCTCAGGCACGCTTTGCACTCAAACTACTGTACAAGCATACCGTGCCAAAGCCCAACCGAACCATGCTCCAGACCACCTCTTCCAACCGGGGTCAGGGCCGCCAACTGAACTTCACCTGGGCGTGATTCGGAGCACTCACACTTGTCAAACGAAAAATGCGCCTGGGAAATGCACCTAGTTCAGCCTAGTGTAAAAGTCTATATCTTATGTTGGTTAAAATTCTCAGTAGTGTAAATCAACACTTTTTTACCCCATCAAGAACAGCACAGTGAGCCATTTCACTTCATATCTCTTTAAATGCTAAAGAGCTGCTGATTTCCCACCCCTCTCTGAACCTGCAGAATCACTCCTGTGTTGTAGCTTATCGATCCATTGTTGTGGAGCTAAAAGTTCCCAGCTGTGGAAGTTCCCACAGTGCTCAACCAAGCCTTAAAGTTCATGCTGACTTTTGTCTGCATGACTGAAATGGAGTATTTGAAGCTGTTTCCACATTATTATTACAAAATGTGAGATCGCACTAGACCTGCTCTTGTGCTTATAGTCATCATGTATAATAATGTTGCTGCCGTTATTAATGAAAAATGTATTCAAACAAACATCTATACATATGAAAAGTGACACTGGTGTATTTAACAAATGCTCAGCTGTAGTTTCTGAGGTAGTTAGTGTTTTAAGCACAGACAAACACAGCTCTGCACATGAAGGATGATGATCTGACTTTAAACACAGTTGAACTGAAGCTGGGGTTTGCTAACTGTAACCAAACAAAAATGATTTACATCTTTCAGACAAATTGCAAAAAATAATTTTTTCAATGCAGTTTTGACGTGAGTCCAGTGCCCAAGGTCGTAAAGCAGTCCGGTGAACATTTTTTGCAAACACAACCAAGTTTTTGCCCCCTGTTTCTGATATATTCCTTTCATATACTGTATAAAACTAATTCCTTTCACTGTTGTCTTTTCTGAAGCTTGAATTCTGTGCAGGGACACCTGCGAGCCTCCAAAGTTACGTCCAAACACACAGGTTCATTGTTCAAATGCAGAGATAATAAAGGCACCATCATGCTTTGCTATTTGTTTACAAAAAGAGGTGGGGAGGAGGGTGTAATCTATAGTTTGCTCGGAGGCAGGCACATGTGAAGTAGTAGCTGATTACATATAAACTTGCATAGAATTCAAACAGGTCATTTATGGCACATAAATACACTCAGACAGTTTATAAAATCTAGCTGCATGTTTTCTTTTTAACTTGTCTGATCTGGCAGACACAGCAGGAATCTAACTAAACACAAACAAATTTACAAAAGTGAAAATGTCATTTTATGTCACCTTTCATTCTCTTAGACATTCTTATCATTTTCATTAATGAACTATTTCTGCTTCCTGATATTTTTTTGTGTGAAAACTTCAATATAAATTATTTTAAATGTAAATTTAAACTATTTTTAATATTAAATTTTAATGTTTTTGCATTGACGACGCTTATGTAGTTTTTATTAATAATTCGACTTTGATCTTATTTTTAATATATATTTTTTTGTTTATGGTGGCTTGAGAAAGCCAACATACTGTTATACTACATGAACTTTTTATTCTTCCGTCTTCTTCTTTGTCTTCTTCTTCTTAGACTATTTTAAGAATGCATCTCCTCCTAGACCGTTCATACTACAACCACCAAACTAACTCCAAACCTCCAAACTATACTGAATTAAGTTGCTATATCTTTTCCAACTGATCCGACTTACGGTTTTCCGAAAACTGACCCGGAAAATTCATTGACTTAACATTGGACCAAGTTTTGTGACCTCATAATTTTGTGCCAGACTGTCATACAGACTTAAGTTTGGACTCATTTAACTCAGACTACCAATCTGCCTATCACCGATGACCTTTCAACTTGCTAGCCACACCCTAGCAACTACTTACGGCACCTTAGCAACTGTCCTATAGACTTCCATTGTAAAAAACTGCCATTGACTTTACATTGGACATTGGACAACGACATACCAATCCATGCTAAAAACATACTAACAAACATACTAATCATACTAGCAACATGCTAATTCATACTAGAAACATGCCATAGATATATACACTAGATATCGCATAGGGACCCTGAAGATGCGTCAATAGCGCCACCACATTGGTACAGTGCTCCTAGGACAAACGCCATTCAACCGCACTAGTCAAGACAGTGTGAAAATGTGAAGATGCTGGACTTTAGCGCTGTGTACGGGTGTAGTAATGAGCAAACAAAGAAAACAAAGCACAAAGTCATCACATTTCATAGGTAAGATTTCGTTTTTTATGTTTTTGTATGTTATGAACTTTTGTGCTTAACAAGTAATGTTAGTGATGATAATACAGTCACTTACTGCAGTGACCATAAGGCAAAGTAGCATCAACTCGTGCTAAATTCTAAGCTTATGCTAGTTTTGTTGAATAAAATAAGCAAACAATGTTATGAAATATGACAAGAAGACGCTGCGGTGCCAGAAACTTGTATTATTGTTTGCTAAGTGAACGAGTCGTTCATAACGGAGATTCATTCACAAACGAATCGCTCCCTCCATCAGAATGAGAAGTGAAAGCAGGTGAGGGGGTGTGTTTCAGGACATGGATTAGATCAAATTAAACAGGGAGAGAGAATAATACATTTCCATGCACACAAACACACACTCATTGTCAGGAATGCCCGTGCGGTCACATCCATCAATGTAGAAAAGTGATGTAAAACTATAATATTTCGTAATTTAAAAAAATATTTGCATACGGACCACCAGGGAAAACACCCGATCATAGATATATGTGTATATGTGTATATCTCTGGCTTTGGATGGCCACAGTCCTCCACTTCACCTTGGTCCTGCATTCATTTCAAAGGAGCGCTACCCTGTACTAAAATGGCGGCTCTATTGACGCATTCCTTCTAATAGACAATAGTAGGGTAGGCGACATCTAGTGTATATATCTATGGAAACATGCTAATAACATGCTAATTTATGCTAGATACATGCTAGCAGCATGCTAATTCATACTAGAACCATGCTAATTTATGTTAGCAACTGCCTAGCAACTATTCAGAACACCTTAGCAACCACCTAGCAACACCTTAGCAACGCCTTAGCAACCACCTAGCAACCACTCAGGACACTTTAGCAACCACCTAGCAACACCTTATCAATGACCTAGAAAACCTTAGAAACTACCTAGCAACGCCTTAGCAACCACTCAGAACACCCTAGCAACCGCCTAGAAACACCCTAGCAACCACCTAGCAACGCCCTAGCAACTGCCTATCAACCAATCAGAACACCCTAGCAACCACCTATAGCAACACCATAGCAGCAACCTAGAACATCTTAACAACCACCTAGCATCACCTTAGCAACCACCTATCAACACCCTAGCAACCACCTAGCAATGCCTTAGCAATTGCCTAGCAACCAATCAGAACACCCTAGCAACCGCCTAGAAACACCCTAGCAACCGCCTAGAAACACCTTAGCAACCACCTAGCAACGCCCTAGCAACTGCCTATCAACCAATCAGAACACCCTAGCAACCACCTATAGCAACACCATAGCAGCAACCTAGAACATCTTAACAACCACCTAGCATCACCTTAGCAACCACCTATCAACACCCTAGCAACCACCTAGCAATGCCTTAGCAATTGCCTAGCAACCAATCAGAACACCCTAGCAACCACCTAGCAACACCTTAGCAACCGCCTAGCAACACCTTATCAACCACCTAGCAACTCCTTAGCAACCACCTAGCAACCACTCAGAACACCATAGTAACTACTTCAATGAATTAAACTTTGAAACTACTTGGAAGACTAGGCTTTCTGAAGCCACCATAAAGTTTGTTAAAGAATTTACTTTTCTAGTTTAATGTTTTTGTTGTGTAAACATTATTGTGTTTGTCTTTTTATTATTTTTAAGTAGTACCTTTTATTTTTTAAAATACAAGAAGAAGTATTTACATGAAAATTGGTTAAATAAGTAACACAGAGGTTTTTGTTGACTGGTTTTAGTTTTAGTTTACAATAACCCAGATTAAAAGTTTAAAACAACATTATTTATTTGACAGCAACATTGATCGGTTTGATGATTTGAATTAAAACCATAGACTGTAAAAGATATGGACGTAATATCCTTGACGTCACCCATAGGTTTCTGAAGGACCCAAAAGAAGCTACCAGTAGGCGTGGCCAACCGTCGCCATTTTGTTCGCGCGTCATCACACAAACCGCAGGATACCAAACAAGGGCAAAGAGGCGGAGCGTGAGCGGAGCTACAGACGCATGCTGGCATTTTGCTTAGACTGGCTTTCCTATGGGAGAATGCTTAATACTTCATTACCTGCGACTCTTTGTGTTCTGACCACATGTGCTTAGTTGTACACTATATCAATAACGTGTTAAGACTTTTAAAAACACAGTTGTAATACATTGAGCCACTAAACAATGTTCTTAAGATGTTTTTCAACAGCAGGAAAGTGCAAATTACTTCCAAACACTTTAAATATAGTCTGTGTTAGTAAATTCAAGGCTATTGATGAAATCCAGACATAACAATGCAGGACAATGCTTCAGATGACTGTTCTTGAACCTACAGGTAATCTGTCAGATGCTGGAGTGCATTACAGCTCTAAATAACATTATATATGATGAATGATCTTAAATTAAACAAATACATTTATAGAGATTGCATATAAGTATATAATTTCACTCACCTGAGAAATGGAGGCCACGTGAATGGTTTGTGAGCACAATTAAGTCCATGCCATATCATCTGATTATTGTAAGAAATAATTCCAAAAGGCAATTGACTGTGTAAGGCCACACAAAACATCACAAAAATACGATGTATATGCCGAGATCAGCGGCTAATCAGCTGAGGTGAAGTGGCGGCGACCAGTGAGACCTAACTGTCACTCAAGTGGCCCCGCCCTTAATTATGCAAACTTAATATAACCTAATATAAAGGAAACGGATGAGTTCTAAAAAAAATCACCCCCTCACAGTTGTCATGAAGGGTAATATTAGCTATATGAACCAGGCTGTAAACACCTTTTTTATGCTGTAAAGTTGGCCATTCTAGCAGTGGGGTCAATAGAAATTTGCTCTAAATGGAGTCAGGACTAGCGGAATTTCGATGAATTGCTTCCCGAGGGAGAGCGGGAGGTTGCCGCTTGATTAAAACATACACACAGCAAACCTTTGAATGGTAGTGTATAAAAAATGTAAACAAGTCCAGCAGTCTTGGAAAGTGTTTGTTTCAAATTTTTCGACCCACTAGTGGGCCTCAGAGATCCTGCAGGTGGGCTGCGAGATAGCTGAAAATTAACTTAAATACTATGCTATAATTATTTGATTTCATTATTAAATATGTCATATTGAAATTATCAAAGTGGTGACATCTGGGATTGATTACATTGGCCTCATTTTTAAATACAGACATAACTGTGGCTTAAACTTCCAACCGCTGCACTCCGACTAGGACTACGTTCTCAGTTATTTAAGTAAACCGTCATGCAAATGTAAATGTTACGATGATTAGAGTTATAATAACCAGCTCACGTATGCCTCATGTCTGCGATTCGTACTGTATCAGAGTCGCACAAGTCAGTTGATTCATAAACTATATGTGCTCTATTTATGTGAACACTTAAAAATGTTTGCATAGTTGTCCAAATGAATGTCCTGCAAGTGTTCTATAATGGATGCGTGCATGTACAGGAGAATCTAGCGAGACTCTGTGGTGGTTCAGTGGTGAACAGCTGTCCACTGTTCCTGTCAGTGGACTCCAATAATATCCAGCTGCAAACCCAACCGTCTTCAGATTAATGTTTTTCAACAGATTTAGAGTGCTGTTACTGCATTTTACATTTCTTTGTTTATTTTTAATGGATATGAATAGTAGATTACTAGATGAATAGTAGTCAGTCCAATTCAGAATCAGAATCAGAAAGAGCTTTATTGCCAGGTATGTTCACACATACGAGGAATTTGTTTTCGTGACAGAGCTTCTACAGTTCAACAGAATTACAGAGACAGAACAAAAAATAGATAATAAATTTATTTTAAATATAGAAGTAAATAGTGAACGCAAAAATACAAATTGACAAGTGTATGTACAGGTATATTACTATATACAACATTATATGTGCAGCTGTTTTGTGCAAATTGGCATGTAAAGTGTGTTGTTAAATAATATGTGTATAAAAGTGTATAGCAAGTAGTGATGTTGGTTTCACAATTAATATCATTAAGTGTTCATGAGATGGATTGCCTGTTTCTGTGTCGGCTGTTCTGGTGCGCAGTGCTCTGTAGCGTCGACCAGAAGGTAAAAGTTCAGAGACGCAGTGTGCTGGGTGTGAGGGTCCAGAGTGATTTTGGCAGCCCTTCTGCTCGCTTTGGTTAAGTACAGTTCTAGGAATTGGATTCAAAACAGCAGCTGTTTTTTTGCCATCTCCTGTTGTCCTGTCAGGTTCTTTTATTGGATAAAAGGCCCAAATACTCTGCAGTTGTAAAGAATAACAGGTCAAAAACTCAAAATCTTTATAAAAGTTTATTTATAAACTAATGTTGAGAGGATCACGTGCTTATGATTTCTTGCAGCCGGTTTCGCATTATTCAATTTCTGATTCACCAATCAGACGATTCCTAAGCCACTATAAATACCCTAAGTTCCATATAACAGCCATCTTCGTTTTGAAGAATCCTCCCTTCCACCCCTACTCCTCCTTCTTTCCTAGATGGGTGGCACGGTGACCCAGTGGTTAGCACTGTTGCCTCACAGCAAGAAAATCACTGATTCTAGTCCTTACCAAGCCAGCCGACGTTTCTGTGAGGAGTTTACATGTTCTCCCTGTGCTCACGTGGGTTTCCCCCGGGTTCCCCGGTTTCCTACCACCATCCAAAAACATGCAACTTAAGATAATTGACTAATCCAAATCGGCACCATAGACATGCTCCTAGTAAGAGCAATCACTATCTGTTTATTAGCTACTACAATTCAATTCAATTTAATTCATCTTAATTTTTATAGGGCTTTTACAATGTAGATTGTGTTAAAGCAGCTTCACATAGAAGATTATAGTAAATTAAAACAGTGTCAGTCCAGTTTTCAGTGTTGCAGTTCAGTTTAGCTTAGTTCAGTGTGGTTTAATATCCACTGCTGGGAGTTCAAACACTGAAGGGCAAATCCATTGATGCACAGCTCTACGGGTCCCGAACCATGCAAGCCAGTGGCGATAGCGGCGAGGAAAAAACTACACCAATTGGCCAAAGTAAAGAATTAAAAAACCTTGAGAGAAACCAGGCTTGTGCAGAGCTGACCCTACTACAGCATGGGAGTTCTCAAGATCTACCTGAGCTCAAACTCCCCTCTCGCCTTGCAAATGGGAGGGAGCCTCGGGCTCGAGGATCTTATGAGCTCAGGGCTCTCTCCCGGGACAAACAAGCTTTAGAATCAATCATCAGCTAAGTGTGAAGTCTCGAAAAAAATAATAAATATATAAATAATTTAAAAGGTATTTATAAAAAAAATTATAACATATATAAAGTTTCACTTTTTATAAAACGCTGTAGAAAATAAGAAAATAATAGTAGAAGTTAAAATAAATCTTTTGCTAATAAATAAAGTTTTAAAATAGGTATTTTCTTAGACGATCAGTTTAAGAGAAAATGTCAAACAGGTGGGCCTTCAAAATATTTTCACAAGGAGGTGGGCCTTGAGGTGAAAAAAGTCGAGAACCTCTGTTCTAAACCACTGTTTCAATTTTGTTGCCTTTAGTTTATAAACAAAGTCAGTCTTTAATTCAAAATGAAAATGCACAGGCTTATTCCCTGTCATCATGAATGAGCCAGATATGAATGAGTTTGGGGTAAAGGTCCATAAAATACAGCTGTGTAAGAAACCTCTAAGCAGATCATTTAGGCCCATTTGGCACCACTGTCATGGCCAGCAGCAAAGTCTTCATTAGCTCTGGTTTCAGATCAGTAGCTGTACAGCTGGACCTTGCTTGCATGCTTAAGTGAAGAGTTAAGTGTGTGCGTGTGCTGGCCTTGTGTCACTGGCACATTTTATTAGTACTCAGGTTTTATATGCACTATAAATTATCTTTAGTGTCTCTTAATGTCACTGTGTGCTTCTGTGAGACTCCAAAAGGTTTGTCTTTAAATCAGTGAGATTTAGGATACTAAACTATTCACAGTAATATATTAACAACTGTGATTGAGTTGCTTAAAATAGAGAATAAACGTGAGTATTGTATTCATTGTAAATTATAGATATTGAATTAATACGTGCTGTTTAATAGCTTGGATGTGTTTTATTATTCTCACAATCCTAAGAAGTGTTGCTTAGCAAAGCGTGATGGCACCTTAAATCATAGCTTGTTGAGGATAGATATGATGTTGTCAGGTCTATGAATTTTTGGCTGGTAGACATTAAAAGGTGTCTAAAAATCCCATAAGCCAGGAAGCAGCCACATAGCAACCATCTAGAAAAGCCCTAGCAACCACCATAGCAAAACCACCTACAATCTCCTAATATTGTGGCAGGCAAGCACCATTTACCTCATACTTTCCAGCCTAGCAACCACATAGCATCGCACTAAAAGCACTCACATAGTGCACTCACAGAACATCACTCCTATTTTCTTCAGAAAATGTACAGTAAAATTGGTTTTGGCTTATGAACGATAACAAGATCTGTTTTGTGATTACCTCTGTGTATGTATCGTAAAATATTGAGAGTTATACTTTTTTAAACAGCAAAAATCAGTCCAAGGCACTCGAAAAATGTGGAAACAATATTAAAAAGCCCTTATTCACATGTTTAATCATAAATTTAATCATGAATTTTCTTCACATAGCTATGTGAATAAAGCGTGTTTAATATTTTTTCCACGTTTTTCAAGTGCCTTAGACTGATTTTTGCTGTTTATTCTGATGAATCCCTTACCCAAAGAGCACCATCACATTATTTAAGCTACCCCTGAGCACTTTTTGTTTGATTTTTCTCCAGTTTGTGTGTTCATTCATTCATTTTCTTTTCAGCTTAGTCCCTTTATTATTCTGGGGTCGCCACAGCGGAATGAACCGCCAACTTATCCAGCACATGTTTTTACGCAGCGGATGCCCTTTCAGCCGCAACCCATCCCTGGGAAACAACCATACACACTCATTCACACTCATACACTACGGACAATATAGCCTACTCAATTCACCTGTACTGCATGTCTTTGGACTGTGGAGGAAACCGGAGCACCCGGAGGAAACCCACGCGAACGCAGGGAGAACATGCAAATTCCACACAGAAACGCCAACTGACCCAGCCAAGGCTCGAACCAGCGACCTTCTTGCTGTGAGGCGACAGCACTACTTACTGCGCCACCGCGTCGCCGTTTGTGTGTTTATGTATGCATTTTCTGAATATGTTTTAATGTATTGTGCATTATATGTGTGTGGTGTTCAGGTCATTAAAAAGAGAAAATCCTAACCTGAGTGAGGATGTTGTGCTGATCAGAGCTCTGCGAGACTCAAACCTGCCCAAGTTCCTCAAAGATGATGCTGTGCTTTTCAGGTGACCCCTCACTGTTTTTAAAATGACACAATTATACTATTCAAACTATTATACAAATATGTCAGTGAACGTTGATAATTTGATAATGTCTATGTCGTATGTACAGTGCTCAGCACGTACAATCTATCTTTTAAATTCGTATTTTTAATAGGAAGCTATACAATATTATATTTATATTTGTGCATATACATTAGATTAGTCAGTACTGAAGCCAAATTTGGAGCTTATCTAACAAAATAACCCACGATAATGGTCCAAAAACTAGTACACCCAAATTTATATGTTATAGAAAAATATTAAATACAAATTTCAAAAAGAAAAAAAAAGAAAAATTTTGTTGAAATTTTATACGTTGTAATTTTTTTCTTTGCAATATTCTGCTTGAATTTAATTGTATTATCTTTCAATTTCTGGTAACACTTTATTTTGATGGTCCCTATTGCATATATTGTTGACTAAAAGTTGCATTGCAACTACATGCCAAATTATTCTTATTTGAGTATTGGTATACTGTCATTGCTTAATATTTGCTTATACAGCTTCTTCAGCAGAAATTTAACTGACTATAAGAAACTTTGCAAGTACATGTCAACTTACACTAACCCTAACCCCAACCTAACAGTCTACTTATAATCTACTGAAAATTAGTTGGCAAGTAGATGCATTGTAACTTATATTCAACAAAATGCATTAAAGAGACCATCAAAATAAAGTGATACCCAAGTTCTAAATATGTTTGGTGACTAAAATATTATTTTAATAAATATATCTGTTTATAAATTAGTTTTGTTTAAATGCACCAAAATACATTGCCTATATTCACTGAGAAATGGATAAAATATTCATTTTCAAAAAGGGGTGTACTTAATTATGCTGAGCACTGTATGTATACCCCCGAAATCCCCCCGAAATTATTCTTAGCCCTGTGGTATAAATAGTTTCAGGCTTGACTGTATATATACTTACATAATCCTTTAGATTAGTTTTTGAATCAATGTAAAAAAAAATCGAATTATTTGTTTACTAAAAAGTAAAAAAATGGGTCTTTATTTAAAATAGACTTTTAAATCTTCATAATCACCATTTATTAACTTAAAGGGGTAGTTTACCCAAAACTGAAATTTACCTCATTGTATACACTCCCTCGTGTGTTTTCTAACCTTTGATGATTTTCTTTCTTCTTATGAACACAAAAGAAGATATTTTGAAGAGGGCTGACTGCTGGCACCTATCGATTTCTGTAGTAGGAAAAAATAGTATTAAAGTCAAAAGCTGTGTCTCATTTCAGAGGCTGCGTCCTCCGAAGGATGCAGACTTCAAAGGTGAGTCCTTCGAAGTCCATACAAGCCGAACCGAGCATTATGAAATGAGACGATCCAGCCTACAGAGGATAGATCTCGTCTGCAACCATAACAGCTGCTGTTAATAAGCGGTAATACAATTTGTAATGACTTTTTTATGAGTGATTTTAAAACTTATTTTAAGCAAACTGAAAGCAAAGCAAGGTTTACACAAGCTGGAAATATAATTCCTTAGATCCATACATGTACACATAAAAATGTAACCTGGCTATAAAATCACTTTTTAGTAAGACATTTCAAGGCCGCAAAGTCAAGTCAAGTCAAGTTTTATACAGCACATTTCATACTCAGTGGTAATTCAAAGTGATTTACATAAACAGTAATAAAAGAAACAAGTATAAGAACATAAAAACAAATATAAAAAATTAATAAAAACAGATAAAAACATTAAAATGTGTTAAAACAGGTTACAAAAGAATGAAAAAGAAAAGAAAGACATAATAGTGCGATCTGTCGGACACAGTGCTCATTCAGTAAAGGCACAGCTAAACAGATGTGTTTTTCAGTCTGGTTTTGAATGTACCTAGTGTTGGAGCACATCTGATCATTTCTGGAAGCTGATTCCAGCAGCGGGGGGCATAGTAGCTGAAGGCGAATTCACCCTGCTTTGACTGAACCCTTGAAATTTCTAGTTCATAGGATAAGGTCTGAGTGATCTGTTAGGTTTGTATTCAGTGAGCATATCAGCATTGAGGTCCTAGGCCATTTAGTGATTTATAGACAAGTAGTAATATTTTAAAATCTATTCTGAATGTGACTGGGAGCCAGTGTAAAGACCAGAGGACAGTTGTGATGTGCTCAGATTTTCTGGTTCTGGTCAGAATCCTGGTCGCAGCGTTCTAAATGAGCTGCAACTGTCTGACTGTCTTTTTAAGAGGGCCAGTGAGGAGTCCATTACAGTAATCCACCCTGCTGCTGATAAAAGCATGAACAAGTTTCTCTAATGTCGAGTTCAGACTGTATGATTTTCAAAGTAGTCGTGTCACGGATGTTTTCACACTGCATGACTATCTGGGGTAGCGTTCTGTCGGTGCTGTGTTTACACTGTAGGATGGATCAGCGACAGGGAGTTTCACACTGCATGACTTTAAAATAGGAAGAATCACAGACAACTTTGTCCAAACTATGCCTCACAACCAAACAAACGTGAGAAGTGACATGAAAACAACGCGAGGTCATGTAATATATCTTTTGTTATTAACTACATAATGGAAAAAGAGGGTTTTCGCTTTAGAAACTTGTGTTGCTCACCTGGCTTTTGAAGAGAATTAACAATCTCTCCTCACCTTTTTTTACTTTTCAACCTGATTGTGCTATTGCTCAGATGACACGTCAAACAGACACAGTGCTCATGCCAAATTTACACTAGTTTTTCATCCATTTCTTGGGTCCAAATAAACTGAAAATGAGCACTTTTAACTTCTCCCCCAGCCTCCCACTGGCCTGCAGGTACCCGTACTAGTGAATGCTGCCCTCTCATTGGCTGTAGGTGATTGCGGATGTTACTTTCAATCAGAACTCATTTCACATGGCATGATTTGAATCGCCGACAGCTCTAGATATTTAGCATGCCAAATATCTCACGGGCATCGGCGACTCATCGGCGATTCTCTCATATCGCATCCTTGATAGTTCATACTGTGTGATTGTCACTCATGTAAACGAGCACCGATTTGCCTGTGATTTCAGGCATTTGTCGGCGATTTCTCAAAACCTATTGGCGAGTCAAAATCAGGGCTAAAATCATGGAGTCTGAACTCAGCATAAGTCTTCACTGGAGACAAAGCATCTAATTCTTGTAATACTTTTGAAATGATAGTATGCTGATTTAGTTACTGCTTTAACATAACTACTGAAACTCAGATCCAGAATCAGAAGGATGACCGGTTGTGTCCTTCATCACCTGGGAAATGAAGGATGCATTTTGAGGCTGCATTTGAAGAAGCCTTAGAATTTTTTTGAAATGAGACAGCCTTTGTCGTGCTGCAATGACACAGCGCCCTTCGAATGCATCCTTCGGAGGATGCAACCTCTGAAATGAGACACAGCTAATAGCTAATAAAAATAGTACGAGATTCGTTCTCTGTAGGCTAGATTGTCTCATTTCAAAATGCTTGGTTTGGCTTGTGTGGACTTCGAAGGACTCACCTTTGAAGTCTGCATGCTTCGGATGATGCATCCTCTGAAATAAGACACAGCTCAGGGTCTTAGCAACCAGCATTTTTCAAAATATCTTCTTTTGTGCTCAACTGAAAAAAGAAACTTGAATACTGTAGGTTTCGAACAAGTGAAGAGTAAGTAAATGATGGCAGAATTTTCATTTTTGGATGAACTATACCTTTAACATTCTTACTGCAAAAAAGTAATTTCATAAAAAAATTCCTCATGCATACATTTGTAAAAACAGTAACAGTGTTCAGAATGTATGCTCCTGTTTAGATGTCTGAACAAATGTGTTCAAAAGTTTAACAGTGTAAAGTGTTCAGTCATTTCACATTGCCATATAATCTTAGCATGACACTTACCATCAGGGGGAGCCACCATTATGTAGAATAAATAGCTTTTCCCCTCTATTGTGTGTAGAAGTTATTTTGAGCATATTTGTACAATTAATCTCTTTAAGTATAAAAACAGTATTTATTTTTTAAACTTTTGATCATTTTATATTATTCAATAAAATTCATTGTGGCTTAAACGTCCAGACATTTCTTCAGATTGAACCCTGTGTGCTTGAATGTGCTTGAATTTCCAACTGGCTCTTCTTTTTCTATTAGTGGCATCTTGTCAGATCTCTTCCCTGGCGTCACCATTCCAGAGCATGATTACGGTGTCCTGCAGTCCACCATTCACTCGTCCCTGTGCCAGCGCTCTCTCCAGCCCCTTCCCAGCATCATTAGCAAGGTTATCCAGCTCTATGAAACCATGCTTGTCCGCCATGGCGTTATGCTTGTGGGACCCACTGGCAGTGGCAAGACCACTGTCTACCGTGTGCTGGCAGACACCTTGGATACCCTTCATCATGCCGGGCACCAAAACCCCTTCTTTCGCCCTGTTAAAACCTATGTGCTCAACCCAAAGTCAGTGAGCATGGGTGAGCTCTATGGAGAGGTGAATCCCCTGACGCTGGAATGGCGGGATGGTCTGATGGCGCTTTGTGTTCGGGCCGCTGTTCAAGACTTCAGTGACGACCACAAATGGGTGATCAGCGATGGTCCCGTGGATGCACTGTGGATTGAGAATATGAACACAGTGCTGGATGATAACAAGATGCTCTGCTTGGCCAACAGTGAAAGGATTAAGCTCACGCCTTCCATACACATGATGTTTGAGGTAAAATCCCCAAATGTTCACACATGCACTTCTTGTTATTTATAGAGCCCCATATATGATGTATATTTTTTAATGCAGTTTTGTAATTTAGCTTTTTTTTTATTAATGTAAGAGGCCTGCTGTGTTTCTGAAATGAAAGTGCATGATAAATAGAGATTGCCTTTCATCAAAATCTAAAATGAATGCCTAGAATAAATAGTCAGTGATTATTAGTCAGTCTTATTTTTACAAAAACCTTTTAGATTTTTGTGGTGTAAAAAAAAAAAAAAAGGCGGTGCAGTAGGTAGTGCTGTCGCCTCACAGCAAGAAGGTCACTGGTTCGAGGCTCGGCTGAGTCAGTTGGCGTTTTTGTGTGGAGTTTGCATGTTCTCCTCGCGTTTGCGTGGGTTTTCTCCGGGTGCTCCGGTTTCCCCCACAGTCCAAAGACATGTGGTACAGGTGAATTGGGTAGGCTAAATTGTCTGTAGTGTATGAGTGTGAATGAATGTGTATGAATGTTTCCCAGAGATGGGTTGCAGCTGGAAGGGCATCCGTTGCGTAAAACGTATGCTGGATAAGTTGGCGGTTCATTCCGCTGTGGCGACCCCAGATTGATAATGGCATCATGGCAGCACTGCGGCAGTTCTGTAAGAACTCTAGGTTTCACTTTGTGGCATGACAGGAATTTGCATCCTGCAGAAGATCATGCACTGAATGAGAAGCGCAGCACCATGCCATGTATTTAAAATTCTTGAGATTGTCTATCTTTGTCCAAATTAAGCCAATTTGGCAGCATATGTACTTTACATGCACCTCTCAACACTTATTATTATTTTTATGTTTTTATCTTGCATCTGTGCTGACCCGCACCGTCATTATATAATTTGAATAGAGAATTGATACTAAATGTTTGTGAATCGATTCAGAATTGTTAGAGAACTGTTGGATATATATTATTTTTTTGTCACTATGTTGAAGAGAAAGAATCATGATGCATCGTTTTTTTTTCTGTCCCACTCCTAGCATCTTTCTAAAAGCTTGTCAAACTAAGTTTGATTTCATTTTACTTTTCAGTTTAATTTCCATTGTAAATGTACACTCACTGGCCACTTTATTACGGACACCTTACTAGTACCTGGTTGCACCCCCTTTTGTCTTCAGAACTGCCTTCATGGCACCTTGATTCAACAAGCTACTGGAAATATTCCTCAGAGGTTTTGGTCCATATTGACATGATAGCATCACACAATTGCTGCAGATTTGTCGGCAGCACATCCATGAATCGAATCTCCCATCCCACCACATTCCAAAGGTGCTCTATTGGATTGAGATCTGGTGACTATGAAGGCCATTTGAGTTCAATGAACACATTGTTATGTTCGAGAAACCAGTCTGAGATGATTCACGCTTTATGACATGGCGCGTTATCCTGCTGGAAGTAGCCATCAGAAGATGGGCACACTGTGGTCATAAAGGGATAGACATGGTCAGCAACAACACACAGGTAGGCTGTGGCGTTGACACAATGCTCAATTTGTACTAATGGGCCCAAAGTGTGCCAAGAAAATATCCTCCCCACCATTACACCACCACCACCAGCCTGAACTGTTCATACAAGACAGGATGGATCCATGCTTTCATGTTGTTGACGCCAAATTCTGACCCTACCATCCGAATGACGCAGCAGAAATCAAGACTCATCAGACCAGGCAACGTTTTTCCAATCTTCTATTGTCCAATTTTGGTAAGCCTGTGTGAATTGTAGCCTCAGTTTCCTGTTCTTAGCTGACAGGAGTGGCACCCTGTGTGGTCTTTTGCTGCTGTAGTCCATCCGCCTCAAGGTTTGATGTGTTGTGCGTTTAGAGATGCACTTCTGCTGTTGTGACATTTATTTGAGTTAATGTTGTCTTTCTATTAGCTCAAACCAGTCTGGCTATTTTCCTCAGACCTCTGGCATCAACAAGGTATTTGCACCAACAGAACTGCCGCTCACTGGAAATTTTCTCTTATTCGGACCATTCTTTGTAAACCCTAGAGATGGCTGTGCGTGAAATTCCCAGTAGATCAGCAGTTTATGAAATACTCAGACCAGCCCGTCTGGCACCAACAACCATGCCACATTCAAAGTCACTTAAATCACCTTTTGTCCCCATTCTGATGCTCGGTTTGAACTGCAGCAGATCATCTTGACCATGTCTACATGCCTAAATGCATTGAGTTGCTGCCATGTGATTGGCTGATTAGAAATGTGCGTTAACAAGGAGTTAGACAGGTGTACCTAATAAAGTTGCCAGTGAGTGTATATTTAGTTAACCTTGTAATAAATTGTTGTTAAATTGACAGTGTTAAGTTGGATTGATGTAAACCTATACACTCTAAAAAATGCTGGGTTGGTTTTTTAACCCAAATGCTGGGTTGAGACTGCTAGGTCACAAAATTGGGTTGATTTAACCCAATTTGGGTTGAAAGTCTATCTTGATCTATAACCCAGCAGTGCTGGGTTGTGAACGCGGACGTGAAAGAGAACACGCACGTCACGTCAACATGCAGGGACATCAGCGTGAGAAACCGCCATTTTCTTTGCGCCGTCTTTAGAGGAAAGCGAGTGAAATTCTGTCTAAGACGTAAGTTATTCAGTGTGTATTTAACAACTTTCATAAGAAATAACACATTTAGTTTACAGTATAATGCATATACGCACTTTTTTTAACCTTACTTTTTTTTTTTAACCTAACCACTACGCGACGACCGCGCTTCGCCTCGGGGCCGGACCTGCATCGCCTCGCGGCCGGACCTGCTGCTCGCCTCGCGACCGGACCTGCTACTTTACTTCGCGGCCAGACCTGCTGCTCGCCTCGCGACCGGACCTGCTACTTCACTTCGCGGCCGGACCTGCTTGCTCGCCTCGCGACCGGACCTGATACTTCACTTCGCGGCCGGACCTGCTGCTCGCCTCGCGACCGGACCTGCTACTTCACTTCGCGGCCGGACCTGCAGCACGCCTCGCGACCGGAGCTGCTACTTCACTTCGGACCTGTTGCTTTGTGGATGGGAAAGCGCGCGTGACATCGGAAGGAGCTTGGAAAGATAAGGTAATTTCCTTCATTTTTTAATATTATTTTTGTATAGGCAAAGTCCCTTTATTCTAGAGTCTTTGGTATCTACATTGTTAGATTGTATAAGCCCCACACCAAGGATAATTAGGATCATTTAGGAGCTTTTGTTGTAATAAAATGCCTTTTGAATGACATATTTCTCTGTGTAGGTTAGGTAATGGCAGCAAGTAGGCTACTGTGCTTTGTAATCTTAAACTGTAAAACAGTAAGTAGAATTTATACTCCAGTACTTCTTAAATTTGTTCATTGATTTTTGTAACAATACTTTGATGCATAAGTGTTGAATTCAGCTTCTCTAACAATGTTTGTTTTTTTTGGTCAGCAGAACATACTTAATAATTTTCCTGCTCTGCTTGTACATGTTGTTTAGCTGTACATTAAATAGCAAATGTTATTAGTTTACTGTGAGCCTTTTACATTGTAGACGTGATTTGAGCTAACTGTTATCTTTAATTAATCCTGTACGTATGGTTAGTTTGATGCAGACGTCTCAGCTAAGGCTAAATCCAACCTAATCATCGACTGCCAAAAAGAAAAAAGTTTGATCACCATTTTATGTGACACCCTGGATAATTATGATCATTTAGGAGTATTTTTGTGATAAAGTGACTTTTGGCTGATCTTTTTTACTTAATTTTGCTAAAATGCTTCTATCTGTTATTCTTTTTCAGATGGATGAATATGTGCAAACCAAACTAAAAGAGTGGAATCTTCAAGAGTTAATCCCCACATTTGAAGGTATGTAGTAATATTTTACTTGGCTCATTGTAATCATTAGGGCTGCCCTTGTCTAAAGATTTGTCTGGTTGACTTGTGATGTTCATTTGAAGCATTTGTTGAATAATTACACATTTATTAATAAACCATATAAGTCATAATAATTGCATAATGCTTTTCTTACAGTTATTTTATTAATAATGAATGTTATTTTTATGTTTGTTATTAGGGTGGCATGGGGGTGCAGTGGTTAGTGCTGTCGCCTTACAGCAAGAAGGTCGCTGGTTCGAGCCTCGGCTGGGTCAGTTGGTGTTTCTGTGTGGAGTTTGCATGTTCTCCCCGTGGGTCTCCTCTGGGTGCTCCGGTTTCCCCCACAGTCCAAAGACATGCGGTGTTGGTGAATTGGGTAAGCTAAATTGTCCGTAGTGTGTGTGTGAATGAGAGTGTATGGGTGTTTCCTAGTGATGGGTTGCAGCTGGAAGGGCATCTGCTGCGTAAAACATATAAGTTGGCGGTTCATTCCGCTGGGCTGACCACTGATTAATAAAAGGACTAAGCCGAAAGGAAAATGAATGAATGAATGTTTGTTTTTATAAAATAAAAATGAAAACTTTAATTTTGCATCTGTTTAACAGAAACATTTTTTTTAAATCATGTAAATATAATTTCTTTATTGACAAATAATTTTTAGTAAGTAGGGAGTGATTTGGTCACAGCTATGGCTTATTTTTCTCAATTTTTTTGTAATAAGATGCTTTATATTGATAGTGAATGCAACAAACTCTATATGGCCTGTAAGTTTAACATGAATTGAGAAAGCACTGGGTAGCAGTTCTGCATTATTTTCATTAAAGAAGTGCACTTCCAACAAAAAGATTCACACATAATGTACTCACCCCCTTGTCACCCGAGATGTTCATGTCTTTTTTTTCTTCTGTCGTAAAGAAATTATTTGTTTTGAGGTTTTTTTAGGAAAACATTTCTGCACTTTCTCCATCTCCATGGTCTGAGATGGTGCCTCAATTTTGAACTTTCAAAATAAAAATTTTATTGCGGCTTCAAATGATCCCAAATGTGGTTGCAAACAATCCCAGCTGAGGAAGAAGGGTCTTATCTATTTTCATTAAGAAAATACAATCAAAATACTTAATAATTTCAAATGCTCACTTTGCCTTACTCTACCTGAACTCTGTGTAAAATACAGTCAGTGTTCAGTACCCAAACTTTCTTGAGCTAGAATACACACAGTTCAGACAAGGCAGAGCAAGACAAGATGAATGTTTGACATTGAAAAGTATTTAAATTGTATATTTTAATGAAGAAAAAAAAGAAGATTGTTGTGCTATTTAGGAGCCTTTCTCATCTGAGATTGTTTACAACTGCATTTGTGATGGTTTGCATTGGAATTTAAACTGCATTTTGGAAGTTTATGCATTAAGTCATCTGCATCTGGGCCAAGAAGTTGCAGCATAGTGCCATGGTTGGTTCTTAACTAATGCCAACACTGGCTGATAGCTTGGTGTGTTATGATCTTATTTGCTCCTACAGGTATTTTAGGTGTTCTAAAGTTAACTAACTTGTACACTTTTGAGTTCTTAATCAATTTGATTTATTTTTTATTTTTTCAGATTGGGATCAATATGGCTGAGCATCTTCGTCCATTCAATTCAAGAGTCCATTGAATTTCCGAATGTTCTCATGCTTGGATACCACCACTGCTTTCAAGCCTTTGCTATAATAAATGGCACAGCACGTGACCAAAGTACATTTCATGCTGCAGTGGACGTTTGCTTTAAAGCATTCTACATCTTTGGTGTGAACTACCCCGAGCAGTGTTCCCTGGTTTGGCAGTTTCTACAGACTGTGTTGTATGGAGTTCCTGTGCAGGGGACACTGGCAGTAACAGTTCTGCAAGCATTAATTTTTGCTGGCAAACAGTAATTATTAACACTGTGACCTCACCACTTCCTTGGATTCTGTGTACTTCAACTTGTACACCTTTACTTCTAAATACAGTTGAAGTCAGAATTATTAGCCCCCTGTTTGTTTGTTTTTCCAATTTCTGTTTAATGGAGAGCAGATTTCTTTAACACATTTCTAATCATAATAGTTTTAATAACTCATCTCTAATAACTGATTTATTTTATCTTTGTCATGATGACAGTAAATAATATTTTACTAGATATTTTTCAAGACACTTCTATACAGCTTAAAGTGACATTTAAAGGCTTAACTAGGTTAATTAGGTTAACTAGGCAGGTTAGGGTAATTAGGCAAGTTATTGTATAACGATGGTTTGTTCTGTAGTTTCCAGACGAAATAAAACAAATAAGTCTTTCTCCAGATGAAAAACTATTATCAGACATACTGTGAAAATTTCCTGAATCTGTTAAACGTCATTTGGGAAATATTTAAAAAGAAAAAAAAAAATCAAAGAGGGGCTAATACTTCTTCAACTTCAACTGTACTTCAAAACTGCAGTAACATTACAATCAATGGATCGTACTGTGACCGCTTTTCTCACATGGTATCTTGATGCTCATGCATGTAAATGTTTGTGCACGTTATCAAATGTTTTCATGTATTAAATGCATATTTTCTTGTAAGTAAATTTGACTTCAGTCAGTTTGATGCACTTTCATTATTCTAAATATATTTTTCTTCTACACTGCAGTTACATTGCAACTAATGTGACTTTTATATCTCAGGATCTATTGATGTTTGCACGTGAGTAAAAGTTTCAACTTTCAAGTAAAAGTTACGAAATGTTTTCCTATTTTAAATTTGTTTTCTCAAAGTCTCTTCAGCTTTCATTGTTACTTCTGCAGTACATCTGGTTTTTCTTCTAAACTGCATTTACATTGCAATTGATCATCTTTACTGATGAGTCCTTTATGTCTCAGGATATATTGATGTTTGCACATAATTGTTAAAGGGAAAGTTATAAAATGTTTTTTTTTCCCCATTTTTAAATTTGTATTTTCTTAGTTTTTTTTTGTTGTTTTTTCAGTCAGATTGAAGTCATTTCATTATTACCTTCACAAATGTTTTTTACATTGCAGTTGATTCTTACTGATGATTCCTGATTTATGCATGATGTAAATGTTACCATGACTTCAGTCTGATGCATTGTTACTGACTTTAGTCACAGTGTTTCTGTGATTTCTGTTATTGAAATTTTTATTGAAATGGTCTTAATGCTGAAGTGAAAATGGGAAAACTGTTTTAAATTCATATGGATACATTTTTTAAGTTCTGTCATAAATAAAATTACATTACTAAAGTATGTATTGCTGTAGAATTGTTTTTATTTTAGTGATTTTAATCACCAGGTTCTAGATTAAATTTCTGACCCATTTTTGGGTTACATTCAACCCAGCAGTGTAGTAACTTTTAACTAATAGTTGGGTTAAAAATCACAACCCAGCATGCTGGGTTAAACGTGTAACCCAACTTTTTGGGTTGAAGTAACCCAGCAGTGTAGTAACTTTTAACTAATAGTTGGGTTAAAAATCACAACCCAGCATGCTGGGTTAAACGTGTAACCCAACTTTTTGGGTTGAAGTAACCCAGCGTTGGGTTCGTCCCTTTTTTACCCAGCGTTGGGTTACCAAAACAACCCAAATTGGGTTGTTTTCAACCCAGCATTTTTTAGTGTGTATGTAGCAATTCTGAAACATCCAAAGCAATAGAAGCATTTTCAATAGGAGCACTTAAAATCCTGCACACACATCCTATTTTTAATCAGAAAGTTGTCACACACGTTTACATGCCCTGCTCTTCTCAATCAGGTTCAAGACCTGGCGGTGGCGTCTCCTGCCACAGTAAGTCGCTGTGGGATGGTGTACATTGACCCAGAGGAGCTTAAGTGGATGCCGTACGTTCAGACGTGGCTAACAGGATTCGCAGAGAAGGTAAAGCTTTAAAACTCTCATGGGCCTCACAAAGCACAGTGTTCACATTGCTTTACAGTCAGTGACGCATTAGAAAGAGTCCTAGTTAATGGTTTTATGGGGAAAAACATTAAAGAGGAACATTATCAATATGCCTTTACTGTGTGTTTGGAGGTTTTAGAGCTATATGTATATGTCTGGGAAATGTGTGTGTTTTTTAGATTTCAGATCCTGTTCGGGGATATCTGATGGAGCTGTTTGAACAGTATGTGGAGAAAGGTCTGCAGTTTGCATCAAAGCACTGTGTGCAGGCTGTTACACAGGTGGACATCAGTAAAGTCACAACCCTCTGCTGCCTTTTGGAAGCGTTACTGTTCAGCGATGGTGCCCCTAGCCTCAAAATGGTATTATACAAAATTGCAAATATACAAATGTACAAAATGCATTTTAAAATCAATCAGACAAAGCAAAATTCTACAGGTCACTTAATTGATAATGCGATTCAAATACAAATAAAAAAGAAAACCACAGTAAAAATGCTGGTTTTCCCAACACAAGTTGTTTAGGTTTATCCAAATAGTTTTTTTTTTTTTTTTTTTTACAAATTTAAGTGGATTGAACATAAAACAATTAAGTTGTCCCACAAAAACTCAAGAATTGTGTTGTTTTTGCTCATTTTAAATAAGTAGTTTGAACAAGCACAAAAAATTGAAATAATACAAACAACAACAATAAAAACAACATAACATTTTTTTAAACTAGGATCCATTAAGTTAAACAAAAGAGAAAAAAAGATATTTACTATTTTCCAAAAGATGATTCAAATAAAGCTAAGATTCAAAACATTTTCTAAGCACCAAATTAGTACATTACCATGATTTCTGAAGAGTTGTGGAACACTAAGCATTGGTGGATGGTCAATGGCTGCTAAAAATGTAGCTATAAGTTTATTAAAAAAAAAACAATAAAATATGTGGGTTGTAATAATGCTGCACAACATACAGTCTATTTTAGAACGCAACCTTAACTAAATAACTAAATGCAGCCTTGGTGAGAATAACAGATCTACAGTAGGCTACAGATTATCATGTTCAAAACCCTTTTTTTTTTTTTTAAAGTGAGGAATAAAAAAGAAAAAAAAAGAAAAATGAAGTTATTTGACAGATCTAGGCTACAGATTATCATGTTCAAAACCCTTTTTTTTAAGTGAGGAAAAAAAAAGAAAAAAAAAAAGAAAAATGAAGTTATTTGAGAAATAAAATTGAATTTTATACTGAATACCTTGCTACTGTACTGAGGCCAAAGCAAATCATATTAGAAAATAAAGTCCCCCACTCTAAAAGTAAAATTCAATATACAAACCTGAAGAGACATTCAGATTTATGTGTAAAGGGACCTCATTTCATAAATCATTAAACATAAATATAAATTCACTTTCCAAACTCTCCCTGAATGTGTGCTTTGTTGTCTTTTATATTCCATTAAAGAGTGGAGGAGTGAAGAAGAAAGGAAGATGGTGAATTCACATTGAACTTAGGTCCTAGAAACTGCCCTTATAATAAGAATTTCCAAAGAATTTCTTTTTATTTTCAGGCTTTCAGAAGTTTGCAGCTATAATTTTACTGTTTATTATACTTATTTGAACAAAAATGACTTTGATTATTACAGTGACAGTCACAGGTCAAATGTAAAGACCAGAATATTCCAGAATAACCTTGCAATACTTTGTAACCACCTAGAAAACAATAGCACTGTGGCAGATTTTGCAGATGCAAAACCACTTCTTTAGACAGTCGTTAAAATGACTGCTCTATTTTTTTAGATAGCTTTCGTGAAAATAAAATCAAAATATAGGTGCTTTTGAGAAATGTGGAAATATTAGCATACAAAGAAATAAGAACTTGAAACACTTCACTTGTTTTGGAAGTAGGGTCATTTAAGTCTCCTTGAGTTTTACCGTTTTTGAATCCCTTCAGCCGATTTCCAGGTCTGTCTGGAGCACTTTTAGATTAGCTTAGCTTAGATAATTTAATTGGATTAGAACATTAGTATCTCGTTCAAAAAAATGTAAAAAGTACTTTAGATAATTTTTCTATGATTTGTTTAAATCATCCTATGATAGATTTCTCCTGAAAATAGTCCCCAGCTAGCTAGGAAACAATGCTGTGTAAAATCCCACATGCTGTGGTATGGCAGCAAGGTTACTTGATTAGTACACCTAGCCATATCAACCTAGTAAATAGCAACTTTTCATCTTAGTACACAATGTAACTACAAAAGTGTCAAGCTTTACAAAGGAAAATTATCTAAACTTTTTTTTTTTTAGGTTTTGAGCAAATGCTAATGGTCTAATCTGATTCTGATTCATTGATTTATGTTTAGCTAAGCTAAAAGTGCTCCTGCCAGACCTAAAGATTGGCTGAATGGTAAAAGAGTGGTCTTTAACTCTAGGTAACGTGCGAAACGAAAAAAAAAAGTGAAGTATTCATTTAAGAGCCATGATTCAACTCTGAACTGGCAAAGTTTATAAAATTCATATACTAATCATCACTCATGCAGTAGTGCTTCAGTATTAGCTAAGACAACCAACATGATCAAGGTTGCTAGAAATTGAAAAATGGTGGTATCCAGCTGTTTTAAACTTGTGTGTGTGTGTGTTTTGCAGGAGCCCAGTAAGTTGAACAATGTGTTGTGTCAGACGTTTGTGTTCTGCTACCTCTGGGCAGTTGGGGGAAATTTAATTGAAAGCCACTGGGACACTTTCGACACCTTCGTCAGGCAGCAGTTTGAGGAAAATACTGATGCGAAGGTACATTTCATATACACACTGAAACACCTCAGAGCATTTTGATTAAACTGTAAAGTTAGTCAATAAACATAAAGGGGACTCTGTTTTATTGCTTTAATTTATGACAATAATATCAGTTTTTAATAGCTTCTTATTCTGAAAAACACACCATTATGTCCTGAAAGATGTGCAGAAAGATGTTTATTTCTGCAAAGCTCTTCAGTCATTATGTTTTTATAATTTTACATAATTTAAAAGGAGGTTATTATTTTTTTCCGCATCTTGTGTCATTGTAATGTTTTCTCAGTTGCATTATGGTAGCTATTCCTGTTAAAAAACTGATGTGGAACATTGAAGAGACTGCAAACCACCTCTGGGCTCTGACCCTGAAAGGAGCACATTAACCTGACACAGAGGTCATTGTAAATTATATATAGCACCTGACTGGGTCAATTCTCTTTATCGCTTTGTCTTCTCATGTGTCTGTTACGTTCATAAATGTGACCTCAGGAATATTTAATGAGAATTGGATCGAAGGAAAACAATATGTCCCAGACATTTGTATAAGGGTAAAAGGGAAGGTGTGATATGTATTTGAGAAGGTCGGAATGCGATGGAGAGTGTCATTATTAGTATTCCACAGAGCGAGACTGAAGCATTCGGGAAGGAGGGAGGTGTGGGGGAGTGAAGAAGAAAGGGAAGTGATGAATTTGAGATGAACAAGGGTCCTCGAACCTGCCCTTATAACGAGAACTCACAAAGAATGATTTATTTCTATTCATTTCAATACTCAGATTACGTTTATTACTTTATTTTATCAAACAAACAAACTAAAAAGCTCTAATGATTATTTGATGGACAAGCCAAATTTAGAAACCAGAATATCATAGAATGACCTTGACATCCTTTGGAACCGTTTGCCATCTACAACACAACAACACTGTGGCATACTGTATATAGGAGCAAAAACCCTTATGATTATTACATTGATGGACACAAGCCAAATGTAGAGACCAGAATATTTTAGAATGGACTTGTAATCCTTTAACAGACCAGAAAAAAAGGTTTAACGTCAGCTTTAATATTAAATATTTAAAGCTTTTTTGAAAATATAAAAATTCATTTATTTTCTTTTCGGCTTAGTCCCTTTATTAATCTGTGGTCGCCACAGCGGAATGAACTTATCCAGCATGTGTTTTGCGCAGCGGATGCCCTTCCAGCTGCAACCCATCACTGGGAAACATCCATATACACTCATTCACACACATACATTAACAGTGGAACTAGAATTCTGTAACTATTAAAATTACCATACTGGTCATTCTGACCGTTCTCATATAAGACGTCATACTGTCACGTCATATTTACATTCAAAACTTCTATTGAGATATTAAAATTAAGCTTTGAATGTCTTTCATCATATTTTATGACACCATTACCCTAAAAACATTATCTTTTTGGTAATACAGCCTATAAATATGTAGTTAGGGTACTAGAACATGCAAAGGTCTGGGCCTTGCTTTCATTTTCACTTTCAAACAGGAGCTATTTTGCGGCCCAGACTATGCTGTTTTGAAAGGTATATCTGAAGTAAATTTATGTTTTTGCTATCAGAAAGTTATGTTTACGTTAGCAGGAGGTTGCTAGGCAAAAAGGCACTCATATTTAAAGTCACAGCGAAAAGTAGCAGACACAAAGTGCAGTCATTTTGACCAATATGGCAAATAAAGGTAGAAATGCTCAGTTCTTTACTGTTTTGTAATTTAAAAAAAATAACAATGTTATAAATAAATACACAGATATTTAGGAAACATCAGGGTGTTATAGATGTTAGTTTTATTTCGAAGAGTTATTAAATTACAAAAATTAAAAACTTTCTGACTGCCTCTGTAGTTCTAGTGTTAAAGCCACATCTCTCCACTTGAACCTTGCTGATGAGCGATTGATCCGCTGATGCATCAGCTGACTGACAATGTTTTTAAATGCTCCCTTGAAAGCTTGAAGCGCTGTCAGCGATGCAATCAGCACACAAGCAGCCAATAGTGTTCAGCTTTTTCTGACGGCTCCTCCCTAAAAATTTCATTGGCTGTGGTTTGGTAGCTTGACTGAGCTGTTGGCATACGAGTTGTTGTCAGATCATGTAGTGTGTGACCCCCCCCCCCCCCCCCCCCCCCCCCCTCTTGTGGATCATTTACGTAGAGCCGTGTAGTGTGAACACCACAGTGATTAAAAGGCACAAAATCAAATCATGTAATGTGAATGGCACATCGATCTGCCGATGTTTAAAGTCATGTAGTGTGAACTAGGCTTTAGTGGCAAATGATAAAAGCAAGTGGTTTTAAGGATGGTGGCAACTTACAAAATATAACAATTTAAAAGATTAGTTCAGCTAAAAATGAAAATTTTGTTATTAATTGCTCACCCTCATGTCATTCTAATCCCCTGAGACCTTCGTTTATCTTCAGAGCGCAAATTAAGATAATTTGGATGAAATCCAAGGGCTCTCTAACCGTCTATAGACAGTAAGGGTTGTGAGACATTTAAAGGGGACCTATTATGCAAAAGTCACTTTTATAAGGGGTTTAAACACAGTTATGTGGCAATAGTGTGTAAATATAGCCATATATATAATATATAATATAATCACGCTTCATAAAAATAGTCTGCAGAAACACTTTGATTGACATTTTCCCTTTGTACATGTCATCAGAGGGTGAATGTCCCGCCCATCAGTGACAATCTCTCCCTCATTAGCATAAACAGCCCTGAGTGAGAAGCAGCCGTCCCCATTAGTGTTTTCACCTGCTGAAGATAGTCAGTGACTTATCAGTGGATCATAAATGACCAGACAGAGGATTATAAATGTGGAGTTTTAGGATGCACAAATGAACACTGTATTCTCTAAAGACTGCCTTCTGAGACAGTTTTTCACAGAGATAATGTTAATCTTGCTTTTGAATCTGCCGCTATGCTGACACGCACGTGTTTAGCACCACCCACTTTTAAAAAGAGCAAAATCTCATTTGAATTTAAAGTGGCAGTCACCAAAATGGATCAAAGGCTAAAAGGAGCAGTTTCAAAGAGTTATAAAATATTATTTGTGTAGTACTTTGAGCTGAAACTTTCTATACACACTTTAGGGACATTAGGGATTTATTTAACATTTTTCAAAAAGGGGCATGAAACAGTAGGTCCCCTTTAAAGCTTAGAAAAGGAAATAAAAAACATTGTCAAAAACTTTCCATGTGACTTCAGTGGATCAACTGTAATCATACAAAGCTCCAGGAGCACTTTTGGTTACCAAAACCCCCCCAGCTTTGATTGCCAATGTTTTTTCTGTGTGCATCAGACAATTTTTATTGGGGTAAATTACTTGCTTTTTGTGCTGCTGACTCCAACTGCAATACATCACATTGCCTGTAGTAAACGCACATCCTGACAACCTGACGAGGAAGAGCTTTGGATGATTACACTTGAACCACGGAAGTCACATAGAATGTTTTGACTGTTTTTGGTTCCTTTACAACATGATTGGTTCCTTTACAACATCTTCCAACCATGCAGGGTCAGAAAGCTCTCGTCCATATCTCAATTTTGAAGATGAGCAATGGTCTCAAGTGATTGGAAAGACTTGAAAGAGAGTTATTAATAACATAATTCTCATTTTTGGGTGAACTAACCATTTATAAGGACAATTAATTAGTATTTTGGGACTGCCCTGTGTTCTTAAATCAAATCCTTTATTATTATATCAAAAGATTCCTGTTCTTAATATGTCTGACAAGTTCTTCAGCATATACCTATTGCTATTCTGAAGTACTATTTAGTTTGTTAAGATCATCAACATAAAACATGATAAACTGCATGATTTTTTTTTGTCACAGATATATATTATAAAAAATAAGTGAGTAGTTCTTGCAAAGGTTTTTCACATGGGAGTATTGTCTGACTACAGAAAGCCTGAAGTATACAGAGCATACCATATTGACTACCTTTATTGTGTTTTATGTTATTGCTTTAAGGCTGTGACACCCCAAAATAACATCAAAGATCCAGGGGCAACAAAAGCCGTCTGTGCACTTGCTCATGTTTGAGCCACAAAGTTGCGCTTTAACACACCGCACAAGTACAGCCTATGGCCAACTAGCACATATGATGCCTGCGTTACAGAAAATAACTTATATATAAAAAATGAAGTCTATATTTGTCACTCAAACAAAATTAAATATCTTACTGTTTTGAATATGAATCATGTGGATCACTTTCTTCATTCCACTTCATACTATCATGAAAATATTCATATATTGGAAGATCCAGGTACAATGAAGCAATAAGATTGGTTTGGTCAACTGTCCAACATGCAGGGTCACTTTTAAAATGGATTTCAACACAGATTAAACAGAACAAACAGGACTTTTAACAACAACATCTTTTTGAGGAATGGCTTGATCAGAGAAAATCATATTTGATTTATGTTCTAGTTATTATACGGTTATAAATAATATGTTAAATGATCTATAAAAAAAAAAAAAGAAAATATTTGACAGACCTTTTAAAAGGTTTACACCCTCTGCTGCTAATACATTGTTTTCTTTTTGAGCATCAGTGGATGTTTTCAGCTTTTGAAGTAGTTTCAAGAGTTCACACTTAGCTGATGATTGATTGTTTGGCATGCTGTCCCGGGAGAGAGCCCTGAGCTCATAAGATCCTCGAGCTCGGGGCTCCCTCCCGTTGCAAGGCGAGAGGGGAGATCGAGCTCAGGTAGATCTTGAGAACTCCCCTGTCATACTGAAGAATAGATAGTAGTTTCTCTTTAACGAGATAGGTACTAGGTAGGGAGCAAGTCTATAGTGTTGATTAGTCAATAACTTAGGTTGCACGTTCTTAATCGGTGGGAGGAAACCGGAGAACTCGGGGGAAACCCACTTGAGCACAGGGAGAACATGCAAACTCCACACAGAAATGCCCGCTGGTTGGTTAAGCCTAGAACCATTGACATTCTTGCTGTGAGGCAACAGTGCTAAGCACTGGGCCACCGTGTCACCCATCTAGGAAGGAGGAGGAGTAGGGGTGGAAGGGGGGATTCTTCAAAGTGAAGATAGCGGTGATACGTAACCCAGGGTATTTATAGTAGCTTAGGAATCGTCTAATTGGTGCATTGTGAATTGGATAATGCAAGTTCAGCCGCTAGCAATCATAAGCACATGATCCTCTTGAAATTAGTTTATAAATAAACTTCACTTAATGAGTGAATAAGTTATTTATTTATTTATTTTATCCTAATAGTGAATGAGTCCCTCAGTATATGAAAAAATGGATCTTAAAATCATAAATCACTGTTGAAAACAGGTCAAATATCCAGAAGCCTTTTAAAAAAATAAAAGATGTGCAGAACTTGTGCTGTGAAGCAGTGGACAATTTAACTGCCCATGACAAATAAGTCAACTATCACATGACAAAACAAAAAATAACAGATCATCTACAGTAGGTAATTAAAGACAGTTAAGATTTCAGGGTATGTTCATTTTTGTATAGCACAATTGTTTATGAATTCAGTTATTTGTGAGCATATGTAAACATATGTTAAGTGAACTAGCCTATTAGGGACAGCACAAATTTAAAATAAAGGAAACTTTTATTATCCATCTTATTTTGTTATTATAAAAATGTATCATGTTTTGCAATTATGATTTTGGAGATTACAGTAACACATTTTCTAAATAGGAAAAAATTAGGACCTAAATATTGTGCAGTACATAAAATGCCATAAATGAAGGGAAAAAAAAACAGATGCTCAATGGCAGCCAAGAAAGAAGTATTAATATTTAAATGAACTCTTTCTTTCACAGTTGCCCAGTGTAGGTGATTTATGGAGCGTCTATATGAACTTTGATATTAAATGTTTGGAGCCATGGGAGAAGATCATTCCCGTCTTCAGTTATAACAGCGAGATGCCCTTCTTTGAGATGCTGGTACCCACCACAGACACAGTGAGGTACGGATACCTGATGGAAAAACTGCTGTCTGTCAATCACTCTGTCCTCTTCACCGGCATCACTGGAGTGGGAAAGGTAAGACAGTGTGTGCTTAATATACTGTATTGTACAGTAAGTGTTTGTGGTGCAGTAGAGTTTAACTTCAATAAGACATTGTTTAAGAGGACAACATTCTTTTCTAGAATTTCAATTCTTAAATTTTAAAGTGATATTTTTAAACAAAAATGAACATTACCTCTTCATTTTTACTCTCCCTCATGTGGTTGTAAATACAAAAGATTTTGTAGAATGCTGGTTGCTGGGACCAATCGGCTTCCATAGTAGGAAAAAAATGCTATGGAAGTCAATATGTCCCCGCAACCAGAATGTTCTAAATCTATATTTTTTTGTATTTGATTTGATTTGATTTATTTATTTCGAGCAGAACGTCATACACTTGAAACAATTGTTGAAACAAAATACTGTTCATCATAATCAACAAAAATATTTATTTAATCATATACTGTACATTTAATATAACAAATTAATTTAGCCGGTTTGAAATGGAGCGGGATGCAGCACAATTCTATTTTTTCCCACTCCATTACCACTATTTGACAGAACAAGTTTTTGAACAAGTGAAGGATGAGTAAAGGATGACAGAATTTTCATAGTGATTGAACTACCCCTTTAAGAACAATGGGCCTCATTCAGCTATATCTTCCTAGGAACAATCTACATCATATTCATGACGTGATCTTATGCAGCAGACTTGTTTACTGTGTTCTAAAAATGGTGACTGCTATGTCGTCTTAATTAAAACCCTGAGACAGTTTTCCAAATTGGCACAGGAAACACTTTGTAGTTTTCCATAAAAGGGCATGACATCTTAGGACCATGCACATTTGATATTAATATAACATTCTAATTGTATGAATGGAAAAATAAAACAAAACAAAACAAAAACATCTCATCCTTTGCGATACTGTTGCATGTTACATTTGCGTTATGTCTGACTTTGTCATATTATATAGCCTGTAAGACGCTCTCACGTGTTTATTTTTTTTTACATTTTACAATGAGTAAAATGCACATATGAGGTTTCACCAACCAGATGCATTTAAACCTGTCCAGTTTTGTCTAGAGTGTGTCCCAGACCACCTCCTGCAGTGGTTTGAGGGATCCAATTTGTATCTGCCTTGAATGCATTTTGGTGGGCATTTACACCTGCCCTTTTCACAATCAAATAACTATTTCAGAATATCAGAAAAAAACATGACATTACCAGGTATAAAGAAACCCTAAGAAAGCATGATTGGCAAGTTTTTTCAAGAAGTGACAGCTATGCTATTTTGATAACAAACTTGACACGCTTGAAAATATAGGGCTTAAATAGAGCAATCAATCACTGAGCAATGCTGGATTTGATCAATTAATGATTTAAAAAAAAAAATAAAATAATTTATTTATACTTTTTAAATTATTTTTAAAAGATCACCAATTCATTATATTACATTCAAATACTATAATTTAATCAACTTGTCAACAAAACTGCTATAACTGGTCCTTTTGAACAAACTATTATCATTCAGATATGTCTACAACTGCTCTGCAGTGTTCATAGATCCTATTCTTACTTAAGGATAAATTCCAGATATGAAAACATTAGTGAATGTCAGAATCAGAATGAATATCAGAATGAAAAATGTGGATTAAGAATAGATTTGTTTGTAAGAATAGTTGGTGAATAAAGCACAATCTTAGGAAAACAGATTAAATAATTCTTAAGAAAATGTTTTTGACAATACAAAATATTAAGTAAGTTGAAAAAGAAAATAAGACTTATAATAAGATAATAAGAGAATGACAGTTAAGAGGAAATAGCTTATTATGAATGTTTTGTGAATATGGCCGTAGGTTGCTTGCAAATGAGGCATGAAAATTTTAAATGCATCACACACACAATATATGTTCACTATCAAATTAAGAAAACAAACACACAAATTAACAACAACAAAAATCAAAATGAAGAGAAGATCACAGTGAAATGCCATTTGGTTTCTAGTGAAATCTAGATAATGTCATGTTTTTCAGACAAAAATACATAGTGTAGCAGTTTTGAGATGTGTGAAATTAAGTTGAAACTGAAAAAGAGGCTATGCAAAAGATTGGGCACCCTATCTTTTGTGTGGATTTCTAAACCTGTAGTCACTTAATGCTGAATGATTACAGGACAAAACTGATTTGAGTGACTCAGTGAACCTTAACAATCCTAATACAGGGGCAAAAAATCATGAAAAAGGGTATTTAAGATAGCTAATTGCTAGTTGTGCTTCTCTTTATTGTGAACCTGAAAGTAGCAACATGGAACCTCAAAAGAACTTCCTAATGACCTACAAAAACAGTTTTCACAAAGAACAGTTTAATGGAAGGTGATAAAGAAAAATCTTTTTGTTTGAGGTATGCAACGGCTCATCTGGACAAGTCTGAATCATTTTGGAAAAATATACTGTGGACAGATGCCACAACCATAGGCACTTTGCATGGTGGAAAAAGAACACAGCATTTCAGGAGAAGAACATGCTGCCTACTGAAAAATATGGTGGAGGGTCCATCATGCTGTGGGGATGTGTGGCAAGCACAGGTACTGGAAACCTTGTCAGAGTAAAAGGTCACATGGATTCCACCCAGTATCAGCAGATTCTGAAGAACAATGTTCAGGAATCAGTCAAGAGGGTGAAGTTACGGCAGGGTTGGGTGTTTCAAATCTATGGATTGATTTGAAAAGTGCCATTGACACTCGGCACCCATCAAACCTGACTGAACTGGAGAAATTTTGCAAAGAAGAATGGTCTAAAATGCCTTCAGCAAGACTTCAGGGACTTATCCTTGACTATAAGAAGACTACAGGCTGTTATTTCAGCAAAAGGTGGCTCTACAAAAGATTTCTGTCATTATTCTGTTGGGGTGCCCAATTTTTTGCACCTGTCTGTTTTTGTTATGACTTAAATTGCATTGCATCTGTTGGTTACATAAATGTTTTGTCAGATCTGAAATGTTGCTTTTTCCCTAGGGTATAAAATATATCCAAATGAAACTGCTGATTTGAGAGGCCAGCAGGCTATGGCTTGCAATTATGAAAATTATCAGAGGTGACCAAACTTTTGCATAAGACTGTATATTCTCAATTTTCAAGCATTTTGTGCATTTCAGTCTGTGGTGGCACGGGCACTGCTGAACAGTGTGCAGGAAAAGGCAGGTTATGTCCCCGTTTATATCAACTTCTCAGCTCAAACTTCATCTGCCAGAACACAAGAGATTATTGAGTCAAAACTGGAGAAGAAGAGAAAGAACATACTTGGTGAGGGGCATTTTTATATAAATATATTGGATGTGTAAACGACCATACTAACAAAATGCTGTCTGTGGTTATGTATTTCAGGAGCTCCTGCTAATAAAAAGATTGTGGTGTTTGTGGATGATCTGAACATGCCAAAGCTGGACAGCTATGGCTCTCAGCCCCCTATTGAGCTGCTCAGACAATTCCAGGACTTTCATGGCTTCTACGACAGAGAAAAGTTCTTCTGGAAGGAGATACATGTAAGCATCACACACACACACACACACACTCACGCACGCATGCACGCACGCACACACACACACACACACATACACGCACACACACACACACACACACACACACACACACACACACACACACACACACACACACACACACACACACACACACACACACACACACACACACACACACACACACGCATGCACACACACACGCACGCACGCACGCACACACACACACACACACAAAATGAATCATGTGTCATGTTTTCTTGAAAGATATTCAAAGATTTGTCTTTGTTTCACTTCACTACCCACAGTTGGGAATCAAAATCTATTTATTATTCATAACTGGTTTTGTTTAAAAGGAAAAATAAACAATGATCTCTTTTATCAAGATATGATGGTCAACATTCTTGTGAATGATGAACAGAACACTTAAATAAAAATTAAACAAATTACACAAATGTCTCATCAGTTTATTACAGCTAATTGAGACTATGAGTAATATGTGTATATATAGACATAATATATATATGTCTATGTGTGGGCATAGATCAATTTTTTTAATCTAGATTAATCTAGATTAAAATGGCTCATTTGAATTCTGCCGATGGCATTCAGAATATGTGTGCTACCCATATAATAAGTCTTTGAGAACGGGTTTCTCAAGCCAGGTGGTGCATTAGACCAGAGGCTCATCTCCTGTTTCCAAAATGCATCACAAACTGTTTGAGAAACCGTTTTACTATGAATATTGGTGATGAAAATAAATGATGTTCAATAAGATGTACTTGTGTTAACTAACTGTTTATTCAGTTAAACATGAATGTTGAACTGTAGGCCTACATAAGCTCGAAACAGCGATTTCATACTTGCTTTTGATGTACGTACATACAGAAAATGCTGCTTCGCAAAAACAAGTTCACAGAGCCCTGACGGTGTGTCAAGCATTGAGTATGTTTACATGGGCAACAATACTTTTATACGATTTTAATATGATTAAAACAATACTCTGATTAAGAGTCTACCATGTAAACAGCGATTTTTGATTACTTAATGCGACTAAAGTCATAACTGAACTAAACAGAAATGGAATTAAGACATGGAGTATGCAGATATTAGTAGCATTACTGACAAACTATTGCCGTCATGTAGGACTTTTCGCCATATTTTCCGACAAGATCCGAAAAGGACCGCACACACACACAGACGCACACACACAAACAGACACACATCGCGAAATGCGGAAGTTTTTTTTTTTCTTCCCATTTGGTGTGCGTTATTAAATTCCATAACACTTTCACCAGTCCTTACTCATTATTTGCATCTAATACCCCAGTTTGTCACGCCGCATGAATAAAATGTTCATGAGTTAAAGTGAAACTGCCGAACTGCAGTTAAAGTCAGGCATCCTGCTGATTTGAATCAGAAGGGCACTTTTTTGTCAGACGGCTCACCAGTCAGGTATACATCCGCGCTAAAATATCAAAGTCATCATAGCTAGCGTAAAATAGACCCAGCTCCCAACCCAACTTTGAGATTAGATTAACGGCAATATTTTTTTTTATCGCGTGATAAGAGTGTCGCGTTAACGCAGCACGTTAACACCGATAACGGCCCACCACAAATATATATATATAAATAGAACTGACAAGTCTTGTCGTCAATCCAAATAATCTAAAAGCAACTAATAATGACTTGACTTCTATTAGATAATTTGAAAAAGTGGCAGTTAGTGGCAGTTTAGTGGCAGGAAAAGGTAAAATTTTTCCGATGAATCATCTGTTGAACTGCATCCCAATCATTACAAATACTGCAGAAGACCTATTGGAACCAGCATGATCCCAAGATTCTCACAGAAATTAGTCAAGTTTGGTGAAAGAAAAATCATGGTTTGGGCTTACATTCAGTATGGGGGCGTGCGAGAGATCTGCAGAGTGGATAGCAACATCAACAGCCTGAGGTATCAACACATTTGTGCTGCCAATTACATTACAAACCACAGGAGAGGGCAAATTCTTCAGCAGGATAGCGCTCCTTCTCATACTTCAGCCTCCACATCAAAGTTCCTGAAAGCAAAGTCAAGGTGCTCCAGGATTGGCCAGCCCAGTCACCAGACATGAACATCATTAAGCTAGTCTGGGGTAAGATGTAGAAGGAGGCATTGAAGATGAATCCAAAGAATCTTGATGAACTCTGAGTCCTGCAAGAACGCTTTCTTTGCCATTCCAGATGACTTTATTAATAAGTTATTTGAGTCATTGCAGAGATGTATGGATGCTGTCGTCCAAGCTCATGGGAGTTATACACAATAATAATTCTTTTTCCACTGCACCATGACTTTATATTCTATACTGTACAGTACATTATTTCTATAAGACTTTTGTCTAAGCAAAGTCAGACCTTACAAATCAAGGCACGATCATATTTTATTTAGGTAAAGCGTAAGCGTAATCTAGAGGCCTTTGCCTTCCATATAAGCCACTTCTGATACCAAATGATCAACAAGAAGTCAAGTTATTATTTGTTGTTCCTAAAACTTGATAGTCTGCAAGACTTCTGTCAGTATATTTGTCTAATTACTATTTGGTTGAGATATTGGAGTTACTGTGATTTAAATAATAACAAAACAACCACAACTACTATAATGATACAAATATGTACAAAAAACAAAAAATTAATCAATGCTACCTTTACATACTGTATAGCGTTTCCATTTGCTATATAAATTTTTTTTTCAATGTCTGCCTCAGTTCCCCTCTATAAGCATGGGAAATAATGTATGTTGTAACGTTTATCATATAACGAGCAAGACTAATGCTTCATGTTTGAAGTAGCTGCTCTCATTTTATTGTTGTTTCACCTCGGGAGTGATATTTAATTATGCATTTTTCACACACCAGCATCAAGTAAACCCTTCGCTTGCTGAGCACACACTCATACACGCATACAAACAAAGATAAAAGTGCATAACATAAACAAGGACAATTATGCGATTTGGCAAGGTTACAGAGAAATTGGGTGATCTGAGACATTGCAGACGGTCGACCTCAATAATTATAAATCTCAAATATGAGTTTTGATAAAATAAAATATGACGAGAAAGGGGAATAAAATGATGATTTGTGGTTCTCAGGTGAGCTTTGCCCTTGGAGAATCAGATCCGGGTTGTTGTAGCTCTTTGGAGACTGAATTTAACACTGCTTTGACTTTGACACAGCAACCTGAATGATTTTTCTGTCATTTGAAGAGTAATTGGTCATTAAGTTCTCCAGCTGTCACGAATGCTCTCGTTTTAATTTCGGTTTTAATCAATATTACATTATTTTTTTTAGTAAAGGTTTGATGAGATTAGTTGAAGTGTCAGAAAATTAAATCGTGTCCCTTGAATATTTTTTCATATGCACTTATTCACCTTCTTCTTCTGTTTCTGTCTCCTCCCTAAAGGATATGACCATAGCAGCCGCCTGTGCTCCTCCTGGTGGAGGTCGTAATCCTGTGACCCCTCGTTTCATCCGGCACTTCAGCATGCTGTGCCTCCCAACGCCCTCTGAGAGCAGCCTCAAACAGATTTTTAAGGTCAGGGATATGGTAGCACTCATTTTGAATGAACATTTGACTTTTAAAGTCAAAGTGAAATCAAAATCGACCTACTTAACTTTCCTAATACATTTGCTTGGACTTATTGTTCATTATTCATTGGTGGAGGTTGTCCCAAATAAACATAGCATAATCTAATAGCTTTATTCTGAAACAGTTTTACTTTTTACTTGACATTTTTAACCACCTGGCTAAAGTTTGCTGTGCAGTCATGTCCCTCTGGATACAATCAGGCTTTGCCCTACTTTTTTTTTTCACTGAATATCAATTCCATCTAGAAATATGTCACATATAGTTGAAGGCAAAAAATTTGACCCTCTTTTGAATTTTTTTATTTATTTTCAAATATTTCCCAAGTGAGGTTTAACAGAGCAAATTTTCACAGTATTTTCTATTAGATTTTTCTGCTGGAGAAAATCTTATTTTCATTAGCTAGGCTGGAATAAAATAATTCTTAAAGATAATATAATATATATATAGCTATATTTTTTGCTGTGTTTGCCAGTCTATATAAGTTGAAAAGAAACATGCATGTATTTTATTAGTGCAATCATGTGTGTGCTTAACATAGGTGAGTGGGATTTACAAACCACCTGTTGCAAGCAAACCCTTTCCTATTCCTCTCTATTTGCATCGGCTTTTCTACAATCACTCCATTTGAAGAACTCAATCAATTAAAAAAACTGTTAAACTAATTTAGACCTGTCATGGCATCTATATATTACTCTGCTCTGGTGATTTGAAGTGCTTATTTTATCTTCATTTGTAATTCACTTTTGGATCATCTGCTTAATGTAATTGTAAATGTACACTACCTGACAAAAATCTTGTTGCCTATCCAGGTTTTAGGAAAAACAAATAATAACATGATTTCTAGTTGATCAGTTGGTATCAGAAGTGGCTTATATGAAAGGCAAAGGCCTCTAGATTACGCTTATACTGTATGATCATGCCTTGATTTTTAATTATTTAATTAGGAGAGTAAAGTCTGACTTTGCTTAGACAAAAGTCCTGTCATTTAACAGAAATAATGTACAGTACAGAATATAAAGTCATGGTGCAGTGGAAAAAGAATTAATATTGTGTAGAACTCCCATAAGCTTGGAGGACTGCATCCATACATCTCTGCAATGACTCAAATAAAGATTCATTGAATTCATCTTGAATGCCTCCTCCTTCATCTTACCTAGACATGCTCAATGATGTTCATGTCTGGTGACTGGGCTGGCCAATCCTGGAGCACCTTGACCTTTTTTGCTTTCAGGAGCTTTGATGTGGAGGCTGAAGTATGAGAAGGAGCGCTATCCTGCTGAAGAATTTGCCCTCTCCTGTGGTTTGTAATGTAATGGGCAGCACAAATGTCTTGATACCTCAGGCTATTGAAGTTAATATTTGTTGCTCTTACAACTGGGATCGACGACAAGACTTTTGTCAATAAATTATAATTCTAAGAATCGAATTTTAAGTATCTGATCTGTTATGAGGTTGTATGTCTATCAAGCAGTTTTTGAGTGAATATTATGTTAAGATCAATTAAGAATCCTGAAGCGTCTGAAGTGTGTTCAACAGACATGACCAGTAACCTACATAATTGGGCTCCCTCATTAAGACTAGATGAACTTTAAAATATGCAGGTTTCATATCTAGCAGCTTCATAAATAGAAAGTTGACAGCAGAGTTGATAATTGGATGTTGGTGTGGAGCTGTCCAATGTTCTGAAACCATTGCTGGACATATGGAGCTATCCGTGGTGCTGAACTGACAAACTTTGAACTGAAATTGGTCAATCCATCAATCTTGCACACTGGAGCTGCTTTTCAGTGGATCGTCCTTCAACAGTGACATTTGTATTAAACGGAATTGAATCAGTTTTAGTTTAACTAGAACTAAACTAGCATTCTACCAGTACTCTGCTGCCTGCCTTAGTCACTCCCTTTTCTTTGTCTTAGTCCCTGCTTTTATCAGGGGTTGCCACACCAGAATGGACCATCAATTACTCTGCCATATGTTTTACTGGCAGATTTTTTAGCTTTACCTTTGCAGGTCGATGCTCTTAATGCCACAACTCTGCTCTGAGCTGTTTAGGACTTGAACCAGCAACCTTGAATGTGGTACCCACTCAGCTACCATATCACCCCTGCTGTCTGCCTGATATGCTGAATATGTTCCACAATCTAAAATATTGTTATGGCTTTTTATTCTTTTTCTTCATCTATGTAAAGCTGTTTTGGCACAATCTGCATTGCAAAAGCACTATACATAGTTTCCACAGGTCGTACAAATGCTGGAGTATCATTAAATTTTAATTCCAGAAATTGTTCCAGAATTAAACTTATGCACAAAACTGGAATATTCCATAAAACATTTGCAAAAAAAAGCACTGTTTCCATACTGTCCCATCATGCCCCACTTTTTACAGAAAAGCACATTGCCATTGCTTTGTGCAAATTGCTTTTGTGTGCTTGTCAAAACAAAATCACATGACTTTTTTTGATGACCATGCTGGAATTTATTTGGGAAATGTGTTTCCATTGTAGGCTCTGCACATTTTATTCTTATCTGCTAAAAAGTTTATCCAGCTCAGTTTTGCACATAACTTTTTTATGCCATTTTAAAAATGTATGTTGAATCTTGCCATTTCCATTAAGCATTTTTATGCAATAGTGCAAAATGTGCATAAAAATAGGGGGATGGAAACATAGCTATTGAAAGTCAGGGAATTCAATATTTTACACCCCAACATTTTATACCTATGATTGTGGTTAGGCTATTTTTCAGCTCCATTTTATTCCTTTTAATACTCATCAACTGGCAGCCACTTAAGCCAAATGCAGTCACCAGACTGTACCTGTTAGCCAACGCTCATATACCAGGATACTATAAGTTTAAAAAGCTTTGGCTTTAAAATGATCACTTCAAGGTCTAAATGTAAAACTACTATCAAAATATGAAATATAATTTTTGTCCCCCAAAATAAAAGATCAATTATCCATTGACGTTCTCATAGTGGCTATTAAAGTCAAGCCAAATATTCATTCATTTATTAATTTTCCTTCGGCTTAGTCCTTTATTTACTGTATCAGTGGTCGCCACAGTGGAATGAACCACCAACTATTCCGCCATATGTTTTACACAGCGTATGCCCTTCCAGCTGCAACCAAGTACTGGGAAATACCCATATACTCTCACATTCACACGCACACTCATACACAATGGCCAATTTTGTTTACCCAATTCACTTATTGCTCATGTCTTTGGATTGTGGGGGAAACCGGAGCACCCGGAGGAAACCCACGCAAACACAGGGAGAACATACAAACTCCACACAGAAATGCCAACTGGCCCAGCTGGGACTTGAACCAGCGACCTTCTTGCTGTGAGGTGACAGTGCTCACCACCGTGCCACCCCGTCATGCCAAATAATTTCAAGCTAAACCATTTTAATATTACCTTATCATTCATTCATTCATTTTCTTTTTGGCCTTGTCCCTTTATTAATCAGGAGTCGCCACAGTGAAATGAACCGCCAACTTATCCAGCATATGTTTTATGCAGCGGATAGCCTTCCAGCTGCAACCCAACACCAGGAAACACCCATACACTCTTACATTCACACACATACACTACAGCCAATTTAGCTTATTCAATTCACCTACACCGCATGTCTTTGGACTGTGGGGAAAACCGGAGCACATGGTGGAAACCCACGCGAACACAGGGAGAACATGCAAACTCCACACTGAAATGCCAACTGACCCAGCCAGGGCTCGAACCAGTGACCTTCTTGCTGTGAGGCGATGGTGCTACCCACTGCACCACCATGATCCCCTATTACCATATCATTTTAACATTATTTTAATATTATATTATACACATAAACACAACAGAAACCTTTTTTTTCAACAGGATGACTAAGAAATACAGTTTTTTAGTAAAGAAAGTCAGGGTAAAGACAAAGAATTTGGTATTTGGCTTAAAGTTGCTATAGAAATAAAGACGACTTGATTTGAATGGATGTCTGTTCTTGTATGTGCATGTTTGCAGGCTATTTTGGGTGGTTTCCTCACTGAATTTTCCACGGCGGTCAAGCAGGCTGCTGACAGCATTGTGGACGCTGCTGTTGAGATCTACCATCGCATGAGTGTAGATCTGCTACCTACACCAGCCAAATCCCATTACGTGTTCAACCTTCGAGACCTGTCTAAATGTGTGCAGGGTAAGAACCACAGACATGTCCACAAACACACTTTGACAGAGGTATGAGGGCATTTGCAAAAATGTTACAAAGACATCCATCCTGCCATTCATATATCGTACATAGACCATTCAAATCCCTAAGAATGGGCTATATGCACAGCTAGTGTTTTTCAGCTAATGATGTACTTCCGGTGAAAGCTTTATCTGACTATTTTTAATTTCATAAAGTTCCTTTTACAGCATTGATGTTGTAATGTAATTCAAATATAATCAGTTAAATAGACTTCAGCATCTATTTAGTTGTTAAAGTCTAAAAAGAGATGGAAGACCGTTTAAACGCAGGCACTGTCATTAGCAGCAGAATAGCGCAGAAATTCTATTGGAAATACTAAGGTAAAATTAATTTCCATATTTTAAAGACATGGTGCCAAAAAATAAAAATTTAATGCAGTGCTTCTTGTTTGGTCTGATACCCACTTTATATCGTATCTCAGCCAGGAAGTGAAGATCGCTGTTTTTTTTAAAGAAATCAGATCTTATACGTGGCGATTTTGTATGGGATGACAATTAACCGGAAGCACTGGGGCTGGCTGACTGAAATTGAAAATCCATGTCCATATACCCCATTTAAAACCAAAGTCCATTCAAAAACATTGCTTTTTCCCTAGAGTGTTTGGCATCTGTTGTACCAAAATCCACCAAAGGCTTGTAATCAGCTTTCTTTGTTTAAGAGCCCTCAAATGACAAATACAAATGCTCTCTCTTAATTTGAAAGGCACTTTGGGGGGCTGTTAAAACGCTGGCTTAGGACTCATCCACAGGCCAAATTATAGACTCTCAATAAGAGATACTGTCAATCTAAGCTAAAGAAGACAGCACAACCCCCATCTGATTATGTTTTCATTTTTACCGAAAGGTCACAGGCAGGCAAGTTTATCTTTTGCTGATATTGATCTGTAGACACTGTATTGATTCTTTACCAGCAGTCAGTCTTGCTATAAACTGAAAGATATATAATAAAGAATCTAATCTGTGTAAACATTGTACAAAATCCTTTTCATTCTTTGTCTTTGTGTGTGTGTGTGTGTTTACTGTGCAGGTATGTTGCAGTGTGAGCCAACAACGGTTAGAGATCAAACCCAGATCTTCCGTTTGTTCTGTCATGAGTGTCAACGTGTCTTCCACGATCGACTCATAAACAACGAGGACAAAAGCTACTTCAATACCATGATCTCTGAGATGGCCAGTAAGCACATGACCCTCAAATCCCCTTCAGTGTTAATCTCTCTAGTCCAGACATCAGTGAAGGTGTATATTATAGGGCTTTTCTCTATTGAAATAATTAACACTGGGTCATTCTAAGCATAGGGTCAATTGAATCCTGGGTTATCTTCACTTTTCACACTGTTCATTTATTATCATATCATTTATTATTATTACTATTATTATTATTATTATTATTATTAGTTGTTTGCAGGGTAACAATTAATCCCTGATATTTATATGTATTCATCACATTTCTCTACTTAGGGTTAAAAGAGGTGTATAGAACAATGATAACCTGGGGCTAAGCATAATGTGAGCACAAGTACGGTATAGCATGAAGTATGTTGTCATATAAACTATGTCCAATAAGTCATAAAGACATTTTAGAAATGCCATTCCATAAATATATGAAAACTTTTTGTTTAGAAATGTGCATTGCTAAGAACTTAATTTGGACAACTTTAAAGGCAATGTTTTCAATATTTTAAATTTCCGAACCATCAGATTCCAGATTTTCAAATAGTCGGCTCAATATCATCATATCATAACAAAACATACATGGAAAATTGATTTATTTAGGTGTGTAAAAATTTCAAATGACTTGGTTTTGACTTTAGATGGTTTTAAGGGGTTACAAATGTGTATTATTTTTAATTTGCCGATATTTTAAAAGGGATTTGGGGATTGAGATTGTAAAGGGATTTTTGTTATTTATACTTAAAATAGCTTTTTCGTAAATTTAGACAGAGAGACATTGATCAGATTAAATCTAAATCAAGATTATAATTCTTCTAGTTTTGCAGTGTGACTTATCAGAATGATCTGTTTATTTTTTGCTTTGCCTCTGACTTGTCTTCCTTTTTCGAAGTAAACATTATTGTCCTGCTTTTTTACCTTTCAACTGCTTCTTTTGTTCAACAGGTAAATATTTCAGCATGAACATAGAGCCAACATACTTTGTAAATCAGCCCATCATTTTTGGAGATTTCATCAAGGTAAAAGTGTTTTTGCGCCTGCCAGTTTGTTTTTTAATTGTATAATTCTTTCTGTTTACACTTAACTCTTCATATAAAGAAGTGAACCCAGCTAACATTTTTAGTTCATAAAAACGTTCCAACAATGTTCCAATTAAGTTCTAAAAACATTTGTTAATGTTCTTAGAATGTTCAAAACGTCCAGTTTTTAGATGTAGTATAAACATTCTTGAGGTGACGCGGTGGCACAGTGGGTAGCACTGTCGCCTCATAGCAAGAAGGTCGCTGGTTCGAGCCTCGGCTGGGTCAGTTGGCATTTCTGTTTGGAGTTTGAATGTTCTCCCTGTGTTCACATGGGTTTCCACCGGGTGCTCCAGTTTCCCCCACAGTCCAAAGACTTGTGGTATAGGTGAATTGGGTATGCTAAAATTGTCCGTAGTGGATGAGTGTGTATGGATGTTTCCCAGCGATGGGTTGCAGCTGGAAGGGCATATGCGGGACTAAACCGAAAAGAAAATGAATGAATGAATAAACATTCTTGTTTATGTTGCAAGAATGTTCCTGTCGTGTGTTATATTAATGTTCATTATTTTTCAATCAACATTTTGAGAATCATTCATCAAGTACAAATAACATCATAAAGACATTCCAAAAACATTTTTCTAACATTGTTACAAGAATGTTCCTCAGACATTACTTTAATAATGTTTTGTGCTAACCTCGCGCTTTTAGGTAACATTATTAAATGGTCTGTGAGCGTTTCCTGTTATCTGGTTAGTTAGCTAAAACAATCACTCATCTATTTGATTAGTCATTTTATCTTAAAGAGACAATATGAAGATTTTTTTTTATTAAATACCTAAAACTACTAGAACAGTGTTAGATATACAGTATATTACTTACATTATCCCTAATATTTAGAAGAATGATCAAATCCAAAAAAATGAGCAATTTAACTATTGAAACACCCAGCAGACATAGGACGTCAACATGACGTCAGATTGATGTTGTACCCCCTTGTTGTGGGACGCTGCATTTTGTTTGGAAATGAGAATCGGGTTGATGTTAGAACCCAAAGTCAGGCTGAAGTCAATGTCCAACATTGAACAGACTTTGCATTTTGGTTACTTTCCAACGCAACCTAAAAACAACAAAATGTCAACGTCTAATGATGTTACAGCTTGACGTTGTTTGGACGTTACCAATATGACGCCTATCAAACGATTTTGGTTGCCATACCAGACAAATAAATGTCAGTATTTTACATTAATATGATGTGGGTTTAAGATGTTGACATTGGATTTTGGTCACTTTCCAACACAACCTAAAATCAACAAAATATCAAAGTAGTTTTGCGTTTTATTGGATGTCACAATAACATTGTCCTTAGATGCTGGTGACCTAAATCTAACCTAACATTAATGTTTTATGACATTATGTGTTCTCTTTGATGGCTTTCAACCTTACTCTGCTTCATACCACCATGATAATAATTTTTTATACTTTAGCTCATCCATGATGTGAAGTAGACTCCCATGATTCCACACTTTGTCGTGTCATCATCAAAATATGCCTTTGTTTGGTGTTAATATTCACCCTCCAGTGGCAAAAACTACACATTTCACCTTTAATGACAGGGTTTAGTTAATATTTTTTAGTTAAACTATTTCATTTAATTTTAGGTTGGAGCAGACAAGGCTGACCGTGTCTATGAGGATCTAACAGACATGGACAAGATTCGGCAGGTGCTTCAGGACTACCTGGATGACTACAATACAACCTTTGCAAAGGAAACCAAGCTGGTTTTCTTTCAAGATGCCATTGAACACGTGTCTAGGTAAACAAGCAGCTTGCCTTTTCGTCTGGTGTTCACAAAAGCAGGTGTTCAGATGACCCTGTCATTCAGCCTGCGCGTCTGGATCAGTTTACTAATGGAATGCTTTGTTCATCCAGCCAGTTGACCTTCTTTTCTTATCGTTCATCTGTTCCTCTGTCCACAGAATTGCCCGCATGATTCGCCAAGAGCGTGGCAATGCCCTATTGGTTGGTGTAGGTGGCACAGGAAAGCAATCTCTAACACGTCTGGCTGCTCACATGTGTGGTTACCGTTGCTTTCAGATTGAGTTGAGCCGTGGTTATAATTACGACAGCTTCCATGAAGACCTGCGTAAACTTTACAGAATGGCAGGTGTGGAAGGCCAGGACATGGTCTTCCTCTTCACAGACACTCAGGTACAGCCAAAGAAATATCTGATGATACATTATATTAAAATTCTATATGTTAATTTAAAGTATTCAAAACAAATAATTATTTGAAATAATAATGCACACAATAATCATGTTGCCAGTAACTACATATTTGATATTTGACAAGTGTTTTATGATCAAGAGTAATATCCAATAATAGTATATATATTTTTTTGCCAAATTTTGCACTTTTTAAACAGACAAAAATGAGCCGTCTTCATACACTTACCGGCCACTTTATTAGGTACACCTGTCCAACTGCTGATTAATGCAAATTTCTAATCAGCCAATCACATGGCAGCAACTCATAAGAAATGCATTTAGGCATGTTGACATGTTCAAGATGATCTGCTGCAGTTCAAACCGAGCATCAGAATGGGGAAGAAAGACGATTTAAGTGACTTTGAGTGTGGCATGGTTGTTGGTGCCAGACGGGCTGGTCTGAGTATTTCAGAAACTGCTGATCTACTGGGTTTTTTACGCACAACAATCTCTAGTGTTTAAAGAGAATGGTCAGAAAATATCCAGTGAGCGGCAGTTCTGTTAGCGCAAATGCCTTGTTGATGCCAGAGGTCAGAGGAGAATGGCCAGATTCGAGCTGATTGAAAGGCAACAGTAACTCAAATAACCACTCGTTACAACCGAGGTATCCGAGGATCTCTGAAGATTGGAGAAACGTTGCCTGGTCTGATGAGTCTTGATTTCTAATGTGACATTCGGATAGTAGGGTCAGAAATTGGCATCAACAGCATGAAAGCGTGGATCCATACTGCCTTGTATCAACGGTTCAGGCTGGTGGTGGTGGTGTAATGGTGTGGAGGACATTTTCTTGGCATATGTTGGGCCTATTAGTACCAATTGAGCATTGTGTCAATGCCACAGCCTTCCTGAGTATTGTTGCTGACCATGTCCATCCCTTTATGACCACAGTGTACCCATCTTCTGATGGCTACTTCTAGCAGGATATCGCCATGTCATAAAGCATGAATAATCTCAGATTGGTTTCTTGAACATGACTATGAGTTAGTTCACTGTACTCAAATGGCCTCCACAGTCAGCAAATCTCAATCCAATAGAGCACCTATGGGATGTGGTGGAACGGGAGATTCGCATCATGGATTTGAAGCCGACAAATCTGCAGCAACTGCATGATGCTATCATGTCAATATTGACCAAAATCTCTGAGGAATATTTCCAGTACCTTGTTGAATCTATGCCACGAAGGATTAAGGCTGTTCTGAAGGCAACCAGGAACTAGTAAGGTATACCTAATAAAGTGGCTGGTGAGTGTATGATGCACATCTCATTTGCATATTTAAAAAATACAATTATTAGTCTAAAATGTTTACAAAAATGTTGTTCCTTTAGTGCTCCGTTTTTATTTAATTTATTGCTCTATTATTATTTATTTTGTACTTAATTTTGAAATGAAAACTCCAATATGAAAAAACTATGGCCTTGATGTACAGCTATGAATGTTAATAATGACATTTGCTATTGATTTCATTAAACTGATTCATTATTGGTGTTTTTAACGATTAAGCTTAATTAAGTGATCTTTAGTAAGTTTTTTTGGTATTTTGGATATAAAAGTTGCGGACATTATTTACAATTACTAGTGAATTAATAGTAAATATCCACTATTGGCTGACATATGTCAAGTGTTTTCTAGTCCTAGTTTTTTTCTGTAAAATTCGTGTCTTAACCGATATTCTACCAACATGTTGCTCTTCCCTATCGCCAGTTCCATACAAAATGGCTAATGTGAGACAAATATTGGCTCATTTTAATTTGTGTCCAACAAAAGCATCTGCATTCGTGACATTTCTGTTCCATTCTGTCCTTTCAGCAGAGTCATCAACCATTGTCTTCCATGGTATTTAAAACCAGTTTACAAATTAGATTTTGTTTCTCATATTTGGGAGGTTTTGTGTGTGTGTGTGTGTGTGTGTGTGTGTGTGTGTGTGTGTGTGTGTGTGTGTGTGTGAGGTCCATGAATTGGAATGTTTGCCCTAGTCTAACCAAAAGCTGCACCTCTTAGAAAAAGTCCTGTAGCAAATTCAAAAGTTATGATTTATTGATATTATGTTATGAATCTGGACGCAGAAAGGTTTTTTTTTTTCTGTGCTGTGGAGTAGACAGTAGGTCATCTCTGTTATGACTCTGGGCCTTCTGCCAGGCCTGTAATACTGTCTCATGAAAGCACAGACTGTTACTGCTTTGTGATTCAGCATACAGGGTTCTGCAGCAGTAATGACCCCCTAAATTATTTCATGAATACTTCTTAACGAGACAGACCCAAGCTGCTGCTATAGACAAAAGATACATAATGTGATGGTTGCATGTGTGCGTGTGTGTGTGTTCTTATATGTAAAGCTGTGAACTACTGGGAATTAAAGAATTTGATAAAGTCGGTTGAATGAAATGTCATTAATTTTAGTGTTTGCATAAACAGAGGGAAGTAAACACTCTTCAGTGATTAATAGCCACTCACTGATAAATAAAATTGTTTTTCAAACTTGCCCTCTGAGGGTGTGTGACCTTTTAGTTTTATGTCTATTTCTGAATACACACTGGTTAGTATCATATGTATAATATTTATTCTGCATCATGTCAATCAGTTTTTTTCTGACCACATGTATTATGGTCAGAATAATTCATAATAACCAAACTATCCTAATATCTGTAGATTTTTTCATCGTAATTAAACAAAGAAACAAATTAATAAATAAATATTTATGTCAAGTTCTAATTTAGCTTTGGCCCCATTTCCACTTGGTTTTAACATGCGTTTGTTACCGATCACAAGTGGTCAGCTGAGACACATTGCCATTTCCACCTGGTACTAAGATGCTTTTAAATGCATCTCTTGTTATTGTTTGTCTAATTTCATGAAGACACTTCCCTCTTGTTTCCTCATTCTCTACATCAGGAATTCTCAGGGTGATGCACAAGGATTATTGAATGTGAATGAAAAGGATGTGGACTATAACTGTTTTTGATTATTCCCAATGTGTTTCAAGAGTTCACACTTACAGTAGCTGATGATTGATAATAAAGCGTGTTTGGTATGCTGTCCCAGGAGAGAGCCTTAAGCTCAGAATATCCTTGAGCCCGGGGCTCCCTCCCATTTGAGGATGAGAGGGGAGTTTGAGCTTAGGTACAGTAGGTCTTGAAAACTCCCCTGCTTGTGAACGTGTTAGGAATAGCTGAGATATAGCTGGCTAAGAGTTTGTCTTATGATGCCACTTTGGATTAGTCAATTTACTTATGATGTATGTCTTTGGATGGTGGGAGGAAACCAGCGAACCCGGGGAAAACCCACACGAGCACAGGGAGAACATGCAAACTCCTCACAGAAACACCAAATGGCCCGGTAAGGGCTCAAACCAGTTGCGTTCTTGCTGTGAGGCAACAGTGCTAAACACTGGGCCGCCATGCTGCCCTATCAGGAGAAGGGGAGGAGTGGAAGGGGGATTCTTCAAGGTGAAGATGACAGAAGTGGAAAACTCTCGTTATTTATAGTGAGTTAGTTTTCATCTGATTGGCGCAATATGTGAAGCTGATGTGGGACCAGCCATGATCAATTATAAGCACGTGATCCTCGAAATTAGTAGATAAAAAAAGCGCACTTGAATGAATGAATGAATTCATTTATTTACCAGGGACAATGCACAAAAATTACATTAACCTCAAAGAGGAAAGATGCATTTTGCCAGGTTGTAGCAGGATTGCTATTTTCCACCTGCAGTCCCTGGACAGGTACAAATTAAAACAATAATATCCAATGAATTAAAAAGTCAGTTTAAAACATACAGGCATAATCACATATAAACTAAAACACTGACAAATCAAAAACATCTCACTCAGTGTGTACAAATTTGATTTGACAAAAACCACCTCCTGCTCAGGCGTGAAAACTTCTTATAATTTGTACATGTGATTATTTCTGTTGGGAGAGAATTCCATAGATTTGTGGCTTTATAAATAAAAGAAGATTGAGCAAATGAGGTTTTATGTCTAGGGACAATACATTCCTCTCTTACCATAGAACGTGTCGTTTGTGATGTTTTCTCTATTTTTTAATTTTTTTATTTTTTTATGATGGAGCAGAAAGATTGTGAATAATTTTAAAAACAAAACAAATATTGGAATATTTAATAATATTATCAAAACTTAAGAGACTGTTTTTTTTTTAAGATATTGCAGTGATGGTACAACCGAGGCTTTTTATCATGAATTTTAAGGGCTCTCTTGTACAGTATAATGATTCCAACGGTGTTAAAGATGATTTACATGCCTGAAACCAGCTTGTTATACAGTATAACAGATGTGGAACAATCATAGTATTTAAATTCATACCAGATGCCTCATAAGTCAGAGAATCTCTGATGTTTAAAATTTGTTAGATTGAATCTCAGTGTGGTAGCAAATATTTTAAAATGAGTTTTAATATTAAGGTTTGCATCCAACGTGATACTTAAGTATTTTGAACTTTGTTACAATGTACTTTTTTTAGTGTACTTTCTTGTTTCTTGTCCTATAATGATGACATGTTAGGTCAGTAATTGTAAAGTAGGTGTTATTTTGTAGCTATCAAACACTTTTGACAACATGAGCAATCTGCTTGTCATTAGGATGAATCTTAATACCAAAGTGTATCTTTGTATTTTGTGTTTTCTCAGCTTTTGGCCAATGAATCAATGTCAAAATATGAGTGCAGCTGCAAGGAGGCAGAAAGAATTTTAAAAGGAGAACAGTATAACAAAAAGGCTGTTAATCTACACTTTCAAAGTTTTTTTCTTTCTTTCTGCCATTAGTGATCTTTTTCTAAACAGTTGTACACTGCAGCTATATATACTCTATGATTTTCTTTTGGTTGTCTTGATTTTTTGACAGGTGCCAGTCAGCTTTTAGGTGCAGTATTGTCACCTGTTTTGTTTGAGATTTAACAATAACTTGATATCACTAATTCAATTTTTCAGATCATATTTAACATCAATACCAATAGATTTCAGCAATGACTAATGGAAAAAGCTAGCCTTCAAGTATACTCAAAGAAATCTGATAAAACTGTTAGTCTGTGCTTTAAGTGATAAAATACTGTAAGTCTTGGTGAACCGAAAATCTTACTTTTCCAGTATCTGATATGAAAAATAGCATATTAAAAACATATTTGTCTCGAGGTATACCAGGTTTGTCATCTGTGTGCATTGGTAGTGATGTGCTAGTCGATTGAACAATGACATATTTTGTTCTTCTCGTCTGTTGTAGATTGTGGTGGAAGAATTCCTGGAGGACATTAACAACATGCTGAACTCTGGTGAAGTACCAAACCTCTTTGAGAAGGATGAGTTAAAACAGGTGCTGGCTGCCATTAGCCCCAAGGCCAAAGAAGCTGGCATCTCTGAGGGAAACAGGGATGAGGTACATGATACAACCTGTAACCATTCAATCTTGCAACATAGGCTTAACAAATGCATCTCAGTGCACAACATCACTACATACAGTTGAATACAAAAACATTATCCCTCCTGTGAAATTTTAATTCTTTTTTAAAAATGTTTCCCAAGTGCTGCTAATGGAGAGATAATTTTTTAAAAACATTTTAAAAAATAATAGTTTAATAACTAATTTCTTATAATAATAATTTCTTTTGTTAAGAGTGACACATGGTATTTTATTATCTGTTGACTCTGGTCAGTCTGTAATATTGCTGCTATTGGATCTGAGTGCAGCTTTTGATACAGTTGCCCATGATATTCTTGTCTCTGAACTTACTCACTGTGTTGGTCTAAAAGGTGTTGTAATTGAGTGGTTCAAATCTTATTTGTCAAACAAATCTTTTTCAGTATGTATTGATCGATGTATACTGTATCATCGAAAGTGCGTCTAACTTGTGGGGTTCCCCAGGGATCCATTCTTGCCCCTATTTTGTTTTGTTTGTATATGTTTCCCTTGGGCTCAATAATTATAAGGTATGGTTTATTTGATCATTTTTAAAGCTGATGAAACGCAAATCTGTGTGCCTCTCAAGCAAAATGAGAATACCGGGCTATGTGCACGGTCTGCCTGTTTGTCAGAGGTTGAAGCTTGTGTGTCAAATGTTTTTTTTTTAAACTAAATGAGAAGAAGATTAAGACAATTGTTTTTGGACCTGTAGCTGGCTCAGGTAAGCTCAGTCACATGTTGGACAATTTATCCTACTGCATTAAACCATCTATAAGAAATCTAGGTTTTTATTCTTGATTCTGCCCTTCTATTTGACAAACAGGTAAATGGAATAGCTAAATCTTATTTTTTCCAGCTGAGATTATTAGCCAAAGTAAAAGGCTTTTTAACTCGGAATTCGAGAGGTTAATCCATGCCATTATATCATCACACTTGGACTACTGTAACTCAATTTATGTGGGTATTGGACAATTCTATATAAATTGTCTTCAAGTGGCTCACAATGCAGCCGCTAGGCTTCTTTCTGGCACCTGCAAGTTTGAACTCATTACTCCTATCCGGTGCTCCATAAATTGGTTGCTGATATGCTTTAGAATTCATTTAAAATCTTAATGTATGATTTTAAGGTATTAAATGGCCAGGCTCTGACTTATCTCTCTAATCTTATTACTGTTAAAATATCTGGCAGATCTGGTGTCTTGTTATTTATCGTTGATGTCGTGTGGTATGTTGGATGTATTCTATGTTGTTTTATCTGTTGCTGTCTATTTTTGATAGTTTGCTTTTAGATCTGTACAGTACAATGGTCAACAACTGTTGTTTTATTGCGCTTTATAAATAAATAAACTAAACTTAACTAGTCAAGTTTGGTTAATCAGGCAAGTCATTGGACAACTGTGGTTTGTTTTGTAGCCAAAATGTATCAAAATGTATCAAAAATGAATGAAAATCTTAAGGGGGTTAATAATAATATTTAAAAAAAATATTTAAAACAATGCTTTTATTCTAGATAAATTAAAAGAAATAAAATTTTCTCTAGAATTAAAATTAGATAATAGTAAATACTGTCAAAATGTTTTGCTCTTGTAAACACTCATTCATTCATTCATTCATTTTCCTCCGGCTTAGTCTCTATTTCAGAGGTTGCCACAGCGGACTAAACCGCCAACTATTCCAGCATATGTTTTAATCCGTGGATGCCCTTCCAGCCGCAACCTAGTATTGGGAAACACCCATACACACTCAATTACATACACACTCATACACTACGGAGAATTTAGTTTTCAATTCAATTTAGTATTCAATTCAACTATACAGCATGTCTTTGGACTGTGGGGGAAACCGGAGCACCCAGAGGAAACCCATGTGGACACGGGGAGAACATGCAAACGTCACACAGACAACTGGCCCAGCCGGGACTCGAACCAGCGACCTTCTTGCTGTCAGGCGACAGTGCTAACCACTGAGCCACCGTACCCTGTTAAACATTACTTGTGAATTATTTGAAATTTCACAGGAGGGCTTATCACTTTGCTTTCAGCTGTATTTTATCTACTCAATGATGTTCTTTAGATACCAGTTGTCTCATGTCTGTTTATGTCTTTTCGTGTCAAGGTTTTCCAGTTCTTTATCTCTCGTGTGCGTGAGAAGCTGCACATAGTGTTGTGTATGAGCCCTGTGGGAGACTCCTTCCGCTCACGATGCCGCATGTTCCCATCGCTAGTAAACTGTTGCACCATCGACTGGTTTGTACAGGTCAGACTCCCTCTTCATTTCTCATTTTTGTAAAATTAATTAAAAACTATCCCACTGATTTGCTGCACCTGCACACCCATGTGTCTATCAAACTTATCCAGGCGCCGTATGCATTTGAATAGTGCTTTACTATGCATATTTTTGTGAATAATAATTTGTAATAAGTCATATGTTGTGCTTCTGCACATTTAAATGAAGTCATTGTTATTCTTTATGGAACACACGTTTCATCTTTTTCAGAGAGAGGAAACGTGTGCACTAAAAGCGATGACAGTGGCTTAATTTAAATGTAAACAGGCACAGCACGTAATGGCTTATTACAGATTGTGCTTTGTTAAAAAAATCAGTGCCATTTACACAGAACAGGTGGGGAGCAGAGTTTTAAACAGCCTGCAAAATGGGCAGTTGTGTCATGCAAATAGTATTTGTCACAAATTTACTTGATTTGTTTAATGCTTATAGTGAACTTTATACTTAAACAACAACAGACGGCAAAATAAAACTGGCACGGTCAGTGGGCACAATTAATTTTTAGCATGTTTCTCCATAAGCAATTAGAAAGAAAATAGATATCCTGGCAGCCACCTGAATTGTGTCATGCATGTGGTTTTTATGAAGAAAAAAAAGCCAAAACAGCAAATCCAATATGTAATGTCACATGATGGTTTAGAATTCAATTAAAAGAATAAAATAAATCACGACTATCAGTTTAACAGTAGCCACAGTTATGTATATTAAACTGAGTGAAATTGTTTGCCTTGAAGGGCCTTTGTGTGAACCCAGCATTAGATGAATAGCCATTTTAAAAGAGCAGCATTCAACATTAGCTATGAAGGTGTGAAATGAAAAAAATTACAATACAAACTGCTTTGCCGAAGAATAAACAAATATGTCTTCAAATCATCTCAACTACTTAGCATTATGGATCTATTTTCTAGGGCCAATCTGTCCAGGAATGACTACCCAAGTCCCTAATATACATTTTAAAGAGACACTTATGCCAGACAGGCAGCCATAGGGGAGCGCGGGGAACAAAGTAACGCGGGGTTAAATGTAACTTGGACTTTTAAGTTATTTGCTCAGGGTTAATCATGGCATGCTTCCGAGGTTTTCACCACAGTGTCGCCAGACGTCTTCCTGCCAATTATTGAAAATTTTTGGCGAAATTTGAATGAGATACACAGGAGAAACCATTTTTGCAGCACAAAACTATTTTATATTATAGTCGAAATTTTTTTATTTAGAAAAAAATCGGTGAAAGTATGAACGTAAAATCTTATATTGTCGTGATCACCGTCTTCTAGGCTAAAAGTTGAAACCATTTTGAAAGATGTATAAAACACACAGAGACTGCTAGCCAGTTTTGAGTAAAACATGACACAGCGGGGCTAGTTGTAACAGGGTGTTACAATTAAGCCACACACTGTTGAACACCAACTAAACTAACAAAATAATTTTTTGAATTTTGAGTGTAATGTTGAGAACTTTTGAAATAAAAAAAAAAAATATTTTATTGCTAATAATGCAAATTAATGCATTGTATAATAATGAATAAAAGGATAATAATGCAAATAAATTCAAATGTGTTTATCCAATAAACAAAAATAAATAAATAAACATACTGTGCTATGTAGAATCAAAAAGAAATGAGCCGATTACTGAGGAAATACAGCTACTATTTAAAGTAAACTGAATTTAAATTAATTGTGTGAAATCTGCCTTTATAAGCATGTTACAACTAACCCCCTGTCTGTTACAACTTGCCCCGCAGGTGGGGTAAAAAGTAACATTTTTACTCTTGGCACTTTTGGCAATACTGCACAAAAACCATAGGTCTGGCGATCATAATTCCAGTACTCATTTGTAGGAGAGGCTTGTGTGTTGTTTGTAAAAAAATATTTGTCTAACCCTATTACTTTGTTCATTATTTGACCAAAACCAAAAAGTGTTACTTTGTGCCCCGCTCTCCCCTACACCTTGATGATAAACAGCAGCTCTCATTCAAGCTCAACACTCATGCTCAACTTCTTTTTTTTTCATGCATTCTCACTCACTGTAATTCCATCATTTCAGTTTTCTATTTTCACAGTAATCATAGCCGAGGACAAGGCTTTTGTCAGTAGCTGATTTACTCAAAATCTAAGGTCCTGAGAGAGAGACAGAAAGGAATTTGTTGAAATAAGACAATGAAACAGACAAAGGAAATACTAATAAAAAACGCATCGTCTAAAGTAACATTTCTAAGAGATCATTTACAACACTCTTTTAGGTTGAATCTTATTATTGCTTTTATCTTATAAATGTGCTAATATAGAGAAAGTTATATTGTTGGTTTTCTGCCCTCACTATGCATGTCGATACATAGCTATACAGGAAGCTTAACACTCCTCCACAAAACACCGAAGCAGTTAAATTTTCAGGCGTGTTTAATGGAAGCGGTGTAAAACTGCAAAAAACAACAATACAAATGAAGATAAATTCACATAAGCTGTCTAAAGCATTAAAACATATTTTTTATAATAAACATCATTAACAAACTTACAGACAATGCCTTTTCAAAATGAAAATGGAGATGGGAACAGAGAGGTATGTCTTCCGTGTGCTCTCTCAAATGCTCTGCTTTAAAATGGCCGAACAGCACATGTTTTCTATTCTATAAAATGAATGACCACTAGAGGTCGCCAGTTACACACAAATAACAGAAGTCAGAACACTCCCCACCTGACATCTTAAGGATGTCAAACCCCGTAACCAAGAAAATATCACATTAAAGTCACTTGAAAAGTGAAACTACTTTTCGTCTTTCCCTACGAGAAGGATAACTTCAGATATTGGTCTAAGGAATTGCCTTAGATTGCCTTCCTTGGCAACTCTCACTTCAATTTTCCTGACATTTCCATCGTAGCCAGGGAAGGTTTTTGTGATCAATCCTACAGGCCAGTCATGTCTCTTAACTTGATTATCCTTAAGCAAGACTACGTCTCCCTCCTGCAGATTTGTTCTTTTGTCTTTCCACTTCCGTCGGCTTTGGAGACAACAGATATATTCACTCCTCCATCTCTTCCAGAATTCATTTGACAAATGCTGGACTTGCCGCCACTGACGTCTGTAAATATCACTCTCGTCAAACTGCCCTGGAGGAACAGGATGTGCTCCAATTTTTTGCGTAAGGAGCATGGCAGGAGTGAGGATCAAAGGTTGTTCTGGATCTGAAGATACAGCAGTTAGTGGTCTTGAGTTCACAATTGCTGTAACTTCAGCCATGAGAGTTGTTAGAACTTCATGTGTGAGCTTGGTAGGTCCAAGTTTAAGGAACATTGCATCGAGAATACGTCGTGTAACACCAATCATTCTCTCCCAGCTGCCTCCCATATGTGAGGAATGTGGTGGATTGAATAACCATGTACATCCTTGTTCTAAGAGGTATCTCTCCACTTGTTCGTTGGCACCTATAGAGAGAATCTGAAGTTCCCTGCTGGCTCCAATGAAGTTTGTTCCACAATCCGATCGTAATTGCTTTGCAGGCCCTCTGATTGAGAAAAATCGCCTTAAAGCGTTGATAAAACTAGATGTGTCTAGTGATTCAATGACTTCATTGTGTATGGCTCGCGTGCTCATACACGTAAAAATGACTGCCCAGCGCTTGCTGTTACTTTGTCCTCCTCTTGTTTTCCGTGTAGTGACGGACCATGGGCCGAACACATCCAAACCCACATAAGTGAATGGAGGATCAGTGCTTAGACGGTCAACTGGTAAGTCTGCCATTTTTTGCTCCTCTCTTTTGCCACGTAGTTTCCGGCAAATTACACAATTGTGAATTAGGCTACTAATGTGTCTCTTTCCGCCAACAATCCAAAAACCGGCTGCCCTCACAGCTCCCTCAGTAAAATGTCTGCCTTGGTGACAGGTTTTCTCATGATAGTATCTGATGAGCAATGAAGCAATATGATGTCTTCCTGGAACTATGATTGGGTGAGTTTCCTTTGATGGAATTTGTGCTCTTGACAAACGACCTCCAACTCGAAGAAGACCTTGTGAGTCAATGTAAGGACAGAGTTTGATGAGGGAACTTTGTTTTTGGATAGGTTCCCCTTTGTTGATCTTCTGAATCTCTTGCGAATAAACCTCCTTCTGAACAGCGAGAAAGATTTTGTTCTCCGCATCCTCTAGCTTTGCTGCACTTAAAAACTTCCTACACACGTGCCAGCCCTTACAGGAGTCATTTGTACCTTCTTTGGTGAAGGAACAGGCAATATGTGAGAGCTGCGCAACGGCTCTGCGAGCTGACATCCAGCTTGAAAATCTTTCAAACCGTGCACTTTTGAGGTGTGGGGAAACATCAATTTTACATGCAGTTACTTCAGGTCGTAATTCTGCATCTAACTCTGGACTAATGAGTTCAAAGTCTTCCTCAACCTGTGGACAGGTCTGTGGGTGTGAAAGAAATGCTGGACCACTGAGCCATGTAGAAGAAGCGAGTTGATCAGCTGAAATAGCCCTTGTGCCATGATCAGCTGGATTAAGATCACTTGGAACGTACTGCCACTGATGTTTCTGGGTTGAGCGCCTGATTCGTTGCACTCTATTACTAACATAAACATAGAAGCGTCTCGATTCATTAAATATGTAACCGAGCACTACCTTACTGTCAGTGAAGAATTTCATGTCCTGCAGCTTCAGATCCAACTCCTCAGAAATCGCTTCTGCTATTTCCACTGCCAGCACAGCAGCGCAAAGCTCAAGTCTTGGTATGGTAAGCTCTGGTTTAGGAGCTAATTTCGTCTTGCCAAAAATAAACCCCACTTCAGTTCGTCCTTTAGGATCTGTAACCCTCAGGTAAGCAACAGCAGTGACAGCTTCAGTTGATGCATCGCAAAATACACATACATGTTTCTTTTGGGCTTGCAAGAAAGGAATTGATGTGTAAACTCTTGGGACCTTTACCTCTTTCAGATCTTTCAGAGAAGTACACCATTTCTGCCATTCCTCGAACCTGTGCTCAGGTAGTGGTGTATCCCAATCACACGCATCGGTGGTCAGATTCCTCAGTATTTTCCTCCCTTGAACACTTACAGGAGCAGCAAACCCAAGTGGGTCGAACAAGCTGTTAATGGTTGACAATACTCCCCGTCGAGTATATGGTTTCTCAACATCAGCCACTTGGAAAGTAAGTGTATCCACAACCAAATCCCATCTGAGGCCTAAACTTCTTTGCACAGGCAGAATGTCTTGCCCAACATCAAGATCCTGTAAGTCTTTGGCAAGGTCGGCTGCCTGAAATGCCTTCATAACCCCAATCTTATTAGATGTGATTTTGTGCAATTTGAGATTAGACTGAGCCAACATGTCTTGTGTCGCCTTTAAGACGCTGATGGCTTCTCCTTCTGAGGGGAATGACTTAAGACCATCGTCAACATAAAAGTGTCTCTCAACAAACTTTCTCACCTCAGATCCATACTCCTCCTCACCTTCCATGGCAGTTTTCTTGAGGCCGTATATCGCCACTGCGGGTGATGGACAGTTTCCAAATACATGCACTCTTATGCGATATTCCACAATCTCATCGTCAAGTTGATGGTTACGAAACCACAAGAAACGAAGGTAGTCACGATGGTCCTCCCTTACAAGGAAACTGTGAAACATCTGTTGGATGTCAGTCATCACTGCAACTGGTTCAGTCCTGAAACGCATAAGAACTCCCAGCAAGCTGTTATTAAGGTCAGGACCTCGCAGAAGAACATCGTTTAATGACACGCCATCAAATCTTGCACTTGAGTCGAACACAACTCTAATTTGCCCAGGCTTTTGGGGATGGTACACTCCAAAACTTGGCAAATACCAGCATTCTCTATCTTCGTCGTCAGTAGGTGCTACTTCAGCATGCTCATTTTCAAAGATTTTCTGCATGAAATCTATGAAATGCTGCCTCATTTCTGTGTTCTTCTTTAAAGTGCGACTGAGAGACATGAGTCGATTTAAAGCTTGTTGTCTGTTATTGGGTAAGCGCTGTCTCGGTGTGCGAAAGGGTAAGGGAGCAACCCAACTGTTAGAACTGTCTTTACGGAACCCCTGATCCATAATCTGTAAGAAGTGCATGTCTTCTACAGACGCAGCAAGTCTATAGTCATTCTCTGTCTGACTAAAAATCTGTTTGCCCAAATCCGCATGTGTTGAAACATGTCCTACAGGAGATTTATAGTGCTCACCTGAAATTTGCAGCTTCATGTTGATGGTATTCTCACATGGTATCAGATAGCTGGGGCGCCCATTCCATAGAAGGTTGGTTTTGTAAGAACAAACAGTTGGTCTGTGAGCACCATTAAGACAGACATTGCCTATTATGACCCATCCTAAATCCAGCTGTTGGGCATAAGGGGCATTGTGATGACCGTTACAACAACTCCGTACCTTGTGTGCTTGAATAATGTCTCTACCAAGCAGCAGGAGAATCTCTGCGCGATGGTCCAGAGGCGGTATCTTGTCAGCTATAGCTTTAAGATGAGAATGACTGCGTGCACTTTCTGGTGTTGGAATTTCATCCCTGTTGTTCGGAATTAAATCACATTCAGTAAGGGTAGGAAGTGGTAACTGAACCTTTTCATTGACTGATTCTATGATAAAGCCACTTGCTCTTCTTCCTGTTGAATTTATTGTCCCAGAGCATGTCTTGAGTGTAAAATGACAAGCATCGCTTTGAATCGCAAATATGTCAAAGAAAGCTGACCTAGCTAGTGACACATTACTCTGGTCATCCAATAGAGCATACATCCTCACTTTCTTTGCAGGGTAATCCTTCGGATAGACATTCACTAGACAGATTTTGGAACAAGATTTACCACTAAGCTCTCCTCCACATACCTCAGTACACATCGAAGTCTTCACAGATGGCGAGTGCTCATTTTGCTCCCCACCATGCTCATCCACTTGTTCAATGGAGTCTTTCATAATCCAGGGTGCTGGTCCCGCATGAAGAGCTGATATGTGTTGATTACTATTACATTCTTCACAACACACAATTGTCTTGCAGTCTTTTGCTTGATGTGTCACTGAAGCGCAGCATCTAAAACATATGAAATGCTCTGACAGAATGCGTTTACGTTCTGCAAGGGTTTTTTCTCTGAAAGCTCTACACCTTTTCAGGGAATGTGGTTTCCTGTGGAGGGGACATTGTTTATCTGGGTCCTCGATTCTTCTTTTGGTATGCTCAGAAGAAGTATTGCCTAACTCTGTTCTGTTAACTGAGAAAGAAGTCTTAGGTTTCCACAATTTTGTTTGATGCGGTTTCTCAGATCTGGAAAGAACAGCACTCGCTGTTGACAAAGAAAAACTGGGGTCACTTTCTCATTTCTGCCTGTTGACACACAAAATCAACAAAGAAAGGAAAAGGTGGATATAAGACACGATACTGCCTTTTAAAGTATGACCCTTGACTCATCCACTGTTCTTGGATACTGTGAGGTAATTTCTCTACAATTGGGTTTATGCCTCGTGCCGTATCAAGGAAGCTAAGCCCTGGTAAGTATCCTTCTTTCTTTGCTGCCAAAATCTCAAAGAGCAAATCACTGAGTTCTTGTAGTTTCCCACTGTCTTTAATTAAGAATTTGGGAAAATCATTAAGTCTAGAGAAAAGGAAATCCTCAATAGCCTCAGGAGATCCATAACACCTGTTAAGTCTTTGCCAGACCATGTCCAAGCCTTGAGCTGGATTATTAACATACACTGCTCTGATGCGTTTAGCATGTTGTAGTGACTCCCCACCTAGCCACTTGATTATGAGATCTAGCTCCTCTGCAGGTTTGAGATTCAATCCCTCTACAGCATTGCTGAAACTTGATTTCCATGACAGGTAGCTAGCAGGTTGATTATCGAAGACTCTAAGCCCCGCTGTAATGAGATCTCTACGAGACAAATAATTAGCCAGTTCTGAAACTTCAGTAGATCTCAGTTTAGAATCCAAAGGAGGTTGCCTGAAGGAGTCTGTATAATGTTGTGCATAGCGATCAGGGGTGTAGACATCTTCATGCTGAGAGTAAGTATCAGTTTCTCTGTAGTAGGGTTGTTGATCATTTACGGTTTTATTCGGCAGAATTAGGCATTTTGGTTGCTGTGAACTTGGATATTCGTGATGCATTTTACCATATGTTGTAGGAGAGTGATCTGTCTCTTTGTTACCGTGGTGAACTGGAGAGCCATCGTCACAAGAAGAAAAATGTTTTTTAACATATTCTTCAGTTTGTTTGATTGACTGTTGGATTGATGCAGAGTGACTTCTACCTTGTGATTCACAATCCTCAGATTTTACTAGTGCTTCGAACACCTCTGCTTCTGCCGAAGCTGCTTCAGCCTCACATTCTTCTTTAAGAGCATTCAGCGTAGCTTCAATGCGTGCTTTTTCCACTTGCATTTCAATCTCTTTCTTGGCATATTCTGCTCTCCTTCGCGCCGCTTCTGCTTTGGCACGAGCTTGTACTGCAGCTATACTGCTTGTAGATCTACTGGATCTTCGAGAGGATGATGAAGTGGAAGCAACACATTCCGACCTTACTTCAGGGTCTGTTTTATTAGCATCTGACATTTTGAAAGAGGAGAAGATGTATCACCCATCCACTTGGAGTCTTGAAGTATGCTGTCTTTTTACTTTTCTGCCCTCACTATGCATGTCGATACATAGCTATACAGGAAGCTTAACACTCCTCCACAAAACACCGAAGCAGTTAAATTTTCAGGCATGTTTAATGGAAGCGGTGTAAAACTGCAAAAAACAACAATACAAATGAAGATAAATTCACATAAGCTGTCTAAAGCATTAAAACATATTTTTTATAATAAACATCATTAACAAACTTACAGACAATGCCTTTTCAAAATGAAAATGGAGATGGGAACAGAGAGGTATGTCTTCCGTGTGCTCTCTCAAATGCTCTGCTTTAAAATGGCCGAACAGCACATGTTTTCTATTCTATAAAATGAATGACCACTAGAGGTCGCCAGTTACACACAAATAACAGAAGTCAGAACAGTTGGTTATATGGATCGATACAGAAAAATGTGTCCTTATTATAGTATGCTTTGTCTTCATTATGTCACTTCCTCTTCATTATACCCTTTAAAAGCTATATGTGATGGAAGGAAAATGTAAACATTTTATTGATCTAGGGGTGGCACGGTGGCTCAGTGGATAGCACTGTTGCCCCACAGAAAGAAGGTCGCAAGAAGTCCCGGCTGGGCCAGTTGGCATTTTTGTGTGGAGCTTGCATGTTCTCCACGTGTTTGCGTGGGTTTCCCACAATTCAAAAGACATGCGCTATAAGTGAATTGAATAAAACTAAATTGGTCATAGTGTATGAGTATGTGTGTGAATGTGTTTCTCAGTACTGGGTTGCGGCTGGAAGGGCATCCGCTTTGTAAAATATATGCTGGCATAGTTGTCGCATTTCTCTGTGGCGACCTCTGAAACAGAGACTAAGGCAAAGGAAAATGAATGAACGAATGAATGAATGGATGAATGATGGATGATTGATCTAGTATGGAAAAAATATTATAAAGTTATTAAAGGTGCAGTAGGTGATTGTCTTCAGACACTTTTTTTGTTGTGCTGGTTAAAAGTCTCTTCACAAGGCCTGTCAACAACTATGCCAGACAAAGTGCATGTCTCCATAGAGTTTTCTAACTGGAGAATGACATGATCTAGTGGTATATATGGTTGATTATCGTCAACAGATCTTCATCTATTCGGTGCATGTTCTCGCGTTCATAACTTAAGAAGGCGTGGCTTTGGACGGCAGGGGAGGGATGTAAATTTTTAAAGCTATTATGCTAACGTTAGCATTCTGGCAGATCACCTACTGCACCTTTAAGTTAAACATGAGTATTTTAAAAAGAAACTGGCTATATGGACGTAAATTGCATGGGTATAAATTTGATTTGATTTAACATTTTGACATTGGAATACTTTTTAGTGCTTTTGAAGTACTAGTAGTTTATTAATAGTTATATTAATCACTTAATTTTTTAAATATATTTTACATTTTAATTTTAATCTTCAATCATTTTTCTTTACTAGTTTAAAGGGATGATACAGAGCAAGCGTTTTTTGTTTTTAAAAGATGTCTAATAGTTGTCTAATAGACGTCTAAACAGTCGTCTTGGCTAAAACAAGGCTACATTTGTGCTGTCAGTGAAAATCTAATAGACATCTAAAAATAGACCAAAACTAGACTAATCATTAAATATACAGAAATAAATTACTACACACACAGTATAAAGTCTGTCTAATCTGTCTATTTGACGACTAGTCTACTTTTGGGATATTCTTAGATGTCTATTACATTTTCACTGACAGACGAAGTTTTGCCTTGTTTTAGTCAAGCCGTCTACGTTTAGATGTCTATTAGACGTCTATTAAACACAACGTTGTTTGCTGGGTATTGTGGATTTTTTTAAAGTCTTCATTTGTTGTGTCTTCCTGGGGTCAATAATGCAAGTCCTCTACCTGCCTTTACTGTAGACTTTGCTATGCTATAATATTAAAAAGACAATCTCTCTCTTTGCATTGAACTAAAGTTAAAAAGCTGAAATTGTATTTTCCATATTTTCCATATTTATTATTGTTCTGTTATTTTAGTATATCGTGTTTAGCTTAACAAAAACCTGGACTGCTAGACAGTATAAAATAAGTGCCTCAATAATTCATTCAATTTTAGCCTTCATTCATTTGTTTCATTCTGTTATCTAATGAGGCGCACACTGTCTGACCTCTGTGAGCCGTCTGGTAGAACGAGGTGTTCTGCTAATTACCATAAAGTGTGTTTGTGTGTGTGTGTTGCGTTTACATGTAGAGTGTGTGTTTTATTAGTTGTGTTGTCTGTTACAGTGTTATGTTTGGGTCTGATGTATGGCTCCGCTCTGGCCAACTGCAGCTGCTCATTAGCATTAAACAGTGAGCCAGTATGTCTGTTCACCCTGCTTTCATTTGCTTGTTTCCATCACCGCGTGTTGTTTACTTGTGCATACAAACACACACTCCCACGCGCCCCACATATTTCAAGGTGACCGCTTTTGTTCTTGCTGAATGAATGTAAGAATAGTCTATTACAATATCTTATGCTTAACCTAAATGCTATTTTTTTTTGTATAGTCAGTTAAATGTCTGTTGAAGGGGTAGTATCAACAGATATTAAGATATAAAAAAAAAGTGTTGCCATAATAACCCTTTGTATTGTTCAAATTGACTATACTTTCGTTATTGTAACTGAAGGAGGCTTTCATGAATGGGAGAGGTGCGAATCCAAATGCAGATTTATTTACAGTGATCGTAAATCAGGCAAGTGTCAACAACAGGAGCAAACAGGTACATATAGATAATCCAGAAGTCATCGTCGATAAACAGGCAAGTAATCAAAACCGGAAAAGGTAAGATAAACTAGGGACAAGGCTAGGAGTAGATAACATAAAACACAAGAATCAAAGAACACGGCTAGACAAGGAAATGGAAATGCTACGTAAAGTTACAGGTTTGTTTTAACTAACAAAACAAACCAAAAACAAACAAACAACACTCAGCAATGTGTGTGAGCAAATGTGGTGTATAAATAGTCTGTGTAATGAGTCCTTGAGTAGCTTCAGCTGTGAGTGTTTGCAATCAGACGAGATTAGGAACTGATGTGTGTGCGCGGTGCATGCTGTGATTTGTAGTGCATTTGGTGGCAGAGTTGTAGTTCTCCAGCGATCCACATTAGCTGGTGACTCTATCAGTTATGGTCGTGGCTGTTTTTGCTCCATTGACTTTCATTATAAGGCAGTTTTCCCTGTTGGGAAGAGGTAAACGTAATTTTTACTGTTCAACGGGGCAAGAACAGTCTCAAACATGATGGAAGGGTAGCAAATATGTCCAGAGTGGATTGTTGAGTTTTTGAAGGTTTTCAAAGCATTTTCCCAAAATATGTGTCAAAATAAGATTTGTCATCAAAAATGGTTTCATTTGCTGAATTACAAAGAAAGTTGTGTACAAATTAAGATTCAAAATCACCCCAGAGTGAATGAAAACATCCCCAACAGCACACAAGGGTTAAATAAAATATACTTTCAGTATTATACTAATGGTAAACATTTGCTATGTGCTTTTTACTATGTGTTGTGTTTGTATGTTTGTTACATTGCAGTCATTTTCTGTTTTTTGCATTTATTTTTCAGTGGCCCCGTGAAGCTCTGCTATCTGTGTCTCAGACCTTCTTCCAGAATGTGGAGTTTGGCAGTGAGGAGATGAAGCAGTGCTTTTCAGAGATGTGTGTGGAGATCCATGTTAGCGTGACTGACATGGCTGAGCGTTTTTATTCAGAACTGCGGAGACACTACTACACTACACCTACCTCCTATTTAGAGCTCATTAACCTGTACCTGGGCATGCTGGGAGAAAAGAGACAACAGCTTCAGGCGGTGAGGATGAGTGATGGATAATGCATTAGTCTCTTATGTTGTTACATCATTACTTAAAGGGGCTATATGTAGAAATGCTCTTGTATTAGCGGTTATTACTGGATGAAGAGTGAACAGCTATCAATACAACTTTAGAAACGAGACCTCCTTTTTTTCAGGATAACAAACAAGTTTTTAAGATTTCTGTATTCCCCTATTTATTTAGATAGGACTTGATTTTGAATGAACTGCCCAGAGATGTTGCAAATAGGGGTGCTGAGTGTATAGACTTTCCTTGAAAGGGACTTTTGAGTCTCTGTGACCCATTGTGTCTCTTGTACGTGTGCATTATTGCAAATTGGAAGGCTCCAGTTCATTATATGGCCACCAGTGTACCAGGCCACCCCCATATTAATCAACACAGGCTCATTCTGAAAACGTAGCCCTATATACGTTTCTGGAGTTCGCGAATTATGTCACCAGAAGTATGTATGGCTGTGTTTTTGTCTTTAAAACGAATGCTATGGGGTGGTATGACGTTGTTACTTTTCGTGCTTACCAGCTGACCACTTACCTTCACGTGGACGGCTTTCCCGCTGTTACCAGTTTGTCCAGTTAGCTCGCCATGTACATCAGTGGACTTGAAACGCAGAGCAGAGTTGACCACGACGGAGTTTGAGTCCGGTGTAGAACGATTCCAAGAAGGGAGTAAGACAAAAAAAGAAGTAACAGGGTGAGAATGTGGTAAAATCTAGCTCCTCAGAAGTATTTGCCCTTCTCCAGAAATGTATATAGCAGTATGTTTTCAGAATGAGCCTGGGTTCATAATAACAAAACAGTTTGAATTCTACAAATAGCCCCCTTATGACTGAATTTCAACTGTATTTTTGTAATAAAATTAAATTAAAAAGTTGAATATTGAAGTAATGGATGTCAATAATTTAATTTATAAGATAAAAGCATCTATTTTAGACAAGGAAAAAATAAGCAAAAAAGTTTGACTTGAAAATGCAATGTGCTTTAATCTACACAGGCACGGGACCGCATAAAAAATGGTCTTACTAAATTGCTGGAGACAAATGAGCTGGTTGATAAGATGAAGCAAGACCTCTCGGCTCTGGAGCCTGTGCTTGCACAGAAATCAATCGATGTCAGTGCTCTTATGGAGAAACTCGCCGTGGACCAAGAGAATGCAGATCAGGTGTGTACTACTAAAAATACAACTGCCCCCTACTTTTTTCCACAGGAACTTCCAAACTTAAATTGTCTTATTTTATGTATGACTTGTTTGGAGGGATTGTCTGGGAACCTGGTGCATTTAGTTTTGAACATGGAACTCACACTTTATATGATATGCAGTTCAAGAGTTCGCACTTAGATATTGCTTGATAATATTAGCAGGTTTTGCATGCTGTCCCAGGAGAGAACCCTGAGCTCGGAAATAATTGAGCCCAGAGCTCCCGCCTGGTCGAAAAGCATGTAAGGGGGTACGAGGTCAGGTAGGTCTCAAGAGCTCCCCCTGGTAAAGGAGGAAAGGGGGGAGATGGGGTGGATGGGGGTATTCTTCGGAAAACAAAGATAAGGGAGTAATTCTATTTATAGTGGGTTTGGATTCATCCGATTGGCTTACTAATGATTACGCATGGGAGACCAGCCGTGATCAATAATATCACATGCTTCCCTCGAAATTAGTTTGTGAAACTTCATAAAACAAACAAACAAACAAACAAAAAAAGATCTGACTAAAAATTGACCTATAAAAATGAACATTGGAGTGGCTTATGGGTCATATGAGGTGAGAAAGCAATGAAACCCAACAGACCAGTGAGCCAAGTGTAATCATATTTCATAACGGGAATTGCACAACATAAAAAAGCAGCAGAGTCTGATTCTGTGAGTGAACATATTAGTTATCATAGTTGAAGTCTCTTCTTCATAATATGTTGTATAATCGCTTTTCTCTTTGCACTTCAAGAACATCTTCCTCACAAGTCTGTACTTCCCACTTAGTTATGAATATATATAAATAAAAATCATGAATAATATTCATATATGGATGTGATACAAGAAGTAAGTAAAGCAACACAAACAGAGACACTCTGAACAATAAGAGGACAGTGATATTTTGTTGCACTGAAATTTCGGTTGTTAACCCAACTCAAACTAAGAAGAAAGCAATGAGCCTACAGGTTTAAAAATGGCCTAAAAGTCCCAAAACTAAATTTCAGTTTTGTTTTTGATTAAACTGTACAAATCTCTTGCCCATTAACATTTGCTCTTGTTGACCTCTTGATGTGTAGGTGCGCAGGGTTGTGAAAGAGGATGAAGCTTTGGCTAAGGTAAAGGCAGAAGATACTCAAGCCATTGCAGATGATGCACAGCGTGACTTGGACGAGGCTCTGCCTGCACTCGACAGTGCCAATAAGGCCCTCAATGCCCTTGACAAAGCTGACATTTCAGAGATGCGCGTCTTTACCAAACCACCAGACCTCGTGATGACTGTGATGGAAGCAGTGTGCATCTTGCTCAGCAACAAGTGAGTATTATCTTTGTTATATTATAATTGCAGTGCCAGTGCTGCAGAAATGACTCCAGAATCCTATTTCCAAACTCAGTGGGTTTTTCATTATATGGCTGACGAAATGTTTTATTCCGCAGCATGAAAACATCAATAATGCTCCTTTCAAAATGTTATTGAAGGTCCTGTGAACTGCTTTGAAATGTGCATTTTCTATTTGATGTTTTACATAATCTCAACTGAACAATGAAGGGAAGATGGGACAAAGTGTAGTTCCTCTCTTTAAAAAATCAGCCAATAGCGTTTTGTTTTTATCACAGTTCTGCCAGTGAGAGTGGTTGAGATGAAGCACATCAAATAAAAAGCAAACAAGAAGCGTCTTGAAAGGGCAGGGCATGTCAGATACTAGAGAGCATTTGATTAGTCAAGAGGTGACGTGAAAAATTGTTCATCAATGTAGGCGGAAACTTACAAACTACTAACTTTAGACGTCCCTGTGTTTTTGTAGAATGGGTGGTTCTGGTCTTTGATGAATGATCAGATATGTTCAAATGCATTGTAAATACTGTAACTATAGAGACATATACCTTTGATCTCATTACATTAGTATTGTGTTTATTGGTTTTCACTGTGATCAGGCCTTGATGGAAAAAAAATATATATTTTTAGTAATACCATTGTGGGCGGCACAGTGGCGCAGTGGTTAGAGCTGTTGCCTCACAGCAAGAAGGTCGCTGGTTCGAGCCCCAGCTGGTTCAGTTGGCATTTCTGTGTGGAGTTTGCATGTTCTCCCCATCTTTGCGTGGGTTTCCTCCAGGTGCTTCGGTTTCCCCCACAAGTCCAAAGACATGCACTATAGGTGAATTGGGTAAGCTAAATTGTCCAAAGTGTATGAGCGTGTATGTCCTAGTCCTCCAGGTTAGGGGTTGAGCGTTGGGCTAACGACCCACCTTGTAAAAATGAGATGTTACGAAGCACCATGGTACAGCTAAATACTTTTACAACTTCATTATAAACGGCCCTGAAAGTAAGTACCATTACCTGTTTGATGTTGTGTGTTTATTTTATAATTGGAATACCCATTTCACAAAAATAATAATTACTTTGAAGCCATGTTTATAGTCAATGTAGGCACTGTACTCTGCTTTTAATGCTTCAAACACTAATTCTTCTAGTTAAATTTTTTGGGCCCTATCATACACCCGGCGCAATAAGGCGCAAGACATGTTTTGCCCTGATATGTTGCTATTTTCAGAGCAGTGCAACCTTCATTTTACCATTTTGCGCCACGTTGTTTAAATAGCAAACCCTTTTGCACCACTTTGTGGACTCATGGGTGTTCCGGTCTAGAAAAGAGGTGTGTCTAGGCGCATTGTTGGAATTGTTGCAATTTTGAGGAACTAAAATAAACTGTGCAATAGACCAGCTGAAAGCAGGCCTAAAGTCCAGCGCAGAGCGTGTTAGTTGTGCGCCTTGCTTACACATTGCTTAAAACACATACAGTAGGATGTACAGCAACACACAAATATCTTTACAAATGAAAAAGAATTAAAGGAATAAAATATTGCAAAAATTATTACTTTCTACATAATTATAAAAAAAATACTACCTCTGTGCCTTCTTCATGTCGGGGGCTTTTTCAGTTTATTCACAACAACTTGCTTTTGTATTGCTTTTGCTTATTAAATTATTCTTTCTTTCTTTTCGGCTTAGTCCCTTTATTATTCTGGGGTCGCCACAGCGGAATGAATCGCCAACTTATCCAGCATGTGTTTTACGCAGCGGATGCCCTTCCAGCCGCAACCCATCTCTGGGAAACATCCACACACACACTCATACACTATGGACAATTTAGCCTACCCAATTCACCTGTACCGCATGTCTTTGGACTGTGGGGGAGCACCCGGAGGAAACCTACTCGAATGCATGGAGAACATGCAAACTCCACATAGAAACGCCAACTGACCCAGCCGAGGCTCGAACCTGCAACCCAGCGACCTTCTTGCTGTGAGGCGACAGCACTGCGCTACTATAATTATATTATATTATATTATATTATATTATATTATATTATATTATATTATATTATATTATATTATATTATATTATATTATATTATATTATATTATATTATATTATATTATATATTCCTGTTTGCTTGTTAATTTCTTCATGCATTGAACATTTTCGTTTTGGTATAGACAAGATCTTCTTCAAACAAGTGAGTGTACAGGATTTTAAACATATTTATCAGTAAAATTAGCAATTCTGCAGGGCCAAAACATTTTAATGATGCTTTAATTACTTACATGCAGATTAAACCCCTGTTGCTCCAGGGAGAGTGTGCAGAATCACAGCTAATCCAAGAGGATGGGGCTGTGATCAGACACCTGTCCTGCTTTTGCCTGCAAGTTTTACAGAGAGAAAACAAAAAACCCTTCACTTCCACCACATTGAGCCTGCAATTGATTGTTTGACGTGCACAATAGTCCAGTGTGTCTGGTATTTTGGCTAAAGTGTAATGCTCCCAGAGGGTTGTAAGAATTCTATAATCTATAGAATACATTATGCATTTATTTATTCATGAGAAGCGGATGAATTTTTAAAAAAAATGCTTGATAGTGTTTTCTACTGACACTTAAAAAAAAAACAAAGAAGGACCTAAAACCACTGACTCTTTGTTCCACTCATAGTTGTTGTGTGGTAAGTAGAGTATGATAGATAGAGTATGGCAAGGAGAGACCCCCTCATATGATTGTAAAGTGCTTTAGACATTTAGGAATGCAATGCACATTAAAAAGTTAGTTCACCCAAAAAAAATATTTTGTTGATTACTCGCCCTTATGTCATTTCAGTCCCCTGAAATGACATTCATTCATCATTGGAACACAAATTAAGATATTTTATTTGACATTTGAGAGCTCCTTCATCCTCCATAGATATAAACGGTGCCAACTGCCAAGACATTCAAAGTCCAAAAAAGGAACCAAAAACATTGCCAAAACATTCCATGTTACTTCAGTGGTTCAACTATAAACACACAAAGCTCCATAAATAATGTTGTGTTCCAAAACTTAAATGACTTTAAACTAGTCCTTTTTGTGTGCAAATTATACTTTGATTATCGTGGGGGTCTGCTTTTTTGTAGTTTGTGTAATACAGTACATATCTTCATTGAGCCAAATTTATATATTTTTTTCAATTATTTCATTTATTAATTAGACTTATTATGGATATTAATTGGATTTTGACAAAAAGTAACCTGTGATGGGCTATTTCAACAAACAGATCGTCTTTGATATAATACGATGAATTTTGCAGAACAGGGACAGGTTTGCATCACGGCACCTACAGTATAAACTTACTGTTTACTCTAACTTCCATGTGCGAGCATAGCTGTCTATTAAAATATACAGCAGGGCTATTCAATTGGCGGCCCGTGGGCCGAACCCGGCCCCCGAGGCAATTTGTTTCGGCCCTTCAAATAGTGTGACCAAGACATCAAAAATAAATTTAGTTCATTTGAAAAATGGTCGCTAGTTATGAAGTGACGTGCGTCTGTTCAATACAGCACGAGCTACAATTGAAGGCTGCGCAGAGCGTGAGCCACCTGACATTGAGCGAGTGGCGCGGGCAGCCGAAAACATTTAGATATGTTTGTAGAAAAGGCCTTTTGTACAATGCACAGATATCGTTAATAGGGATGCAACGATTAGCCAATTTCACTATTAACCACGCTTTAATTCATTAGTTAATTAATCGTAAAAGGCTTCTCAACAGGGCATTTCTGTTGCACTGAACAAAACTGCTGCAACTAAACAAAGTTATGCTAACTGTTTGCTAGTTCCGAGCTTATACCGAGGCTAATATGCACGCACATTGGATTAACTATAGCACCAGGCCGTTCACATATTGCATCTTTTCTGCATGCAAGTTCATTATTTCCAATGGAGACGTGTGCATATTTGGGAGCGCATATAGCACTCACGCCCTCCAGGCACACTCAATAGAAATGATCTCACGCTGTAGTGGTGAGAGTTGTGCGTGGCTTTCAGTGCAATTCAAACGAATTCAGACGAATTATTACAAATTATTAAAATGATTATGTATGTATGAACGCAGATAATAACAACAGTTCATTTAAATTCTTAGCTAATATATAGCTTAAATTAACATTAGACTTTTTTTGTCTATTTGTCTTTTTAGAAATATTTTTTTATTTATTCTTATTTTTATTTATTTATTCATTGTACTGTCATTTATTTTCATTGTAAAATTATCTCTCATGTTTAAATCAAAATCTTTTTCATTTAAGTCCAAAGAGAGAAATAGACTATTGTTTGTTTTTTTAATTAATATTGTGTGCTGTATTTGGTTATTGAGCACCAATAAACAACACTTTAAATTATAAGCAGTTTTCTTGTGATTTTCTAAACTAGTAGTGTATTGAATTTAATTAATGCAAAGTACTGTTATTATGTAGGTTCAAAATACAACATATTAACGTTTAATTGTAGAAAAAGCCAACATGGGTGTCTTAAGGAGCAAAGATACAGCATATGGGCTCTTATATTGCTGTTGTGTCATCATTTATATTGCAAGTCATACAGTATCTCTCCGGCCCCTCATTTGGGATGCTTTTCATGAACTGGCCCCCATGACAAACTAATTGAATAGCCCTGATATACAGCATAGTTTAATTTGACTTTAGACTATATGTCGATACAAAACCCTAATTTACAAAGAAAAAAGTGTCTTTTTAACACTTATAGTTTCAGTCGATGGGCTAGTTATGCCTCTTTTTAGATCACTGACTGAATGTTTGGGCAACAGCATGCATTGACAATGGTACAAACTAATGTAGAGGCACCCAAAGTTATATTTACATTGGGGGAAATAAGTATTGAAACGTCATTTTTTTTTTCCTGGCAAAAATATTTCTGAAGGAGCTGATGACATGGCATTGAACCGGATTTTGGTAAAAACCCAAACAATACACACATAACAATAAAAAAACGAAAAATGTGTCATTACAATGGAATGACACAAGGAGAAAGTACTGAACTACTGAAACATATTTAATTTTTGCTTTATATAAAAGGCTTTTTTTGGTGATGGCAGCTTAAAGACGCCTCTCTGTAAAGTCACATGCATTGCTTAGGTGTGAGTTTTTCACAGACTTCAACAGAGTGTAAAAATCTTGATGGTTCTGTGAGTCTCGTCTATTAAATCTGATTTTTAATTTGTATTTTCTCTTGGATTCAAGTCAGGTGATTGTTTGGGCCATTATAGAGTTTAATTTTCTTTCTCTAAGGCCATTTGAGAGTTTTTTTTTTGCAAATATCAAATGTAAAAATGGAATTTGCTGTGGTAGGAGAAGCTGTGTGAATTTTTTCCTTATGTAATAAATGACTTGCGCCTCAGAAGACAGTATGCCGATGCACAATAAACACGTGGTGGTGTTTGAAGGCATAAGACACGGAGCACAGACGTTCTTGACAATTCTGGAGGTAATAAATAATATAATAAAGCTAATACTGGCGTTTTAGAATGACAAAAACATTTCAGATGTTTTATTGTGTGCTCAGCCTGCTGGTTTGTCCATTCACACACCTTTTTATCATCACATGACATAACAAACATCACATGACTTTTTTGAATGCACATACTGGAATTTGTTTGGTTAAAGTGTTTCCATCATAGTTTTTGTGCATCTTTTGTTATTGAATAAAAAGTTTATCCTACTCAGTTATGTGCATGTTTTTTATGCGCATTTTTTAATTTTTGCGCATTTTGCAGTGTCCATCAACCATTTTTTATGCGCATATCCAAAATGCACATAAAAATGAGTGGATGGAAACATAGCTATTGTCTTACTGAAATGTCCATCCTGGTTTCATCTTCATCATCCTGATAATGTATGTTGGACTGAAGCAGCTGATATTAATTTACAATGACAAAGGGCAGAGGGTTGCAGAATAACTACTGAGAGATTTCAGCTGTTGTCTGGGCTTTCCCTGCTTTTCTAGAGCTCCCTTTCTTTGTGTGTTTAATACTTTTTTCCTGTGTCATTTTAGTTTATTAAACCTAACTTAATTTATAAACTATTTAGTTTTGTTTTCTTTGCATATATACTTCCCCTTCGGGAGGGGAACTTCAATGCTATGTGGAAACTTCCACTATGGGAATTTCATCAAAATCCAATCATCTGAAGTGTTTATAAACGGGCCAATGAAATGCCAATGAGTTAGCAGCGTTAGCATGCACAGCTGTCTCTACTTACAATCAATTTGCAATATAAGCGCAGCGCGTGCCAAGCTGGGGCATCCTTTTCACTTCAGATCATTTCACGAAGCTTCTGAGAGAGTCAATGAGGGTTTTGTTCGACTGTTCCGACAGAGAGAGAGAGAACGAGAAAGCGTGCTGCTTCTCCCGGGCCAGAGTGTGTGATACGCGGCGGCAGATGGTCGAGCTGGGTTTCTCCCTTGCCTGGTGTTCTTTGGGTCCGGTCCTCCAGAGCAGGCACGTGCAGAGGTGGGGGCTTTGGGTGCTTGAGCCCCTGCCCTTTTTTCTCCTGGAGAGAAAGTGCCCTTTTCTTTTGGGGATAATAATAATTTTTTTAAATACTAATAATAATATATGTATAAGTTAATGTGTGTTCTATTTAAGGACCGCTTTCCCTGTCAAACAATAAAAAAACGAAATTTTAAAGTATATCTTGGTTTTAGTCAAGCCGCTCCAAGCGAGCCTCAAACCGGCGATTTGGAAAGAAAAGTTACATGCGAGGCGAATGCTCTAACGAAGACTCTATTCACATTGTTATTCTCGCCTCAAAAGTAAGGTGTCAACAGTGGAGTAACGTCTATCAGCGCCTATGCCAACTCCTGCATCCGCATTGCACACGGACTGCATCGGGACCATACCTTTACAGTCTAGCTCCCATACACACACTGCAGACGGAGTGTGTGTAAAACATATATTACTAGCTGAACTTTGTTACGGCAGCGCGATAGGATCGACAGAACCGCCGATGTAAATTCATCCGTCAATCTTTTTCATTGTGTGGAGGTGAGTAACGGTTAACAAAAGACTACCCGAGGTCAAAATTTAACGTCAGCTATTTATCCAAAAGTTCAAAAGCAAATAGGCTATTTTGTCTTGCTAACATCCTCCTGATTAACAACCATGTAATAAGTTAGCTAAAGTTTAGCCAGGGCAATATCTTAGGCACACAGGCTAATGTAATGGAGAAACGACAGCTGGATAGTGAAAATATTGCCCTCTTGTTTTTGCAGTCACACAGCATATATAATGTCAATTGAAGCTATAAAACATGTACATATAGCTATGGAAGTCAGTGTGTCCTACATTCTTCAAAATATTTTATTTTGTTCAACAGAAAAAAACTCAAACAAAATAAATAGATTGAAAAGCGATAGTTTACCCAAAAATGTAAATTTACTCTCCCTCAAGTGGTTCCATTTCTTTGTTTCTTAATTTTGTTGAACACTAACGAATAAAAGATTAAAAAAAGATATTTTAAAGAAAGCTATGAACTTGAAATCATTGACTTCCAGAGTAAGAAAAACAAATACCATGAATGTCAATGGTTACAGGTTTCCTGCTTTCTTCAAAATATTATTTTATGTGTTCAACAGAAGAAAAAAAAAGTCAAATAGGTTTGGAACAAGTAAAAAGATGAGTAAATTATGACTCGTTTTGAATCAACTATCCTTTTAAGGGTGAGTATATAGTGAATTTAGGGTGAAATCTCCTTAATAATCTTATTATAATATATTTTATTTATTAAAGTACAATTATTACTATTATTTAATAAAAAGTGCCCTTTTTTCCATTTGAGCCCCTGCCCCTTAAAAGGTCTCTGCACGTCCCTGCTCCAGAGCGATATGTATTGTTGCAAATTTTCAATTTTTTTTTCCAAGACGTTGCTCCGACTGTGCGTTTCTGGATGCGGTGGTTTCCTGTCCCTGGGTGATGGGGAAAGTCGTTTCATGTCTGGGGGTCCAGCATGTTACCTCTCGCACCTCTCGCTCCCTCCCTCTGGGGTAGCGAGCGCGGCGTCAGATCTAGACGCAGACATGATAACCGTGCTTTCCCGGGCTGGTTTGGCCGTGTGCCTGGAGATGGTTTATCCCCTAGCCCTGCGGCCGGACTAACTAGATGGGTGTATTTGGAGGATTAAGAAGGCAAGACCTTCTAGCCTCCCGTCCCTTTCTTCCCGGAAGTGCACAGTAGGCTCATGCAGTCTTGGAGGGCACCTTTCTCTGCCAATCTACGTGCGGGTCCGCCTTCACCACCCTTGATGGTGGAGCAGCCAGGGGTTACGAGTCGATTCCCCAGATTGAGAGTGCCATTGCGGGCCTGTGTGGTGCCTCTTCCTGGTGGAGTCGGACTTGTCTCCCATCCAAGGCGTGTTGGTTATCTGCCTCCCTCGGAGCCAGAGCCCATACAGCCGCGGACCAGGTTGCTTCCACCCTGCACGCTAGGGCCACCTACCAGCTGCACTAGGGTGGTTCCAACCCAGGCTTGTTACGAGCCCCGCACCGCAACCAACTGAGCTCTACGGACCACAAGTCCGCTGTGTGTGCCCTGGGAAGGACGATGGCCATATAAGTGGTCCAGGAACGCCACCTCTAGCTAAACCTGGAGAAAAGATATGCGCAAAGTTGCCGAAGTTCCCTTTCTTAACTCGCTCATATCCCAGGCTGGCCTGTTCGGCGACACCTTCGGTGGATTCACCCAGGATTTCACGGTACTGTAGTCTGATGCGACGGGCTGAGTCATCTATCCATGAACCATCCACATCCACTGCTTGTCCCCGAGGGCGCCCGCCTACGAGAGCTGCTCCGCCGCCGCCTGTGCCTCCGGCCAAGCAGCAGCGTCAAGCACCTCGCAGGCAACCAGCACTCCCTGCCCCAGGGCGCTGCTAAGTCTGGTAAACAGACCGCGAAGTGCCCCTGAGACAGGCCATCTGGAGAAGAGGGAACTTGCTCTTTCCCTGGTGAGGGGCCGGGCTCTTCATCCAACGGCGCTTAAAAGACGCCATCAAACCCTCAAAGAAAGAACATTTTTTCCTTCCCCGGATGTGACAGCCCGAACACTGCCTGTCTGGGACGCTATGCCTTCCAGCTCGCAGGAAGGGTGCACTTCGCCAGGGGTTCGCGAGGTGTGGGAGGACGGTCTCCCTTCTCTCACACTTCTAGCCCCTCCAGCTTGAGTCTCTCGCCCTCCTGCTATTCCGTGGGACCCCAGCGCTCCCCGGATCAGCCCTCCCACTCCGCACTGCCCCACTGCTGGTACGTCAACGACCATAGCGGTGAAGCCATTAGCAAGAGCTCTGCCTGCCTGGTTAGCGCGGGCCAGCACTTTGCGGTGGCTCATACACACGATTAGACTTAGCTATGCGATTCAATTCACGAAACAGCCTCCCAAGTTCACGGGTGTATATCTCACCAGGGTCAGCCCTGTGCCCGCCCCTGTCTTGCAAGAGAAGATTGCTGTCCTCCTGGCGAAGGATGCAATCTATCCGGTCCATCCAGCCGAGATGGACAGCGGGTTTTACAGCCCGTACTTTATCGATTGGTCTGCAGCAATAGACCTGAAGGACGCATACTTCATGTCTCCATACTTCCACGCCACCATCAGTTTCTGCGGTCTGCTATTGAAGGTTGAGCCTGGCAGTACAAGTCCTCCCCTTCGGGCATTTTAATCGCCTGGATCTGTTGGCAGTGTATCTTCTGTGCGCCGTTTTATCAGTGCTAGAGGGGAAACACGTGTTGGTCAGGACGGACAGCACGGCGACGTTGGTGTATATCAACCGCACGGGAGGTATCCGCTTTCGCCGCATGTCTCAGCTTGCTCGCTGTCTGCTCCCCCAGAGTCATACACACGGAATCCCTGTTATGGGTTGCGCATTTCTCTCTAACACAGAGATAAGTGCGCTTTCTCGCTTTGTCAGTTGAGTTCCCCACTTGGCAAACCTTGCAGAGTTCCACTGGCTACACAGCTGGCCCTGGGTGCGCGTTTCTCCAGTGAGCCTACTTGCACAGATACTATTTAAAGTCAGGAAGGACGAGGAACAGGTTTATGTATTGCGCCTCTCTGGCTCAATCGGACCTGTATTTCAGCTCTCTCCTTGTGATAGCCCCTCCCTGGGACATCCTCTGGAAAAAGCTTCTTCTCTGGACAGGCACCGTTTGGCACCCGCGCCCAGATCTATGAAACCTCACGTGTGGTCCATAGATGGAGCGCGGAGGACTTAGGTTACCTACCGATTAGGTGGTTAACGCCGTCACTCAGGCTAGAGCACCCTCTACGAGCCATGCCTACGCCCTGAAGTGGAGTCTATTCACTGTGTGGTATACTTTTCCCCGAGAAGGACCCCGAACATGCCAGATCAGTGGGATGCTATCCTCCTTCAGTTGGCTGGAGCTATGTTGACAGCTTTGCTGGTCACGTTGACATCGGTCAAATGGGCGGGTATCTGGAGGCAGTTTCGGTCAGTGAAATGTGCCACCATTTTGGGCCCGCCCACTCTCACGTTTTTCCTGAGACCCTGGCCCACCTAGGTGCCCTAGGTTCCTACAGCGCTCTTTTTAGACTACGTAGTGAACCTGCAAGCGCTGCCCACAGAGGAGGCAGACCCAGCCCATTTATTGCTGTGTCCTGTTCGCGCTTTGCTTTATCTGTTACGGTGATCGGCAGAAGGGAAATGCCGTATCCAAACAGAGGTTGGAACATACCCACTGAACAGTGGATGCCATCTCCCTCGTTTATCTGAGCCAGGGCGAGCCGTGTCCCCCAGTAGTGAGAGCACACTCGACACCTAATACATTTGCAAGATTTTTTAATCTTTGAGGGGAGCCGATTTCCTCACGTGTGCTGGGAAACCCCAGTGAATGAGTAAATTTGGTTAGGTGTTGTAAAGCGCTTACTGCGCCTTTCTCTCTAACACAGAGATACTTGCGCTTTCTCACTTTGTCAGTTGAGTTCCCCACTTGGCGAACCCTGCAGAGTTCCTCTAGGGCCCCAAGCATCTGACTCAGCAGAGGAGTCTGGTATTGGCCTGTTATGTTGTTGGCATGCCCGCTGGTCAGCCAGCGTTCTTGGTATAGGTGCCTGCTATGTGCGATCGCCGCTGGCGACGATGTAGTCCCCCCTCTTAGGCGGGCTCGTGTCTTCCCTGCCCACTAACTATCTCTTTTTCATATGAGTACTCCCCCTTCTTAGGGCTAGTCTATATGCATTCTTGCCACCAGGTCTCCCCACTTGGGCAGCAGGTGACCTCCGCAGCATCTTCCCTATTGGGACTGCACGCTTTCCCAACGTACTGTCGTATTAAATGTCCTAGAAATTAACTAGAAGCATTAAGTAAGGGCCAGGGAACACGTTGGAAGACTGCGCCTCTGGTGAAGCAGGTGCGCTCATGCTCTTTTCCTCTCGAAGGGGAATGCTCCGGTTACTAAAGTAAACCTCATTCCCCGAGGGGGGGAATGGAAATGCTATGTTCCTTCACCACAATGATTGCCCCTTAGCTGTTGGGCGTGAAAGTCTCTTCAACTAGAAAAGGATGCCTCAGCTTGGCACACGCTGCGCTTATATTCCAAATTGATTGTAAGTAGCGCCAGCTATGCATGCTGACGCTGTCAACTCATTGGCATTTCATTGGCCCATTTATATACTCTTTTAGATGATTGGATTCTGACGAAATCCCCATAGTGGAGGTTTCCACATAGCATTTCCATTTCCCCCCTCGGGGAACGAGGGTTACTTTACTTTACTTTAACTGGAGTTATTTCTTTGGTTGTTTGGTTGTGGGGAAAATTTCAAGTGAACAGCAAATATGTTTTCTGAGAAAAATGTTCAATACTTATTGCCCCAACTGTATTTACACAAATTTACATAAGTAAATAAATACATTTAATGATGGGCTAAAAAAATGTGCTAAAACATATCCACAACATCCACATTCACACAGCCCCGCTGGCTCTGAGAGCTTCTCCAGTGTGACTCAGTATGTGCTGACCATATTCACATCAGATACTCTGACTGTGCAGCATCTGTGCTTTCTATCAATCATCAGCCTCATTCCTCTCCATCTACTTACTTTCAGCATCATCATCATTTTCTGCAGCAGAGCTACAGTACTCAAAATAAACTTCATAACATAGCAATTTAATGGTTGTTCAAAATGTCATACACAGAATAAACAATCTGCGCTTCTGTTCCTCTATTCCATTTTCCATTCTGTTCCTCATTCAGTTTTTTTTAATATCCTGTTAATGTTCAATTATTTGTTTATGGTATGAAACCTGTGCTGTATCTAAATGGCAGATTAGTGATGTTTAAACTAAACATAAAATCAAAACTAAACCCATTTTCTTTTTAAATACATTACTCTGAATTGTTTTTCAACTACTTCCTTCCAACCACCACTTATATAGATCACTTTTCATGATAACATTAATTTCATATAGGTAAAATGAAGCTAGAAATCTTTTACTGGCATATATTAAACATTCTGTGAATGTCATTTGATATCAACTTTAGCAAATTTAATTGTAATTATGGTTATTATAGGTATTTAACCTAAAACAAATGTACATTTTGTGAATTTAAATAATAAAAAACGGTATTGATTTGAATAAAGAAATTATTATGAAGGTAAACATATTTTATTTACCTTTTTTGTCAAAGAAATATTTAATATATTTATTTCATAACCCTTCTTACAAAACAGCCTGTAGTTCATATAGCAATTCATATGAGAGACTCTTAATTGTGCTATAGTTCATTTAATATGTATGATTTTGAAATATTGTCTCCAGTTCATAATTAGACACAATGATTCTCTCTGTATATTGCCTGCATTTTCAGGTGTTAAATATTTATGAATTAATTTTGTGTGATTTGCTTTGGTGCGAGTAGAAAACGCTTGCATTCAATAATCAGTTTTTCTAATCACCTTTGTTTAATATTTCCAGCTGCGTACTCATCCAGCTGCTGTTAAAGCTTATAATGTAATTAAGGGTTGATGGAGAGATTGTGGGTGTTTTGTAATAAGTTGAACATTCAGATTTACCAGCCATAATAATGTGTCAAATGAAAATAACCAAATATATTTCAAATAAGCAGTCTTGTCTTTTTTTTTATGTCATAGTTTTAGAAATGAAGCAGTGCAGAGTGTGTCATAGTGTAGCAGGAGTTTTCAGTCTTTTAGATGCCATGAACCCTGTAAAATTATTAACCACATCCAAAGGACCCCTGACATAAAATCTTTATGCTTAGAATTAGTCTAAAGTACAGTTTACAAATACAGTTGAAACCAGAAGTTTACATACACTCTAAAAAAAGGATCATAACCATTTTTTAAGAAATGTCTGATGGTAAATCATACTAAACGTTTATTATTTTAGGTCCATTAGGATTACCTAAATCATTTATATTTGCTAAATGCCAGAATAATGAGAGATTGTTTTTAGAGAATTTTTTTTATTAATTTCCAGACAGCCAAAAGTTTACATACATTTCCTTGGTATTTTTTAGCTTTGCTTTTAAACTGTATAACTTTGGTTAAATGTTTTGGGTATCCTTCCACAAGCTTCTCACAATAGTTTGAAGGAATTTTGGCCCATTCCTTCTGACAGAATTGATGTAACTAAGTCAGATTTGTAGGCTGTCTTGCTTGCACAAGCTTTTTCAACTCTGCCCACAAATTTTCTATAGGATTGAGTTCAGGGCTTTGTGATGGCCACTCCAAAACATTTACTCTGTTGTCATTAAAGCACATTTTAACTAATTTGGCAGTATGCTTAGGGTCATGGTCTGTTTGGAAGACCCATTTGTGGCCAAGTTTCAATTTCCTGGCTGATGTCTTGAGATGTTGCTTCAGTATTTCTACGTAATGTTCTTTCTTCATGATGCCATCTATGCTGTGAAGTGGACCAGTCCCTCCTGCAGCAAAACAGCCCCACAACATGATGCTGCCGCCCCCATACTTCACAGTTGGGATGGTGTTCCTAAGCTTATAAGCTTTCGCTTTTGTCCTCTAAATGTAACACTGGTCATTATGGCCAAACAGTTCAATCCTAGTTCCATCAGACCACAGGACATGTCTCTAAAAATTATTCTTTTTCCCAGTGTAATTTTGCAAATTGTCATCTGGCTTTTTTGTTGATTCTGGCTTGTTGATTTTCCCATGTTGTCACACAAGGAAGCAGTGTGTTTGAGGTTTTCCTTAAATACTGTTCTACATTTGTGCCTCCAATTAACTCAAATGTTGTCAATTAGCCAATCAGAAACTTCCAAAACCTTGACGCCATCATCTAAACCTTTTCAGAGGCATAATAATCTTATTGTATGTAAACCTGACTTTCAAGAAAAGTTATAACAATTTCTCAAACATATCTCTCTCATTATTCTGCTATTAAGCATAACAGAAACAAATTATAATCCTAACTTACCTAAAAGAGAAAACGCTTAGTCACATTAACATCTGACTTTTTTTAATGGTTATGTGCCTTTTTATACAGTGTATGTAAACTTCTGGTTTCAACTGTATACTGTACCATTATCAAGTCATCTGATTCTGCATGTCATAGTCAAACTGGCTATTTTTGCATTGATTCAAAGAAATCTATTGATTGATTTGCTACCATAATTTCTTTGTTTCTCTCAAACTAGGACAGACTGGGCCAGTGCAAAGCAGCTCCTGGGAGATGGCAACTTCTTGAAAAAACTCATGGACTATGACAAGGACAATATTAAACCTCAGATCCTTCAGAAGCTACAAAAATACATTTCTAATCCAGACTTTGTGCCTGAAAAGGTGGAAAAAGTGTCCAAGGCCTGCAAGTCCATGTGCATGTGGGTGAGAGCCATGGACTTGTACTCAAGAGTTCTGAAAGAGGTTGGGCCCAAACGAGAAAAGCTGGCTGCTGCTCAGGTAAGCCACTATCAATTTTTTTGCATAAAGGTGTTGACTGTGTATTGTTGTTGCTATTATTCATTGGATTTGTTCTATTAGGCTGAGTTGGATGCAACAATGTCTACTTTAAAAGAAAAGCAGAATAAACTACAAGAGGTGGAGAATCAAATCAAAGTTTTGCAGGAGCAGTTTGAGTCCAGCGTGGCTGAGAAAGAGACACTGGGTAAGAAAGAGAGAGACAGTAAGAAATAAGTTTCCATTACTGCATAATTATTGAATTTAGTCAAATATGCATCACTGAGGGCTCTAAATGATAATACTGCAATAACAGAAAACAACAAATTGTGTTGGGGCCAAAGGCATCTAGAAAAAACTAACTAAAGTGGAAGAATGAAGAATAGGCATGTTGCGTAACTGCACAAAGCTTAGTGAATTTGATTTATGTTTATGACAAATAAGCCTGTCATTACAGAGTGCTGGAGGAATTACGTATCTTTGTAGACGGAAAAAAAAGAAATCCAATCTAGCAGACACTTTTAACACACACACACTATTAATGCCAGTACTCAAACATGCAACCTTTGGATCACGAGTCCAACTCTCTAACCATTAAGCCATGGCTTTTGTGTACATTTGTTGAATTAAGATTATCATGATAAGGAAACAAGTGTGATGCTAGTGTGGAGTCAGATAATAATAAAGAGGTAAAGAGTCCAGGCTGGAGTTGAAGAGTCTTTTATTAATAAGGTCTATTTCTACTGAAGCTTCAGTGGAGATGAAGGTGAGGAACGAACACAGAAATCACAACTACAGTACTTGTATCTCTGTGTCTGCTGAAGTGACTGGCACATTTCCCAGTTCCTGGATGCAGAGATTTGAGAAACACTATGTACTTGTTCTTCATTATTTAAAAGAAACATAGCAGATAAGTTCAGCTTTGCAGCTCATGGTTATGTTACCCTCAGTATGAGAATAATAAAACTCATTTTGCCCAAACTCTTATTGATCTTGAGTGTATATAGTTGAAACTAGAAGTTTACATACACTGTATAAAACGGCACATAACCATTAAAAAAAAGTCAGATGTTAATGTGACTAAACTTTTTCTCTTTAGGATGATCAAATTTGTTTCTGTTATGCTTAATAGCAGAATAATGAGAGAGATATGTTTGAGAAATTGTTATAACTTTTCTTGAAAGTCAAGTTTACATACAATAAGATTATTATGCCTCTGAAAAAGCTCAGATGATGGTGTCAAGGTTTTGGAAGTTTCTCATTGGCTAATTGACAACATTTCAGTTAATTGGAGGCACAACTGTAGAATAGTATTTAAGGAAAACCTCAAACACACTGCTTCCTTGTGTGACAACATGGGAAAATCATCAAGCCAGAATCAACAAAAAAGCCAGATTACAATTTGCAAAATTACACTAGGAAAAAGAATAATTTTTGGAGACATGTCCTGTGGTCTGATGGAACTAAGATTGAACAGTTTGGGCATAATGACCAGTGTTACATTTGGAGGACAAAGGGGAAAGCTTACAAGCCTAGGAACACCATCCCAACTGTGAAGTATGGGGGCGGCAGCGTCATGCTGTGGGGCTGTTTTGCTGCAGGAGGGACTGGTCCACTTCACAGCATAGATGGCATCATGAAGAAAGAACATTACGTAGAAATACTGAAGCAACATCTCAAGACATCAGCCAGGAAATTACAAATTGGCCACAAATGGGTCTTCCAAACAGACCATGACCTTAAGCATGTTGAAAAAGCTTTTGCGAGCAAGACAGCCTACAAATCTGACTCAGTTACACCAATTCTGTCAAGAGGAGTGGGCCAAAATTCCTGCAAACTATTGTGAGAAACTTGTGGAAGGATACCCAAAACATTTGACCAAAGTTATACAGTTTAAAAACAAAGCTAAAAAAAATACCAAGGAAATGTATGTAAACTGTTGACTGTCTAGAAATGAATGAAATATTCTCAAAAAAAAATCCTCTCATTATTCTGGCATTTAGCAAATGTAAATCATTTAGGTAATCATAATGGACCTAAAATAGTAAACGTTTAGTATGATTTACCATCAGACATTTAAAAAAAAAATGGTTATGGTCCTTTTTTTAGAGTGCCTATCAGTGTTTTCAATCAAATAAATCTAAATAATTTTGCAGATCTTTTAATACACAGATTTATTAGCAAAACAAACAAAACATTTGTGCTTTGTAAAATGAATGCTGATGTCTGGAAGATTCAACAAGAATACTTTTATACATACTCTGACAATCTGGGTTTTTAGGTTTCTACAACATTTACTCTATACTTTTCCTTGTTAAACATCCACTTACTTTCAAGTTATTGAACTGACGTGTTCTAATTCAGCAGCTCTAATCTTTATTGCAATGAATTGAACTGCAGTGTGTCATGTCATAAAACCAGACATCACCATGAAATATAAAAGTTCATTCATTCATTTTCTTTTCGGCTTAGTCCCTTTATTAGTCTGGGGTCGCCACAGCGGAATGAACCACCAACTTATCCAGCATATATCCAGCTGCAACCCATCACTTGGAAACATCCATACACACTCATTCACACACATACACTACGAACAATTTAGCTTACCCAATTCACCTATACCATATGTCTTTGGACTATGGGGAAACTGGAGCACCCGGAGGAAGCCCACACGAACACGGAGAGAACATGCAAACTCCACACAGAAACGGCAACTAATCCAGCCAAGGCTCGAACCAGCGTGCTTCTTGTTGTGAGGCGATTGTGCTACCCACTGTGCCACTGTGCAGCCAATATAAAAGGTATGCATTCTAAATAACTCACAAAGGGGGTTCAGCTGAAGTATTTAAAACTTACGAGTGAAAGGGTCAAATTAACTATGGCTGAACAAGATTAGTTTTCTCTGGGTACTCCGGTTTTCCCCACAGTCCAAACAGATGTGGTATAGATGAATTGGGTACACATAATTGCCGTATTGTATGAGTGTGTGTGTGTGTGTGAATGGGAGAGTTTATAGGTGTTTCCCAGTACTGAATTGCAGCTAAAAGGGCATCCGCTGCGCAAAACATATGCCAGAATAGTTGGCTGTTCATTCCTCTGTAGTGACCCCTGATAAATAAGGAACTAAGCAGAAGGAAAATTAATGAATGAATGAAAAGATTAGCTTTCCCTCACAGACTTTTGTTCTCAGCTAAATCCTGTGTAGCAGTGTTGTGAAGTTATAGGCATGGTCTCACACTCGCACTGGTCACACACTATTTTCCATAAGCACCGATAAAAGGATTTCCACTTTTGGTTACATAACAATAAGCCAGGTATGATTTTTTTTTTTTGTTGTTTTTTGGCTGAACTAGTTACGACCCAGATTTTGGGAAAATAAATACTATGTGTTACGTCCAAATAATATTTTCAAACTTGACCCATTGTTGAGCATTAGAGTCCAACTATTTGTCAGTGTAAATAAATTAATGCATGAAATAACATTAGTCCACCTCGTTAATGCATCTAAAAGCAAAATTTCCCAACACAGCCGAGTGCAAGATTTTAAGTACCAAGTATCTCACATATGTATAGACAGTCCAGTTTCTTGTAACCAGTCAAAGATGTCAGCTTAAATTATATTACTTTGTTTATCTGCTGTTGCTCGCAGGAGGCAATTCATGATCCAAAACTGCACAAGAGTATAGCAAAAATAGAGATAAACTACCCCATTCTCCAAGAAGGCCATCGAATAATGGATCCATCCCTTTACTTCATTGTCATCTACAGTTGAAGTCAGAATTATTAACCCTACTTTGAGTTTTTTTTTTAAATTTTTTTAATATTTCCCAAATGATGTTTACCAGAGCAAGGAAATTTTCACAGTATGTCTGATAATATGTTTTCTTCTGGAGAAAGTCTTATTTGTTTTATTTCGGCTAGAATAAAAGCAGTTTTGAATTTTTTAAGAACCATTTTAAGGTCTAAATTATTAGCCCCTTTAAGCTATATATATTTTTTGATAGTCTACAGAACAAACCATCATTAAACAATAACTTGCCTAATTACCTTAACCTGCCTAGTTAACCTAATTAGCCTAATTAAGCCTTTAAATGTCACTTTAAGCTGTATAGAAGTGTCTTGAAAAATATCTAGTCAAATATTGTTTACTGTCATCATGGCAAAGATAAAATGAATCAGTTATTAGAGATGAGTTATTAACGCTATTAAGTTTAGAAATGCATTGAATTTTTAATTTTTTTTCACCGTTAAACAGAAATTGGGGAAAAAATAAACAGGAGGCTAAAAATTCTGACTTCAACTGTATCTCCTTCTGCAGTTTGTGTAACTTTGTCATAGCAGTTGTAGTGTTTCCATCTGGCATCTAGTTTCTGTATAAGCTTTTAATTAAGACTTGTGTGTCACTAACATGAGGCAATCTCCTAAATGTGCAGTTACCACTATGAAATTTATGTATTTCCATTATATATTCCCACTTGCTGTTTTCAGTAATGGACCTTGAAGAGTGGTGCAGAAATGGTCAAAACCCGGAAGAATAATTTGCATTGGATTGCCTCACGATATTCATATGGGGTTGGCAAAAGCTTGGCAATACTTTAACATTCATTGAATTTTAAAATGTAATTTTTTAAATGAAATTTGAATTTGGCTTAACCATCGTTGAGTGGCTTGCCAGTGTATTCGATTATTCTAACATATAAATTATGGTTAAGAATGTCCACAGTTGTTGTGGGGGAGAAGACTTTAGTAAAAGTAGTTTAGCACAGTTCTTCAGCAGCAAAGTTAGTGTGTTGTCCTTTGTGAATCTTAACCCAAAGATCTCTTTGTGACTAATTAATACCAGCTAGAAAAAAACATCCTGTGTTTACTCAGCAGGTGCCTTTTATCTAGCTTAATTACATTGGAAATACAGTATCTTTAGAAAATCACCATACTCTGTGAAAATATATACCTTTACTCACATTACACCCTGATTTCAAATGACCTTCGAGATTAAGTTGAAGAACGACACCGGATAGGAGAAGGCTATTTTAAAGGCTGTAAAAGTTATTTGAAATGTGATTTGATTTAAGTCTGTATGACATCATCATGTCGTTTTCATCCAATTATCCGGGGCCGGGTCGCGGGGGCAGCAGTCTTAGGAGAGAACTCCAGACTTCCCTCTCCCCAGACACTTCCTCCAGCTCCTCCGGGGGGATCCCGAGGCGTTCCCAGGCCAGCCGAGAGACATAGTCCCTCCAGCGTGTCCTGGGTCTTCCCAGAGGCCTTCTCCCGGTGGGACATGCCTGGAACACCTCCCTAGGTAGCATCCGAAACAGATGCCTGAGCCACCTCAGCTGACTTTTCTCGAGGTGGAGGAGTAGCGACTCTACTTCGAGCTCCTCCCGGGTGACAGAGCTCCTCACCCTATCTATAAGGGTGCGCCCTGCCACCCTGCGAAGGAAAAACATTTCAGCCGCTAGTATTTGAGATCTTGTCCTTTCGGTCATGACCCAAAACGCATGACCATAGGTGATAGTAGGAACGTAGATTGACCGGTAAATCGAGAGCTTTGCCTTTCGGCTTAGCTCCTTCTTTACCACAACGGACACATGTCGCCCGTGACAAACGAGATATTGAAAGCGAGGAACTGCTGGAGAGTGGAGATTTAATGTAATGTTTGATACCGCACGGCGAATGGGAGAAAAAATTCCTCCGCATTTCTCGGTAAGATGCACTCGGTATGTAGCGTCAGAAAGCCGTGTGTGTATAGACTATCCTGTTACAAAATGCGGCGAAAATTCTACACGACGGTCAATATTTGATTGCTGTGTTTACATGTTTACATTCAGAGAGCAGCATTTACAGCGGATCTTTCAGTCTATAATATTGTACTATAATATTGCAGTGATATTAACATACTGTAAACTTAGTAACTAAATAATTTTGGCTATGGTATGTCTTTAAAAACTGAAAGAGCACTGCTGACGATACAAACTAACTTTGCCATCTGAATGAACAAACAAAGAGCACTGATCGCACACTTACCAAATCTGTAGCGACAGGACAATCAAACTGGAACTGTGTGTTTTTTAAAAGGAGACGAGCGGCAAATCCGGATTTCACCATTTCCAGATGCGAAAAGCTCTCGGGTAAAAAATGTTCCTTACAAACGAATTCTGTCGCGTGCACTGTAATCCACATATGAGTCCAGCTGCGCTCTCACAGCAGGAAGATGCAAACAAAACCTTCGTTGCAGCACATTAATAAACGTAGCACACTAATAAATGCAACACTGACGACCCATGTCTCCAAATTCTTGTTCTTTCACTTGTTTTGGCAACACAAGGTGGCGTCTCTCTGTCGTCTGAACACTGTCACAGGTAAAACAGTCTCCGAAGCTATCATGCATATTAATGAAGTTGCGCTGCATACACAATAGAGCGCGCTGATTGGTTTTAACAGTCTTTCTCATGAATTAATGCCGCACCCGACGTCACGATGTACTCGCAGGTACAGACAGGTAACTAATTTGCTCAAAATAATGCAAAAACAACCAGTTTTCACTTTTTTGTGAAATATATGTGTCCTAATAGTGTTTATAGCCGTGTGGGACACATATTTGACTGTCAACAGCTCAAAAAATGTGTTTTGGTGTTTCGTGACCCTTGTTTTGTGGTAGTTATTTGATGTTGCGCAAAGACCTGCGTACAAACAGTCCTTTATTTGTTGTTGATAATAGACCTTTTCATATTTCCAGGTTTCTCAGTAGCGGAAGGCATCATGGTGGGGTAAACTTAGTGAATCGGAGAGTACAACAAATATTTTTTTACAATCATATTTGCTGAAAAAATAATAATTGAAAAAAAACTCCACAATGGTGTTATCGAGACTTTCAGAAAAATGTAATTTTTTTGTAATTTGACGCAAAGATTTTATAATACATACATAAATGCATATAAATGTTCATACGACTTTCAAGCATTTAAGATTATGATGACCGTTAAACACGTCATAACAGTCTTGTGAAAAGGATCCATATGCCCCTGTAAATATCATTAGTGTGAAAAGTAGCAAATATTGTTAGTGTCATACTGCCCCGTAGTGTTCATTTTAACTAGAATCTGCAGTCAAATGCATAAGTATGTTTTTGCGGCTTCACAAAAAAATGTAGGCTAAAGTATGTATTTCCAATGAGCCTGTGTTGCTTTTATCAGCTTCATCTATTGCTTAGTTAATACCCTTTGAGATCGTAAAAGGGTCATTTGATTCACACCAATCTGTTTGTAGGGGTTCATGTATAGGTCATCACGTTTGTAGGATAACAACCCCAACTTGCACAGAGATTACATTAATATACGAGGTTCATTCAGTGTAGATGCAATTGAACTAAAATAAACATAATCTTTCAAAGCCATTATGTTTATTTTATAAAACATATATACATATCTAACTAGAAAATAACATTTGGAGTGTGAAAAATACATTGAAGTATTATTGAGTTTTGATTACCACAGACCGTATATTTCTCATTAATTGAAAACTCCATCATAAAACCCCATTGAAAAAATCCCAAAGGAACCTACAGTACTGTGAATTATTATTCAGGGTTTCTGCTTCATTCTATGGAGAACTGTGAACAGAGTTGAATTCCCCCAAGGATTTGGGGATTTAGCATTTTAGTAGTGCACATATTATAGTGATGATGAATACCATATACTTTTGTAGAAATTACATTTTAATGATTGTTCACTGGCCATTTTATAAACACAGCAAAATACCACTTCAGAAAATTGACTGATTAACAGAAATTGATTTTGTATAATTTGTTCTGTCCAAATAAAATATTCAAAAATATGGCATTTTTATGGGGATATTTTTGCATTTTCCTAAACAACTCTGAATAAAATAAATCGTGATTGGTTGCTTTACATCTTGAGATGATGCTATCTTTAGTTTAGTCAATAGAAATCCAGCATCTCTGCAGTGCTCTATGAATCTGAGGACAGTTGTGGAATTATGTATGTGCAACTTCCTAGAAAAAAAAAAAAAAAAAAAAAAAAAAAAATATATATATATATATATATATATATATATATATATATATATATATATATATACTTTATATTAATGGTATATTTAGTGACACACTTTTTTTTTTTACTATTATTATCATCCTTTACACTTTTTTTGTATTCGTCCAATATAAACAAACATCCGCGAGCGATTAAGTAGTGGATCTTAATCTTCTCTCGTTTACTCATTTCATATTGCTGGTTCTCACATGCTCTGCAGACCCACATGGACCCGCATCTTTTTGCATCCGTCCGGCGTTTCTAAATCTACTAAAATGTCCAAGATTTGGTTTTGCTTTTGTTTTCTAAGCTGTCATTAATTTTATGCGCACAGTCGCGCGCACGAGAGACATTAAATAATTAATTTTTTAATCTAAACGACTCAGAAAAACTTTATTCAGAGAGGACGAAATTAGATCCAAATTGGCTGCAGAATATTTGTACACCATTAGAAATGGTTAATCAACTAATTTATCTTATTTAAATCTAAACTTTTATTCTTGTATTTATTTTCATTTTTAGAGAGATTGTCTGTTTTTATTCCTTTTTTCTGTCATTTATTTCTCATTTACGGTATATTTTATAAATTTGATTATGTCAATATATTACATATTTTATACATCTAAAATGCTTTGGCAATACTGTACAAAATGTCACGCCAATAAAGCAACTTGAACTTGAATAAGAGATAAGGAAGGAAATTTATCTGTCAGTGGGTGCACATGACTCCTGAATAGCATAAGAGAAATAGTGGACTTTTTAAAAAAAAAAACTTTTTTTTAGCTTTAACCCATAAAAAAGTTTAAAACACATAACAATAAAAACAGTGTTAAAAATTAAATCTGAAGTCTCCACATTTTTTACAGTTATAGAATGAGTTGTTTTAAGGTGGCAAACTGGATACATTTTTGCCTTCTACTTTCACGCTTGTTTATACTTATGTGTATGTTTACAGTATGTGTGTTTGTTTTTGTGATTGTAGCTAAAACCATGGCTTTGACTGAAGCACGTCTGGGACGGTCAGGGAAGTTAACATCTGCTCTGGGAGATGAGCAGGTGCGATGGCAGGAAAGCATTACTCTGTTTGAGCAGGAGATCCACAACGTCATTGGAAATGTGTTCATCGCTGCAGCTTGTGTGGCTTATTATGGGGCCTTCACCTCCCATTACAGACAACTGGTAGTGTATTATTAAATCACAATCTCCATTATGTACATTAAATATATATGTATAAAAGAAACACTGAGTATATTACCTTATCTAGTTATTATATCAGTTGGCCGCCCTATGACGCATCAAAAAATGGTTTCCCTCTTTACCCTCTTTTCCCTTTTGCGCCCCATCACCCTGCATATTATGCAAGTCTCTTTTATTTAAAGTCACCATAAAACAGAAGTTAAGATTGTGCTTTTTTTGTCTATCCATTTGAAACATGGTACATCCACTTAAACAGTCCTGAAATTAAAAAAAGAAAAAAAAGTAGGACAGTGCATGATTTCGTCCTTTGGGAACCAATTGGATTGTTGGAAGATGAGTTTTAATAGCAAAATGTAAAAAAGACATGCCCTGATAGTGTGCCCTAAAGGCATGACTAGAACTGATAAAAAGTCATTTTGAGATGGTAGAGAAAGTTATTATACGTGATTAAATATTCTGAGGGCAAATTCGTTTTTACAAAATAATGAAGTGCACAGATACTGTACATTGTTGATAATAAGCACTGCTACATACATATAAAAATAAGAAGAGTACATTTTGATTGACATATTGCAACTTTAAAGGTATAGTTCACCCAAAAATTATCATCAAAATCATTTACTCACCTTTGACTTGTTCTAAACGAAGATGCATTGTAGAATGTTAGAAACCTGTAAGCATTGACCTCCATAGAATTAGTTTTTTCCTACTATGCAAGTCAATGGTCTCATTAAGTCAATTACCTCTTTATTAAACCCAATTCAGTGTTCCCCTTCGGAAGGGGAACTTCAATGCTATGTGGAAACTTCCACTATGGGGATTTCATTCAGAAAGCCAATCATCTGAAAGAGTATGTAAACGGGCCAATGAAATGCCAATGAGTTGGCAGCTTCAGCTTGCGCACCTGATGCTCGTTGCAATTAACTTGCTATATGAGCACAGAGCTAGCAAGCCAAAGCATCATTTTCACTTCAGAGACTTCAACAGCCTTCTGAGAGAGTCGATGAGGGTTCCTCCAGCTGAGTTTCAGACAGAGAGTGAACGAGAGCGATCTCCCGGTCCAGAGTGTGTGACACGCAGCGGCAGATGGTCGAGCTGGGTTTCTCCCTTGCCTGGCGTCCTTTGGGTCCGGTCCTCCAGAGCGGTATGTATTGTTGCGAATTTCCTAAAAGAGCAACACGGTCGTGCAGCGCGTCTTTTTCAAGACGTCGCTCCGACTGTGCGTTTCTGGATGCGGTGGTTTCCTGTCCTCGGATGATGGGCACGAGCACTGCGTTTCATGTCTGGGGGTCCAGCATGTTAATGCGGTGCTCGTGGGCAGTGCATGCCATCACTGCGGTGGCATGTCTGTTGCGCAGTTAAGATCGCGGCTCGCTCTTGCAAAAGAGCCACCCACCCCAGTTGTCCCCCGCTCCGCGGTGGGCACTCGGGCAGATCTGAGGGTTACAGTGGGAGTAAATCTGCCGCCCTCGGGCTTGTGGACCTCTCACTCCTCCATGCGCTCCATCCAAGCTTTGAGTGAGAGAAGCGCTCCATCCTCGGATGGCCGCCCTCTCACTTGATGACACCGAGGCTCAGATGTCCACCGCTGCATCGGAGGTTGGGCTGTCATGGTCTGATGAAGGATCCCCCCCCCCTCCGTTCCCTCCCATCGGGAGCGAGCGCGGCGGCGGCCGATCTTGAAACAGACATGATAACCGTGCTTTCCCGGGCTGTTTCGGTCGTGGGTCTGGAGATGGTTTATCCCCCAGCCCCGCGGCCAGACCGACTAGATGGGTGTATGTGGAGGATTAAAAGGCAATACCTTCTAGCCTCCCATCCCTCTCTTCCCGGAAGTGCACAGTGGGCTCACGCAGTCTTGAGGGCACCTTTCTCTGCCTGATCTGCGTGCGCCTCCACCTCACCACTCTTGATGGTGGAGCAGCCAGGGAGTACGAGTCGATTCCCCAGATTGAGAGTGCCATCACGGGCCCGCGTGGTGCCTCCTTCTGCTGGAATTAGCCTCATCTCCCGTCCAAGGCGTGTTGGTTTTCTGCCTCCCGAGCCAGAGCCCACACAGCCGCGGGCCAGACTGCTTCCACCCTGCACGCCAGGGTCCATGCGCGCGCGCTGGCCCAGCTGCACGGGGGTGGTTCTGACCCAGGCTTGTTACAAGCCCCGCACCGCACCCGACTGAGCTCCACGGACCTCAAGTCCGCTGCGTGTGCCCCGGGAAAGACGATGGCCACGTTAGTGGTCCAGGAGCGCCCCCTCGGGCTAAACCTGGCAAAAATATGCGCGGAGTCGACAAAGTTCACTTTCTTGACTCCCCCATATACCAGTCTGGCCCGTTCGGCGACACCGTTGGTGAATTCACCCAGGAATTCACGGCGGTGTAGTCGGATACGATGGGCATCCTTCGGCGGGGATGTAAGACCGCTCCCCTCCCGCCGAACCATCCACATCCACTGCTTGTCGCCGAGAGCGCCCGTCTTCGAGTGCTGCTCCGCCCCCGCCTGCGCCTCCGGCCAGCGGCAGCGCCGAGCACCTCGCAGGCAACCAGCGCTCCCCGTCCCAGGGCGCCGTTAAGTCCGGATAACGGACCGCGAAGCGCTCTTGAGACGGCCATCTGGAGAAGAGGGAACTTGCTCTCTCCCCGGTGGGGGGCCGGGCTCCTCAGAGAGAGAGCATCTTTCCCTTCCCTGGATGTGACAGCCCGAATACTGCCAGTCTGGGACGCGATGAAAAGCCTTCCAGCTCGCAGGATCGGCGCACTTCGCCAGTGGCTCACGGGGTCTGGGAGGACGGTCTCCTTTCTCTCACACCTCCAGCCCTCTCCTCCGGAGTCTGAGTGCAAGGTGAGTAAATCTCTCACCTCCAGCTCTTCCGCGGGACCCCAGCGCTCCCCGGATCAGCACTCCCACTCCGCGCTGCCCCACTGCTGGTACGTCAGCGATTGTAGCGATGCAGTCATTAGCGAGGGCTCTGCCTGCCTGGTTAGCGCAGCCCAGCCCTTTGCGGTGGCTCATACGCACGATCAGACTCGGCTACGCGATTCGATTCGCGAAACGGCCTCCCAAGTTCACGGGGTGTACGTCACCAGGGTCAGCCCTGTGCCCGCCCCTGTCTTGTGAGAGAAGGTTGCTGTCCTCCTGGCGAAGGATGCAATCTAACCGATCCCTCCAGCCGAGATGGAGAGCGGGTTTACAGCCTGTACTTCATCGTACCCAAAAGAGCGGTGGGTTACGGCCAGTCCTAGATCTGCGCGTTTTGAACCGCTGTCTGCACAAGCTGCCGTTCAAAATGCTTATGCAGAAGCGCATCCTCCTGTGCGTTCGTCCTCGGGATTGGTCTGCAGCATAGACCTGAAGGACGCGTACTTCATGTCTCCATACTCCACGCCACCGTCACTCTTCTGCGGTCTGCATCGAGCGAGCCTGACAGTACAAGTCCTCCCCTTCGGGCTCTCTCTGTATCCGCGGGTCTTCACCAAGCTCGCGGAGGGTGCCCTAGCGCCCCTTCGGCTCGCGGGCATCCGCATACTCAATTATCTCGGCGACTGGCTGTTTTAGCCCTCTCGCGGGAGTAATTGACTATGTACAGAGACAAGGTGCTCCAGCACCTCCACCTATTGGGGTTTCAGGTCAACCGAGAAAAGAGCAAACTCGCCCCCGTGCAGAGGATCTCTTTTCTCGGGTTGGAGCTGGACTCGGTCACCATGACAGCGCGCCTCTCCGGAGAGCGCGCTCGGCTAATGCTGAACTGTCTGTGAGAGTTCGACAGCAAAATAGTGGTTCCACTGAAATCTTTCAGAGGCTCCTGGAGCATATGACATCCGCAGCCGCTGTATGCGCTCGGATAACTCCATATGAGACCACTTCGGCACTGGCTTCACGATCGAGTCCCCTGACGCGCATGGCACGCGGACACACACCGAGTGACTGTCACTGCGCTGTGTCGCCGCGCCCTCAGCCCCTGGAACGACCCCTCGTTCCTACAGGCCTGAGTGCCTCTAGGACAGGCGTCCAGACATATTGTCGTTTTGACAGATGCTTCCAGCACTGGCTGGGGCGCCGTGTGTTGCGGGCATGCAGCTGAAAAAACCCAGTTGCATTGGCATATCAATCGCCTAGAGCTGTTGGCAGTGTTTCTCGCTCTCCGCCGTTTTTTACCGGTGCTGGAGCGACAACACGTACTGGTCAGGACGAACAGTACGGCAGCGGGGGCGTATATCAACCGTGTGGGGGTATCCGCTCTCGCAGCATGTCTCAGCTCGCTCGCCGTCTGCTCCCCCGGAGTCATACGCGGCGCAATCGCTGCATTCCATTTTTTCCCCCACCGAGCTCAACCGTGCAGCCCATTCGCTCTCACGGCAGTTTCGCCTGGGAAAATGGAGACTCCACCCCCGACTGTCCAGCTGTTCGGTGCTGCGCCTTTCTCTCTCTAACTCAGAGATTCGTGCGCTCTCGCTTGAGTTCCCCACTTGGCGAACCCTGCAAAGTCCACTGGCTACACAGCTGGCCTCGGGGCGTGCGTAATACGCATTTCTCCAGTGAGCCTACTCGCACAGATACTGTGTAAAGTCAGGGAGGTCGAGGAACAGCTCTCATATTGCGCCTCTCTGGCCCAATCGGACCTGCTTTCAACTCTCTCCTCGTGATGGCCCCTCCCTGGCACATCCCCTGGGAACAGGGGACAGGCACCGTTTGGCACCCGCGCCCAGATCTATGCTTCACGTACGGTTCATAGATGGAGCGCGGAGGACTTAGGTGACTTACCGATTAGGTGGTTAACACTGTCACTCAGGCTGAGCACCCTCTACGAGGCATGCCCACGCCTGAAGTGGAGTCTATTCGCTGTGTGGTTACCTTTTTCCCCGAGAAGGAACCCTGAACATGCCAGATCAGAGTGATGCTATCCTCCTTCAGTTGACTGGAGCTAAGGCTGTCCCCTCCGCTCTGAGGGGTTGGCGTTACGATCATCCCCGCTCTAAGGATGCGGCGATGGCGGCGCGCTGGGAAGTATCGTCTCATCATCCAGTTCCCAGAGGCGCGAGACATGAATATTAATTTTCCTGTTTCCATCTCATACCCACTTGGAGATCTCTCTTAGGAGAGGTCTGCTCGATCACTCGACTCAGTATCTTTAAGATTTCTGTCCAGGTAGACAGCTCTGCTGGTCGCGTTGCATCGGTCAAATGGGCGGGTATCTGGAGGCATTTTCGGTCAGCGAAATGTGCCAACGTTTTGGGTCGGCCCACTCTCACGTTTACCTGAGACCCCGGCCACCTAGGTGCCCTAGGTTCCTACAGCGTTCTTTCAGCCACGTAGTGAACCTGCAAGCGCTGCCCACGGAGGAGGCAGACCCAGCCCCTTTATTTGGTCCTTCGCACTTTGCTATTACACGGACCGTACTCAGCTCTTTATCTGTTATGGTGATCGGCAGACGGGAAGTGCCGTATCCAAACAGAGGTTGGAACATACCCACTGAACTCTAAATGCCATCTCCCTCGCTCATCTGAGCCAGGGCGAGCCGCGTCCCCCAAGAGTGAGAGCGCGCTCCTCGAAGCGCGCATCCTTTTGGGCGTTAGCACGCGGCGCCTCTCTAACAGACACTGTAGAGCTGCGGGCTGGGCGACACCTATTAGAAGATTTATTAATCTTGAGGGGAGCCGATTTTCTCACGCGGTGAATGAGAAATTCGGTTAGGTGTTGTAAAACGCTTGCTGCGCCATTCTCTCTAACCCAGGGATATGTGCGCTTTTTCGCTCTGTCAGAAAAGTTCCCCGCTGGCGAACCCTGCAGATATTCCTCCGAGGCCCCCAGCACCTGACTCAGCGGAGGAGTCAGGCACTGGCCCGTTACGTTGCTGGTCTGCCCGATGGTCAGCCCGCGTTCTGGGTATAGGTGCCTGCTATGTGCGATCCCCACTAGGCGATCCCATATGCTTATACTGCCACGGTGCAGTCCCCCCTCACAGGCGGACCCGTGTCTTCCCTCACCGCTAACCATCTAATTTTCATATGCTTACTCCCCCTTCTCAGGGTTAGTTCATATGCTATTGGCCCCAGTCTCCCCACTTGGGTAGCAGGTGGCCTCCGCAGCGTCCTCCCTATCGGGACTGCACGCATTCCCAACGTACTGTCGTATTAAATTCCTAGAAATTATTCTAGACGCATTTGCGGCTCCCGAAAAATATATCTAAATCCGTAAATCTTCTGTTGAAGTGGGATAAGTAAGGGCCAGGGAACACGTTGGAAGACCGCGCCTCTGGTGACGCAGGTGCGCTCACGCTCTTTGCCTGGCAAACCTCTCATCGGGGGCGAAGGTAAGGTTCAATCATTATGGCGTTTTCCAAACATTTCCCCATAGTGGAAGTTTCCACATAGCATTGAAGTTCCCCTTCCGAAGGGGAACGCTCTGGTTACTAAAGTAACCCTCGTTCCCCGAGGGGGGGAACGGAAATGCTATGTTCCTTCGCCATAATGATTGCCCCTTAGCTGTTGAGGTGAAAGTCTCTTCCGCTAAAAAAATGATGCTTTGGCTTGCTAGCTCTGTGCTCATATAGCAAGTTAATTGCAACGAGCATCAGGTGCGCAAGCTGAAGCTGCCAACTCATTGGCATTTCATTGGCCCGTTTACATACTCTTTCAGATGATTGGCTTTCTGAATGAAATCCCCATAGTGGAAGTTTCCACATAGCATTTCCGTTCCCCCCCTCGGGGAACGAGGGTTACTTTAGTAACCAGAGCGTTCATTGCTTCCTACTGTACTTCAATTTGTACTTTTCTTTGGAGTATTTATTTATGAATTTGCGCAAAGCCACTGACTGTAGTGACTTCACACACAGATGACATTTACTAGAGAAGTGGGAAGTGTGACAGAATATACTGTACCTCTGTTTGTGCCTAATTTATACCTCTGTAAATAAATATCATTTAAATTCAACAAAATGGCATGCCAAAATGCTATTTGAAAGAAACATAAACACTCCCTTTGAGCTAGAGTAATGGCAGAATATGCAGTGTATCCATTTCACATCACACTTATGGTCGAATAATAACAAATGTCTAAAGTAATAAGAGAAACAGAAAATGTGCAGAGCAATGGCTAATGAGGACTAGATTTAAGAACCACTACTTTATGCTAACACTTGTTTTTGGGAAACATGCATGTGTTTAATGAACATTTTTCTGTCTCCTGTAGCTTATAGATCACTGGATTACATGCTGTCAAAGTTTGGGGATCCCGATCAGTGAAAACTTCAGTCTTATTGGCATTCTAGGAGATCCATACGAGATTCGACAGTGGAATGCTGAAGGGTTGCCTCGGGATAATGTCTCCACAGAGAATGGAATTCTTGTGATGCGAGGACGCCGCTGGCCTCTAATGATTGACCCTCAAGATCAGGTGCCCTCTAACATCCAGTGCCTTGTTCTAATTTCTTAGAACAAATTTTAATTCAATAATAAAATTTATAGTTGAAATTGCTTAAACAGTATAAACTCCAGCTGGCATTACCTCGCATAACAATTACAACTCATTTTTCTCTTTCTGAGAGGGGTATTTTCAGAGTTAATGGACGCCAAAGAGTTCTCTTATGGCAGGCAAAACACCTGTCACACACTTAAGATTTTAAGTTTTAAGATGGTAGCTGTAGTTTACCTCATGCAAACTTGACAGTGGCATCAATTTTTATGGTAGCAAGCGCTTTCTCTATTGGTGTAGCCAATCAATGTTAGCACAGTGCCATGAGCAGCAGGGATAAGCTCAGGAGGAGCTTCTTCTCCCAAGCCCCCTGAATACTTGATGTGGACACTGCCAAAGAGACTTTATGATACCACAAAAATCATTTGATATGTTTTCCATGTTTTCATATTTCCAGGTTGCTCAGCAGTGGAAGTCGTCATAGTTGGATAAACTTAGAGAGCAGTAAAAGGAAGAGCATCACAAATGCTTTTTTTGCATTTTTATTTGTATAAATAGCAAAAGAAAAAAGTCCACTGTAGTGTTTATGACTTACAAAAAAAAGCGGAACAATTGGGAGAAACTGATACTAGAAGTGAGAACAAAGAACAATGTCATTTATTGTCACTCCCACAGATGCTACATAAAAAAAACACACTTTCATTAGCTTTAACTGTTTTCTTTTGTGTCATTTGATGTGAAATTGATGTAATTTAAAGTATAGATTTATAAAAAATTCATAAGTTTAATCTAGATATAATAAACTGAGAATTTACAGTTCTGATAACTGTTGAGACACAAAGGGCCCTATCATGCACCAGGCACAATAAGGCGCAAGAAGTGTTTGGCACGATTTGTTGCTATTTTCAGACCAGCACAATCCTAATTTTCATGTTGTGTGCCACATTGTTTATATAGCAATTATATATTTGCACCACTTTGTGGGTGTTCCGGTCTAAAAAGGAAATGTGTTAAGGCGCATTGTTGGTGCGTTGCTATTTTGAGGAACTGAAATAGACTGCAGCCTAAAAGCTGGTCAAAAGTCCAGCGCAGAGTGCATTAGTTATGTGCCTATACTCTCCAAATGCTTAGACATAGCTTAATATTGCTTAATACACACAGGATGTACTGCATTACACAAATATGTTTACATATAAAAAAAAAAAAAGAAAGAATTAAAATGTTACAGAAATTATTTATTAATGTCTAAAAAATTATTTAAATTATTTTCTACATAAAAACCACTACCTCCATACTTCCTTCATGTCGGGAGGGGGGCTTTTTTCAGTTTATTCATGACAATTTCAAGAGCAATATGCATATTTATATTTGTTTTATTAAAAACAAGGTTAGATTTGTCCATCTGTCGGGTTTTGGAGACGTATGCATCACCATATGGGGCATAAGAATAGGACGTGTGTTTGGATATAACTGTTTCTGACCACACTTCATTATTATTGTTCATTTATTAGTTTACTGGAAATTAAAACTGAATTTGGAAATAGTGTCAAACAAATCTTTGTGCTTAATAAATTAAATTAAGTATGCAGGCTAATGGATGTCTTCAGTGGAGTGCGTCCAACACCGTTTCCTTATCCACGAAAGTAAAGGAGTAAAGTAAAGAGTAAAAGTAAAATAAAGAGAAAGTAAAAAGGCCGAATGGAGGAAACTCACTCTTTATCCTCGCGCTGCAGATCGTCGGTCTAACTGTATTCTATCTAGTGAAGCGTTCAGTTTTTCCACTTACAAAATCCACCATGTAAATAGCAAATGCGCCATGGCACGACACAACTGACTTTTAAAATGAAAAGGAAACTTTGATTGGTTTAATGCACGATATGCTCAAAACACACCCATAACTCATTAACAGAATAAGCACAACCCTGCCAGGGTGCAGAGTGTATTTTTTCATCTTTAAAATGGCAAAAGTGGATTCGGATCATTTATACTTTTGCCCCATACGCTATAGACTTTGCGCTATAGACTTAGATCATTAAAATAGAGCCCATTATCAGTCTTGTGAAAAGGGTCCAAATTAGATCCATGCTAGTGAATGTAACAGACTAGTACTAAATTTCATTACAAGTAAAATACTACCTAGTGCACATCATGCGGTACATCAAGCAATGTGCTTGATAGTATTTCATATTTGCAGTTTTGTTACAAGGTGTCCCCATATGGACAAAAAACAGATTGATTACATGAAACTTTTCTTATTCTATTTTCTTTTCTTTGTCTCTTAATTTTGTATTTTTCCAAATATTATTGGTAAAAAGTTTAAGATTGAATGTTTTTTAATGTAGTTTTTTTCTGCAAGGCTGCATTTATTTGGTAAGAAATACATTAAAACAGCAATATATTTTTATTACAATTTCAAATATTAGCTTTCTAGATTAACATAATTTAATCCTGTGTTGAACAAAGCTGAATTTTGAGCAGACATTCTTCAGAAAATATTTGGTAACACTTTATAATAACTACACACTATGAACCATTTATTAATCATTAGCATATAGTGAATTCATTATCTGTTAATCATTAACTCTACATTAATAGACGTTAGTAAGCAGTTTTTAACTGCAGCTACAAATGCTGTGTTCTTGACTTAATACTTGTACTTTCATACTCTGTTAATGATTTATTTTTCATTACTAAATTAAGCATTACACTATTTACAAACCAGCTATTTAAGCATAGTTGGTGTTTTTTTAAAAATCATTCAGAATGAGTTGGTAAATGATTATTAAAGTATTCAAATTAACCTTTACAAATCTTATCATTCAGGCATATACTAATAGTTAATTTTTATGTTAATAAATGCTTTATTAACTCAATTTCATCCAGTTTTGTGACCTAATCTAAAGTGAGGACTATTGATGCTTTATAAATCCCTTATAAATGACAATTAAAGCCTCAGTTAAATTCTAAACAGGAAAAAAGAACACAAACAACATTATTCATTCCTATTCAATTGAAGATACACAAATGAAACTGTATTCAAATAAAAAGTTAATCTGCGCAACCTTATCTAAAATAAAATTACTGTACCGTTTAAACATTGCATCTTATTATATTGTTAAATTGTTATATTGTTGTTGTTTTATCCAATTTTATGTCGTATTTTGACACTCCTGTTAATCAGTAATGTTTAAACTTTACAATAATTTTACTTTTTAGATAAGATTGCAATGATTATTGCTCATTTGATACTGAGCCTTTAATTGTCATTTATAAGGGATTTAAAAAGCATCAATAGTCCTCACTAGATTAGGTCACAAAACTGCATGAAGTTGATTTAATAAAGCATTTATTAACATACAAATTAACTATTAATATATGCCTGAATAATAAGAGATATAAACGTTGATTTTAATAGTTTATTAATCATTTACTAACTCATTCTGAATTATCCTAAAAACCATCGACTACTCTTAAATACAACTGGTTTGTTAATAATGCAATGCTTAATTTAGTAATGAAAAGTAAATCATTAACAAAGTATGAAAGTGCAATTATTAAGCACATTATAAATGTGGTTGTAAGTCAATAATACAGCATTTGTAGCTGCAGTTATAAACTGCTTACTAACGCTTATTAGTGTAGAGTTAATGATTAACAGATCAGGATTTCACTATATGCTATTGTTTAGTAAATGATTCATAGTGTGTAGTTATTACAAAGTGTTACCAAATATGGTATAATTGCTCTGCTAGCAGTTTTTATTGTGTATTATGATCAGAGTCGTATGCCCCCCCCCCCCCACACACACACACACACACAAACACACACACACACACACACAATTCTAGAATAGAAAGCTCAAGAGGACAGTATTTTCTAAAATTGAAATATTTTTGTTTGTTTTGGACATTATAATTTTCACTGTGCATATTTGCTTAATAATAATATATATTATTATATATCTTACCATATCATATTATTATAACCTGCATGTTGTGCATAAGACAAAGGCTCAGTGTAACACATGTAGTTGTTTTTAAGGTACATTTTAAATAGCATGCTGCACATGTATGAGTTTAGTCTTTAGCTGTATACATATTCCCAAACTATTCCATGTGTGCATTATGTTTACACTCTCAGAAATAACTATAAAATACATAAAATGTACATATTAATACCTAAAAAGTATACTTTTTGAAAGCGGTACTGCCTCAGTGACCAAGAACACATTTTTGTACCTTTCTTTCCGAGAGTGTAGGGTCAAGTGGAGCTAAATGAACACTGACTTGTTGAAAGATGCTTTCAGAATACTACTTGACACCTCAATAGATCTTTTCCAATTGGATTCCTGTTTTGAATTTCATGCCCTCTGTGACATCAGGACATAAACGAGTTTGTCAGACGAAGGGCCTCTTTAAAAGCTGAGTGTTGTTCAGTTGGTTGAAGATGTTGTCAAAATGGTATGAAGAACAGCCGTCACAACCCAGATAGGAAAACAACCAGCCTCTTTGCATTACCATACAAATATCTTTCTCCCATTCTGGCCTCTCCGTTTTCATTACCGTCCTCCGCTTTCAGCACATTTGACTGTCTTTCTCCTTTTTTCGGCGCTCTTTATTGTCATTTGTGTTTTTCTTTCTTTCCATCTGGCTGTCTCTCATGGGAGACTTCTGTCTTCCAGAGAGACTGAAACCGACAATCAAACATCAGCCTGTCTCACAATTACACACACACACACAAAACTGTGACGCAAACAGTACACACTCAACACAGCATCATGATTTTTAGATTCTACATGCACCCCCCCCCCCCCCCCACACACACACACACACACATTGGAAATTCCTTTCTTCACTTCAGCAGAATGTCTCAGACATGCTGTCACATCCCTTTCACCTGATAAAGATGTTTCTCTTCCATCTGATAAAGATCTCTGTCAGACACACACATATTCAAGTCCACACATACACATGGTGATGGTAAAAACATCCTTTTTTGTCTTATTGTTTTAAAGGCATCTTTATATTATAGTCAATGATGAAATTCTGTCTAATAAATTATTCAATTGCCATTTTAATTCTATAATAATTTCATTAATGAATCAAAACACATTAGCATTGAATTAAATCTGCTTGCATACACGTCCTATGATTCATTCATTTTCTTTTCAGTTTAGTCCCTTTATTAATCTGGGGTCACCACAGCGAAATGAACCGCCAACTTATCCAGCATATGTTTTACACAGCAGATGCCCTTCCAGCTGCAACTGGGAAACATCCATACACACTCATTCACACACATACACTACGGACAATTTAGCTCACCCGATTCACCTATACCACATGTCTTTAGACTTGTTGGGGAAACCAGAGCACCCGGAGGAAATCCACGCGAACACTGGGAGAACATGCAAACTCCACACAGAAATGCCAGCTGACCCAGCTGAGGCTCAAACCAGCGACCTTCTTGCTGTAAGGCGATTGTGCTACCCACTGCGCCACTGTGATGCCTTCCTAGGATGAGGTTATTAATTATTTTGAAAACCTCAGTAAGAGAAATAAACATTTAATTAATTAATTTATTAATTTTCACCATATATAAATGCATACATGTATATCATTAAAGAGGTCATAAACTCCATTTGTTTAAACTTCATAATGTTCCTTAAGGTCCTCTTATAATGTAATAATAATGTAATAATAGCAAGTTTTTTTTTTTACATCATTCATTTATTCACACATCAATTTAGAGAAGCTGTTCTTCTGATCACATAGATACACTGTAAAAAAAAATATTTGTTCACTCAACTTGACTTAGTTAAGTCATCTTTTTGCATTGACTGAGTTAAGTTGTATTGACTTAACATTTTAAGTTAAATAATTGACCCAACTACTTATTTCCAGTTAACTGAACTTGCAAAGTTTAGTTTAATAGGTTAACTTACATTATCAATTTAGCAGAACTTGCCAAGTTTAGTTTAAATACATTACCTTATTTTTTCAAGTTCACTGAACTTAATCTAGCAGATTTTTTTCAATTAGAAACAGAACAGACAACGAAATGCCTTACACATCTTATTAAGGTCTTTACTTCCAAATTTTACAATTACACATAATGTACTTACAATATAATTGTCTTCACAAGGTATTTTCTCTCATGAAGTAATCTTTTACAAAGTAATTGTAAAGTAAAAGTAATCTCAAGAGTAGAAAAAAATAACTCTAAAATAAAACTCTAAAATACACAACTCTAAAAAACACAGGCTCTTGGAAAAAATGACACCAGAACTTGGAAGATAATAAAATCTGATCTCAACATCTTTATTTCAATGTATTTTTATACATACTCTTTTTATTTTTTAAAGTTTACTCTTGCACTGTAGATATTTGCTCCATTATTCATCAACAGTTTCTGATTTCCAGGAATCATCTCTCTGCTCTAAAGGTCTAATCTGCTCTAGAAACATTTATACTGGGAACAATACATTGACAGTCAGTTCATATTTGTCATTTTACAAGCTATAACAAATTTAAAGAAGCTTTACTTACCAAATGTGATGATTGAACAATTAAAAAAATCTGGTGAAAAATTTTCCATAGGTGCGATACGCATACTTATGCACTATTCTACGCCATTTTGTAGTATAAATAGTGTAAGTAGTGTGTTCACACTAAAAACTCTAAAAATAATTAGTGCACTTTTTTTAATTACCCGGATGATGCACTCATTCAACCAGTAATATGGGGTGTGGAATGATGGACACTTCACGCACTTAATGACCGCAGCTTTGCTCACGTAGCAGAAGGGGTGGAGCTATCGGGCGCACATGTTGGATAACTTTGTTTATTTTGGATTGTGAAAGCAAAATTCTCCTACAAGAGTGATTATAGCGCCTCCCGATGGTGAATGCGGTTATACTCATGCAGGTATTATTTGGTACTTTGGTCATTTATTTCACTAATTTGGCAACCGTCAAATGTCATTAGGGAAACGTTTTGAATTTCTGCTTAGTAAAAAAAAAACATTAGTGTTCCATTTGGGACAACACTACATACATATGCAGACCCCCTAGTTTTTCAAGATTTTTTTGTGTGATTTTTTGCGATTAAAAATGACTGATTTTGTGGTGGTAATTCCCAGAAATTTGCAGACAATTTTGCGATTAAAATAAAGTGTTACCGCTCTGACTACTGTATGCTGTTGAGTGTTTAAGTGCATAAGTACATAGTGCATAAGTGCATAGTGTATAATGTGCTATTTGGGACGCAGCTCATGTGTCTGACTTCTTCTGGAGTTTAACTAGCATTTGGCAAACTGACTTAATGGTACATATTCCGCCACCTGCTGGATTGGAAGTATGAGGCGCAACTTAAAGGATGCTGGTTCAGCATATGTTTTTAAGTTGAGTCGTCAATCACTCTATTACAGACTAGTTAGAACAGCGAAAACTTACCAGGTTAAGTTGAATTAACAAATTTGTTGTTTCAACTTACAAAATCACGTTGAGAAAATTAAAATGCAGAATAATTTTTTACAGTGTAGATAAAAACTTAATATGTACTACTGATAAAGCATTACATTTGTGTTAATAAAATGTTCCCTTTTAAATATATTAAACACAATGTATACTCTCAAGTATTCAATAATAAAATGAGTTATTACTTAATAAATTCATTAAATCCAAGCTTTATCGTTTTGCATCCAGGCAAATCGTTGGATACGGTCTAAAGAGACAAAGAACGGTCTAAAGGTGATCAAGCTTACTGATGCAGGCTTCCTCCGAACACTTGAGAATGCCATCAGACTGGGCATGCCTGTACTTCTAGAGGAGGTGATCTTTGTTTTGTCTTTCAGTGTTGACAGTTTGTAGTCAAATTTAAATACAAATGCACTGCTGAAGAGAAGTAATTAAATATTTTAAATAATGAATTAGAGTTTTTAGGAACCAATAACACTGCCAAACTGATTTGATTAGCTTTGAATAGTGTAATTCAGTCTTAAATGAGTGATTCTGTAGTGAGTTTATTAGTTCTGACTCTTGTCAGATGTGATTTTCTGATGAATCTAGTTTCCGTCATGTTTGTTTTCACTGCTGACTACTGAGGCATATAGATTTCACCCAGCATCTATTTTTAGATTGATTTTAAGAAGAGACATTGCAGCTGTTGTATAAATAGATTAAACAAACATGAAACTGAATGCTGAATGATATTTGTCATAACTGCAATATTTATTTGTCTCTCTGTGTGCAGCTAAAAGAAACTCTGGACCCTGCTCTGGAGCCCATTCTTCTGAAGCAGACATTTGTGTCAGGTGGCAGAACATTGATCCGACTGGGAGATTCTGACATTGACTATGATAAAAACTTCCGTTTTTACATGACCACCAAAATGGCCAATCCCCACTACCTTCCCGAGGTTTGTGAGCGAATCTGAGCAAATGACAGACATTACATGACATCAATAAATGACATAAAAATCCACTAAATTGAATTAAATTACATTATATGTAAAATAGATTTACTTTTTCAATACACTAAAAATGTAGGGCCTGTTATATTTCTGATTTTGAGAGATTCTCATTCATTAATTTTCTTTCGGCTTAGTCACTTATTTATTAGTGATGTGCGATACCACTGATTTCCTATCCGATCCGATACCAAGTAAAATGAAGGTGAGTATCGACGATACCGATCCGATACCGATACTTTGCCCAAAAATGACTGTTTGGGAAATTAAAGTAGCAAGTAGTGTACTTAAAAGTGTCACTTCATACTGAATACGAGACATATTACGGGTTATTTTTGTTTATTGATGAAGAATTATCATACAAAAAAAGCCAACTTACATATTTATTGAGAGCATCTGAGCATGTATATCTTAAAACGTCTGCCTGAACATCTTAAAAAAACATTCACACTTCTACGTTTAGTGGCATGTTAATCCGGGTCCCGGAACCGTTTTGAACCATTTTCTGTTGTTTTATCATTGTCACAAAAAACCCAAGCCCCCAAAATACAGCCACATCGTCACATTTTCTCCCTCTGTACCTGGATAGTGCCTGCCTGCTGCACCTAAGGACTCTGAAAGCGATGTCTGTCTCGCCCCAGCAGCACATGTGCCTCTCCTCCTCTTCTGACCGCCTAGTCATGAGTCTCATGACGTTGTCATATTCTGTCTTGCGATTTCTATGTAGATGTTTGATTAGGTTTGTGGTATTACCACAGTACCTCACTGTTTTGTTACACGTGTCACAAACTGCACCGTTTGAGTTTATGGAAGTGAAGTAGCTCCACACATAACTTCGCTTGCGGTCGCCCATATCCAATGACAGAGTAACTGAACAACATGTGCCAGCTGACTGAGTGGCTAGCTAGCGTGATCTGACTGCAGTTGTATTGTGCCATATTACGCACATGACTTTGCAGGTGGAAGAACAAGTAGTTCCGACTAAGTTGGCATTATTCAGATGAACTAGGGTAAATGTGGTTCCCCTTCGGGAGGGGAACTTCAATGCTATGTGGAAAAACTTCCACTATGGGGATTTCGTCAGAATCCAATCATCTGAAAGAGTATAAAAACGGGCCAATGAAATGCCAATGAGTTGGCAGCGTCAGCGTGCACAGCTGTCTTGAATGACAATCAGTCTGGCATAAAAGGCTAGCATGTGCTCAGCAACGCTATCCTTTTCGCTTTCAGAGCCTTTCACGAGCTTCTGAGAGAGTCTATGAGGGTATCTCCAACCTGTGTCTACAGAGAGAGATCGAGAAGCAGCTTCTCCCGGTCCAGAGCGTGTATACGCAGTGGCAGATGGTCGAGCTGGGTTGTTCTCCCTTGCCTGGCGTCCTTTGGGTCCGGTCCTCCAAGAGCGGTATGTATATAGGAAGCAAGTTTCCTAAAAGAGCAACACGGTTGTGCAGCGCGTCTTTTTCAAGACGTCGCTCCGACCGTGCGTTTCTGGTTGCGGTGGTTTCCTGTCCCCGGATGATGGGCACGAGCACTGCGTTTCATGTCTGGGGGTCCAGCATGTTGATGCGGTGCTCGCGGGCAGTGCATGCCATCATTGTGATGTCATGTCTGCTGCGCAGTTAAGATCGCGGCTCGCTCTTGCAAAAGAGCGACCCACCCCAGTTGTCCCCCGCACTGCGGTTGGCACTCGGGCAGATCTGAGGGTTTCAGTGGGAGTAAATCCGCCGCCCTCGGGCTCGCGGACCTCTCGCTCCTCCACGCGCTCCATCCAAGCTTCAGGTGAGAGAAGCGCTCCATCCTCGGGTGGTCGCCCTCTCACTTGATGACACCGAGGATCAGATGTCCATCGCTGCATCGGAGGATGGGCTGTCATTGTCTGATGAGGATGCGAACCCGCTCGCTCCCTCCCTCCGGGGTGGAGAGCACGGTGTTGGCATCTAAAAAGCAGACATGATGGCCGTGCTTTCCCGGGCTGTTTCGGCCGTGGGTCTGGTGATGGTTTATCCCCCAGCTCCATGGCCGGACCGACTAGAGGGGTGTTATGTGGAGGATATAAGAAGGCAAGACCTTCTAAGCCTTCCGTCCCCTTCTTCCCGGAAAGTGCGCAGTAAGCTCACGCAGTCTTGGAGGGCACTTTTTTCTGCCCGATCTGCGTGCGCTTTCATCCTCACCATCCTTGGAGGGTTGGTTGTCATTGTCTGATGAGGATTCGAACCTGCTCTCTTCCTCCGGGATGATGGGCGTGGCGTCGAATCCAGAAGCAGACTTTGCAGCCGTGCTTCCCAGGCTGTTTCGGCCGTGGGTCTGGAGATGGTTTATCCCCCAGCCCCGCGGACGGACCGACTAGAGGGGTGTGATGTGGAGGAGATAAAGGAGGCAAGACCTTCTAAGCCTCCACGTCCCCTTCTTCCTGGATGTGCACAGGAAGCCCACGCAGTGCGCTGCGTGCGCCTCCGCCCTCACCATGCATGCTACGGCCACCTACCAGCGCTCCCTAGCGCAGGCGCTGGCCCAGCTGCGCGGGGATGGTTCCGACCCAGGACTGAGCATGAGCTCCGCACAGCTATCGACTGAAGTCGGCTGTGTGTGCCCCAGGGAAGGACGATGGTCACATTAGTGGCCCAGGAACGCCACCACGGGCTAAACCTGGTGATCTGTGTGATGCTGACAAAGTTCGCTTTCTTAGCTCACCCATATCCCAGGCTGGCCTGTTCGGCGACACCGTCAGTGAATTCGCCCAGGAATTCACGCCGGTGAGCGAGCAGTCGGAGGCGATGGGTAATACCATCTCTCGGCGGGATCGTAAAACCGCTCCTCCCCGCCGAGCCATCCACATCCACTGCTTCACGCCGAGAGCGCCCGCCTGCGGCTTTGCTCGGTCGCCCCCGCCTGCGCCTCTGGCCAAGCGGCTGCGCCGAGCATCTCGCAGGCAACCAGCGCTCCCCGCCCCAGGGCGCCGCTAAGTTCGGTAAACGAACCGCGAAGCGTCCCTGAGACGGGCCATCTGGAGAGGAGGAAATTTGCTCTTTCCCCGCTGGAGGGCGGGGCTCTTCTTCTAAACAGCGTTAAAAAACGCTATCAAAACCTCAGAGAAAGAGCATTTTTTCCCTTCCCCGGATGTGACAGCCCGAACACTGCCAGTCTGGGACGCTATGCTTTCCAGCTCGCAGGATCGGTGCACTTCGCCAGTGGCTCGCGGAGCGAGAGAGAACGGTCTCCTTTCTCTCCCCCTCCCAGCCCCACCTCCGGAGTACGGGTGCGAGACAAGAGCGAAGCTCTTGCCTCCTGCTCTCCTGTGGGACCCCAGTGCTTCCCGGTTGAGCCCACCCACTCCGCGCTGCCCCACCGCTGGTACGTCAGCGATCGTGCGGACGAAGCCACTTGCGAGGGCTCTGCCTGCCTGGTTAGCGCGGGCCAGCCCATCGCAATGGCTCATCCGCGCGATCAGACTCGGCTACGCGATTCAGTTCGCGAAACGGCCTCCCAAGTTCACGGGTGTGTATTTCACCAGGGTCAGCCCTGCGTCCGCCCCTGTCTTGCGAGAGGAGATTGCTGTCCTCCTGGCGAAGGATGCAATCGAACCGGTCCCTCCAGCCGGGATGGAGAGCGGGTTTACAGCCCGCACTTCATCGTACCCAAAAAGAGCGGTGGGCTACGGCCAATCCTTGATCTGCGCTTTTTGAACTTTTTGAACAGTAGACCTGAAGGACGCGTACTTTCTCCATACTTCCACGCCACCGTCAGTTTCCTGCGGTTTGCGTCTGAAGTCGAGTCTGGCGGTACAAGTCCTCCCCTTTTGGCTCTCTCTGTCTCCGCGGGTTTTCACCAAGCTCGCGGAGGGTGCCCCAGCTTCGGCTTGCGGGCATCCGCATACTCAATTATTTCAAGCGACTGGCTGATTTCAGCGCGCTCGCGGGATTAATTGATTACGCACAGAGACAGGGTGTTTCGGCACTTCGACCAATTGGGGTTCAGGGCAACCGAGAAAAGAGCAGCCTCGCCCCCGTGCAGAGCAACTCTTTTCTCGGGTTGGAGCTGGACTCGATCACCATGACGGCGCGCCTCCCCCGAGAGCGCGCCGGGCTGATGCTGGCCTGTCTGAGAGAGTTCGACAGGAAAATGTGGTCCCACTGATATTATTTCAGAGGCTCCTGGAGCATATGACATCCGCAGCCGCGGTCTCGCCGCTCGGATGCTCCATATGAGACCACTTCAGCATTTGCTTCACGATCGGGTCCCTAGACGCGCATGGCACGCGAGCGCGCACCGGGTGACTGTCACTCCGCTGTGTCGCCGCGCCCTCAGCCTCTGGATGGACCCTGTGTTCTACAGGCCCGCGGGCCTCTAGAACAAGCGTCCAGGCATGTCGTCGTTTGACGGATGCTTCCAGTTCACGCTGGGGGGCCGTGTGTTGCGGGCATGCAGCTGTGGTTCCGTGGTAGGAAACTGGTTGCATTGGCATCTTAACTGCCTGGAGCTGTTGGCAGTGTATCTCACGCTGCACCGTTTTTTACCGGTGTTAGAAGGGAAACACGTGCTGGTCAGGACGAACAGCATGGTGGCGATGGTGTATATCAACCGCAAGGGAGATATTCGCTGTCGCCGCATGTCTCAGCTCGCTCGCCGTCTGCTCCCCCGGAGTCATACGCGGCAATCGCTGCATTCCATTTTTCCCCGCCGAGCTCAACCGTGCAGCCGCTGCGCTCTCACGGCAGTTCGCCTGGGAGAATGGAGGCTCCACCCCCGACTGTCCAGCTGTTATGGGTGCGTTCTGCGCACTGGCTACACAGCTGGCCCCGGGGCGTGCGTAATACGCATTTCTCCAGTGAGCCTACTCGCACAGATGCTGTGTAAAGTCAGGGAGGACGAGGAACAGGTCTATGCATTGCGCCTCTCAGGCCCAATCAAACCTGTATTCTAGCTCTCTCCTCGTGATGGCCCCTCCCTGGCATGTCCCATGGAAGAAACTTCTTTTTTGGGGACAGGCACCGTTTGGCACCCGCGCCCAGTTCTATGGACATCACGTGTGGCCCATAGATGGAGCTCGGAGGACTTAGGTGACCTACCGTTAGGTGGTTAACACCATCACTCAGGCCTAGAGCACCCTCTATGAGGCATGCCTATGCCCTGATGTGGAGTCTATTCGCTGTGTGGTGTACTTCTCTCCGAGAAGGAAACCCCAAACATGCCAGATCAGTGTGATGCTATCCTCCTTCAGTTGGCTGGAGCCAAGGCTGTCCCCTCCGCACTGAGGGGTTGGCGTGGCGATCATCCCCGCTCTGAGGATGCGGCGATGGCGGCGCGCTGGGAAAGCATCGCCTCATCATCCAGTCCCCAGAGGCGCGAGACGTAGATATATATCCTGTCCCCTCTCTTACCCATTTGAAGATCTCTCTTAGGAGAGGTCTGCTCGATCACTCGACTCAGTATCTATATGATTTCTGTCCAGGTAGACAGCTCTGCTGGTCGCGTTGGCATCGGTCAAATGGGCGGGTATCTGGAGGCATTTTCGGTCAGCGAAATGTGCCAGCGTTTTGGGCCGGCCCACTCTCACGTTTACCTGAGACCCCGGCCCACCTAGGTGCCCTAGGTTCCTACAGCGCTCGTCTAGACTATGTAGTGAACCTGCAAGCGGAGGAGGCAGACCCAGCCCCTTTATTGCGGTGTCCGGTTCGCGCTTGCGTATTATAACGGACCGTACTCAGAGCTTAGATCCTCTGAGCAGCTCTTATATGTTACGGTGATTGGCAGATGGGAAGTGCCATATCTAAACAGAGGTTGGCCCACTGAACAGTGAATGCCATCTCCCTCGCTCATCGAGCTAGGGCGAGCCGTGTCCCCCACTCGGAGCGCGCTCCACTCGGAGCGCGCATCCTTTTGGGCGTTAGCACGCGGCGCCTCTCTAACAGACATTGTAGAGCTGCGGGCTGGGCGACACCTGAGCATTTGTGAGATTTATCTTCGAGTGAACTGATTTCCTCACGAGCGGTGAATGAGGAAATTCGGTTAGGTGTTGTAAAACGCTTGCTGCGCCTTTCTCTCTAATACAGAGATACGTGCGCTTTTCTCGCTTTGTCAGTTGAGTTCCCCACTCGGCGAACCCTGCAGAGTTCCTCCGAGGCCCCCAGCATCTGACTCAGCGGAGGAGTCAAATGTTGGCCCATTACGTTGTAGGTATGCCCGCTGGTCATCCCGCGTTCTGGGTATAGGTGCCTGCTATGTGCGATCCCCGCTGGCGATCCCATACGCTCACTCAGCCACGATGTAGTCCCCCCTCCTAGGCGGGCTCGTGTCTTCCCTCCCCGCTAACCACCTCTTCATATGTGCACTCCCCCTTCTCAGGGCTAGTCCATATGCTATTTTGCCACCAGGTCTCCCCCTCCGGGCAGCAGGTGGCCTCCGCAGCGTCCTCCCTATCGGGACTGAACGCTTTCCCAACGTACTGTCGTATTTAAAAATTCCTAGAAACTACTAGGTGTATTTTACGACTCCCCGAAAAGTATATCTAAACCAGAAAAGGTAAGTAGGGTAAGTAAGGGCCAGGGGACACGTTGGAGGACTGTGTCTCCAGCGATGCAGGTGCGCTCGTACTACTGCGTGGCGCGCCCCTCACTGGAGACATGGTAAGGTTCTTTCGTTGTGGCGCTTTCCATAAATTTCCCCATAGTGGAAGTTTTTCCACATAGCATTGAAGTTCCCCTCCCGAAGGGGAACGCTCAGGTTACTAAAGTAACCCTCGTTCCCCGAGGGGGGGAACGGAAATGCTATGTTCCTTCGCCACAATGATTGTCCCTTAGCTGTTGAGTGTGAAAGCCTCTTCAGCTAGAAAAGGATAGCGTTGCTGAGCACATGCTAGCCTTTTATGCCAGACTGATTGTCATTCAAGACAGCTGTGCACGCTGACGCTGCCAACTCATTGGCATTTCATTGGCCCGTTTTTATACTCTTTCAGATGATTGGATTCTGACGAAATCCCCATAGTGGAAGTTTTTCCACATAGCATTTCCGTTCCCCCCCTCGGGGAACGAGGGTTACTTTAGTAACCTGAGCGTTACTTTCCACTGTATTTCTATTTCCAATAAACTACATATTTGCTCCAAATTACTGAAATATCGATATTTTGATAAGATAATCGATTCTAAAACATACAAAGCTGGTATCGGAGATATCAATATTTTAGTATCGATCCGCACATCACTATTATTTATAAGGGGTCACCACAGCTGAATGAACCACCAAATATTCCAGCATATGTTTTACGCAGTGGATGCCCTTCCAGCCGCAACCCAGTACTGGGAAAAACCAATACACTCGTACACACACATACACTATGGCCAATTTAGTTTATTCAATTCACCTATAGTGCATGTGTTTTGACTGGGGGGGAAACTGAAGCACCTTGACACAAGGAACGCGAACAGGTGGACATGCAAACTCCACACAAAAATGCCAACTGGTCCAGCCGGTCCTCTAACCAGCAACCTTCTTGCTGTGAGGTGACAGTGCTAACCACTGACCCACTGTGCCACCCCTTTTTGTGCGATCCTCTATCCGAGATTTTAAAACTGTTTCATTTGCACTTGTTATGAATGTGTCTTAAAAAGACAAATATAAATCTAATCTCTTAATTTCCATATACACATTCAATGAAAAGTCTCTGAGAGATTTAGTGTAGTAATAAAAATGGCAATTTTGATGTGCTTGGTCTTTTTTTGCACTATAAGGCTTTGAGCCACATTTTTTACTGTCCATGTATACCTGGGATACCTTGCTTAACACTACAGTAATGCTGAGTTCAGATTGCACGATTTTCAAAGTAGTCCCGTCACTGATGTTTTCACACTGCATGACTATCTGGTGCTGTATTTAAACTGCAAGATAGATCGGCGGCAGGGGGTTTCACACTGACTTTAAATTAGGAAGAATCATAGACAACTTTGTCTTGGTCTGCAAACTATGTCTCACAACCAAACACACGCAAGAACCACATAACGAGAAAGAAGTCTTTAGTGGGTTAGAAAATGTACTTATTTTGCTCACCTGGCTTTAAAGGGAATTTTCAATTTTTCCTCAACTTTTTTTCCTTTTTGACCTGGTTGTGGTATTGCTCAGAAGACATGTCAAACGGAGATGATGGATACTGTTTCCATATTTCCCCTACTTAATTTCTTGGGTCCAAATAAACTGAACATGAACGCTTTTAACTTCTCCCCAACCTTTTGCTGGCCTACAGATACCCACACTAGTAGATGCTGCTCTCAAATTGGCTGTAGATAATCGCAGATGTAATTTTCAATCAGAACGCTTTTCACATGGCATGATTTGAATCGCTGACAGCTCCTGATATTTAGCATGCCAAATATCTCACGGGTGTCGGTGACTCATCAGCGATTTTCTCAGATCACGTCTTTGAAAGTTCATACTGTGTGATTGTTACTTGTGTGGACAAGCACTGATTTACCTGTGATTTCAGCCATTTGTCTGCGATTTCTCAAATCCTGTCGGTGAGTCAAAATCAGGGCTAAAATCATGCAGACTGAACGGCATAAGAGTGTGTGTCCACCAAGGCATTTTGCCAAATGGCTTTATACTAATGTACTAGACTATGTGGGACTTGGCTACTTTGCCAACTAGCCTAAAGTACAAATGAAATGAAAGCTAACCACATGATTTTGTAAGCTTACATTTCTAGTTTTGTGGTGAACAATTTATTGACTTGTACAAGTCATTGAGTAAAAAAAAATGTTTGCCTGTAATATAAAATTAAAATCTGAAAATGCACTTCCTGTTTTCAATTAAATTCTGCCTGAGCTCTTGGGCAGGGTTAATAATCTTAATGACACCCCTCCAACTATCAGTTATGGCAACAAACAGAAAACAGAGGAGGTGTCTGTTGTAAGAGGTTGTAAGAACTCTCCCGAAACCCCTTTCCTGGTCTTTTTGAATGAAATGTCTACTTTACCACATCCAATCAGCTTGCAGTATAGAAAAAACAAGCCACAGCCACTGTTTTCTCATTTATTATTAATATGTTTCTCTAGGAACTGTGTCACAATGCAAAATTGGTCATAGCTTCCAGTTCATGCAGACTTTAACTCTGGAGAACAAGACTGCTGTATGTGTACCTGGGCCACCTTAGTCTTATATGACTACAGTATGTGTGTCTGTGCTAAATTGGCGACTGAGCAATAAAGCTTCACAACGTATTCTTGTCACAAAAATATCATGTTGCAGGCTGATAGAAAAAATAAACCAATCAACCACCTGAGCATGTGTAAATGAGAATTTGATTATGTCATTGCCATACAGTACTCTTAAAGATAGTTCCATACACACTGTTCACATAAAAGTCTGTAGGCATCCCCATAGTGAAATACCAACTTATATAATTAGGTCAGAGAGATAAAGAATTGAAACAAACAATGTGACAAGGACTCTAAATGGTCATAGTCACTTGTTCAGAGTCTTGACGGTTGAAAATTGATACTGGATTCCCAAACACACAGTGCTCCACCTCTGCTGTGCTGTGAGAACAAACGATCAAACAATAGCAAACCCTCCTCAGCCTCAAATGTTGTCTCGCTGTCAACTGTTTGACGGACGAGGAAGTGGTTTCAATTTCCACGATATAAAAGACAGGATCCAAGATTGTGCCCAGGCCATTCACATACACACACAAGCAGAAAATACAAGAGTACATTCAAAATATGTATTCAAAATAAGATGTGTTATTAGCAGGGCCAGACGGAATCTGCGGACGTTTTTTGCTATTTCTGCAGAGAATTTTGGTAAAAATCTGTGGATTTCTGCGGAATTATTTTGGGAGTATCATAACTAAAATCTTAATATGTTAAATAAAAAAGAATATATTTTTAACTTGTATTTAATGTTTAAAATGCAAATCCAAATGCAAATGCCCATCCAATGATGGGCTAAAAATCTGCGAAAATCTGCGGAAAATCTGCGGAATTCTGCGCACGCAGATTCCGTGTGGGCCTAGTTATTAGTAATAGATGCAGTTTAGCATAGCTAATGGAAACATCACCTTTGAAATTGCTGAACGAATCATATGTTTAAGTAGTCAAGTATGACTTCCATATATAACCCCATTGAAACTAAACTTAGTATGTTACTTCTGAACAAGGTTTTAAAAAAAACTGCTGTTTAGGTTTAAATACATAAAAATTATATAACAATAAAACAAATAATTATTGTGTGTGTGTGTATGTCTAAGATGCAATAAATGTGAGAGGATTTACAGAACTTTCACCGTTCACATTTTTTATTTTAGTTATTTTATCAGTTTGGACATTTTATCATTTTTTTTTAAGTTATTTGTTCATAAAAAAAAACATGAAGTTGCTAAGCGCAAATACTCCCTTAAATATTTATTGTATTTGATATCTAGTAATCAGTGTCACCATGACAATATATTCTTCCATGCAAATGTCTAACCCCTACGGTGTTTTGTTGTATCTAATTACTGTCTGTGTTTCATTAGCAGCTCATTGTTTAATTTAGCTTCTCAGTCTATTGTGCTAATGGCAGGGGAAATTTTAGAGAGGGCTTTCTGGGATGGAGGCTGACACCTGTATAAGGTCAACTGGATTTGGCACTGCAGCAAAGTGGACACGGCTGGCACCAGCCCTTCACAAATCTGTTGTGCCATCACCTTGTGCACCAATCTCTCGCTGGCTCAATGCCATATCAACTCTCGCTGCACCATTCTGGGGTGGTTGCGGATCAGTGCCCACCTGCCAGGAGACAATGCCCTAGCAATCATAACAGACAGGGCCATGGGCAACAGCACTTGCAGCAGGCAGAGAGCACACCACCAGATATGGTTGCCTGTCAAACGGGGATGTGCTATTGTAAGCTTTAGCATTAGAGACTGGACAGACCTGTCATTTCAGCTTAACTAAGGGAGATGAGCTGTGCTGACAGACCAGTCTGGACTAAAGAAACATTCTCACAGACAGACAGCAAATACAAAACACAAAGCCAATCAAAGTGTGCCTCTAGAGGATTTTTAGAGAGGAAAGGGACAACAGCAGTGGCTCTTAAGGGCACACATTTAACACATGATGCCAATCATTTGAATGTTTAGTTTGTGCTGTTTTTATCCATTATTTCCAAACTGAGATAAATCAAAACAAGTTATTTATTTGAATTGATTTCAGGTTTATACTGTACAGTTTAAATTTGATATGATCTCATTAAAGTATCCTTAATCATTCTGTGACTTATTTTCCATGCCAGGTGTGCATCAAAGTGACCATCATCAACTTCACTGTTACTAAATCTGGACTGGAAGATCAAATCTTAAGGTAATTTCCGAATCAACATGAACCCAAAAAGCTTTATACATTTTTTAATTTATTTATTTACTTTAGGTAGCTCTGTTCAGAAATTAGACGTGAACACCAGACAGTTTCATTCTGTTGCTATGCTTTTAACCAGTAAACCAGGTTTTACTGAGGGGTTTCCTTTTTTTTTTTCATTTTGTTAATAGGAAAATATTTTTTTATATACGTATATAATAAATAAGTGTTTTTGCGCTGTTACTATTGAAATGTATAATGTCAGAAAGATTATATATAAACAAATCACTCTGTAAAAAACTAAATCTCAAAATCAATCCTCCATTAAAAGTAAAAAAAAAAAAGAACTTCAAAAGGTCCAAATAATTCACTTGGAGGATAGAAGCTGATATTTTTTTATTTATTTTTTTATTTAAAAATATAGATTTTCGAGACTTTACTTTTTATATTATGATCCATGGAGATCAACACCTTGCTGTACTGAATTATAGTTCAGCTGTTCAGTGTTCATATAATTTATGAACTACAGACAAATGCTTAGAACTACAGACAAATGCTTAGACAAATAAAACTAACTGTCAGCAGACTCTCACCTTTAATTTGAGGGCCTTTGCATCCAAATCAGGTGAATGGTGTAGGAATTTCAAAAGTTTGCATATGTGCCTCTCACTTGTTAAGGGACCAAAAGTAATTGGCCAGGTGTATTCCATGGCCAGGTGTGTGTTATTCCTATATTATCCCAATTACAATGAGCAGATACAAGGTCCAGGGTTCATTTCAAGTGTGCTATTTGCATTTGGAATCGGTTGCTGTCAACTCTCAAGATGAGATTCAAAGAGCCATCACTATTAGTCAAGCAAGCCATCATTAGGCTGAAAAAACTAAACAAACCCATCAGAGAGATAGCAAAAACATTAGCCATGGCCAAAACAACTGTTTGAAACATTCTTAAAAAGAAAGAACGCACCAGTGAGCTCAGCAACACCAAAAGACCACGGAAACAACTGTGGTGGACCCAGATCAGGAACACTCTCCAGGAAATAGGTGTTGTGTGTCAAAGTCAACAATCAAGAGAAGACTACATCAGAGTGAATACAGAGGGTTCACCATAAGATGTAAACCACTGTTGAGCCTTAAAAGCAGGAAGGCCAGATTAGAGTTCTAAAAAAGCCTTCACAGTTCTGGAACAACATCCTAAGGACAGATGAGATCAAGATCAACTTGTATCAGAGTGATGGGAAGAGAAGAGTATGGAGAAGGAAAGGAACTGTTTGTGATCCTAAGCAGTGAAGCATGGTGGTGGCACCATGGTAGTGGTAGTAACATGGTGTGGGCATGTATGGCTGTCAATGGAACTGGTTCTCTTGTACAGTATATATTGATGATGTGACTGCTGCAAAAGCAGAAAAGTGTTTCAGGCAATATCTTCTGCTCATATTAAGCCAAATGCTCCAGAACTCATTGGACGGTGCTTCACAGTGCAGATGGAGAATGACCCAACCAAAGAGTTTTTGAAGGAAAAGAAGTGGAACGTTATGCAATGGCCAAGTCGATCACCTGACCTGACTCCAATTAAGCATGCATTTCACTTGCTGAAGACAAAACTGAAGGGAAAATGCCCCAAGAACAAGCAGGAACTGTAGACAGTTGCAGTAGAGGTCTGACAAAGCATCACCAGGGATGAAACCCAGCATCTGGTGATGTCTATTTGTTCCAGACTTCAGGCTGTAATTGACTGCAAAGGATTTGCAACCAAATATTAAAAAGTGAAAGTTTGATTTATCATTATTATTCTGTCTCATTATTTTTCGTCCTTTAACAAGTGGGAGGCACACATGCAAACTGTTGTAATTTCTACACCGTTCACCTGATTTGGATGAAAATACCCTCAAATTAAAGCTGACAGTCTGCGGTTAAATCATTTCATTTTGAATCCATTTTGTTGGTGTATATAACCAAAAATGTTAAAACTGTGTTGATGTCCCAATATTTTTGGACCTGTATATACTTTTACTATTTATCATACTGTATGTCTTCGAATCAAGGTTGACTGATAAGCAATTATTTTTTCACAATGTGGTTTTTGTATTATTTATGTGGCCTTTATACATTTATCTACTTTATGTCTGTGCCTAGTGATGTAGTCCGTCTGGAGCGTCCTGACTTGGAAGAACAGAGAAGCCAGCTGATAGTCCGAATCAATGCAGATCGGAATCAACTGAAAGCCATTGAAGACCGAATCCTCAAACTGCTCTTCACTTCTGAGGGAAACATCCTGGACAATGAAGAGCTTGTACAGACCTTACAAGAGTCAAAGGTTAGTGCCAGAATTTAAAAGAGAGTGTGTTCAGTTTTCAGTGTCACATGATGCTTCAGAAATCATTTTTGGATGCTGATTTGTGGCACAGGAAACATTTTAGTGAAACATTATCATGATTTTATTTTTTATTTTTTGCAGGATTCTTTGTTGTATAAATGCACATCCAAAGAATAACATAAAAGCCTTTACTGTATATTAATGTGACATTAGCCACGTTTCCATCCCCCTATTTTTATGAGCATTTTGGATATGCGCATAAAAAAACGGTTGATGGACATGGCAAGATGCGCATCAATTTTGAAAATGCGCATAAAAAACGTATGCGCATAACTGAGTAGGATAAACTTTTTTTTCGATAAGAAAAGATGAGCAGAAGCTGCAATGGAAACACTTTTACCACACAAATTACAGTATGCGCATTAAAAAAGGTCATGTGATTTGGTTATAAGAGATCATGTGATGATGAAAATGTGTGCGAATGGATAAACCAGCAGGCTAAGCACATTGTAAAACATCTGAAATGTTGTTTTGGTCATTCTAAAACGCTGTAACCGTTTCAGTATTAGTGTTATTGTATTATTAATGACCTCTAGAATCAAGAGCGACTGTGCTCTGACTTCAAACGCCACTGCGCGTTCACTGCGTGTCAGGATTGCCTTCTGAGGTCATTTATTGAATGAAGAAAACACTCACGCAACTTCTCCTACTGCAGCAAATTCCATTTTTACTGTTGATATTTGACGCCAGTTAGTCAGGAAGTGACGATTTTGTTCGTTTTGACTCGTTGGATGGAAATGCAGCTTTATTCGTACATCTTTTATGCGATAATCCAGTTTTGCGCATAAAGTTAATTTGCATTTTTGGATGAAAACATAGCTATTGTCCAAAGTAGAAATTTGATTTAAAGGGCACCTATGATGAAAATTAACTTTTGTAAGCTGTTTGGACAGAACTGTCTGTAGGTATAGTCTGTCCACAGTCATATTGGAGTGATAGAAACACAATAAGGCTCTTTTTTTTAGTTTCCTGACGTATCTAATCACATCCATAAGACAGGATGTGCGCAAAGCAACTGAGATTAAAAGATCTGTTTAGCTCCCTGTGATCATCTGCACCTCAAGAATGAGTTTTACAAGTTTAAAACATTTTTAAAACAGTGCATGTTTGTAATAAAGACAGCAAAATTGCTACGTAATTCAGCACCACAGCCGCACATTGTCTACAATTATAAAAGAAGATACTTTAATTTCGGTTTGTGGACTTAAATCAAGTTTATTTTGCACATTAACATAACGGATGTCCATACAGCAGTGTATATTAATGTGTATCCTGTCACTTTTGTCATGCAAAAACAGTGCAAAGCTAAACGTGTGTGTGTGTTTGTGTGTGTGTGTGTGCGCTTGCTTTATAACGTCATTGTGTGTGACACATTGTTGCAGAAAGGCTTGAATTAACTCCACAACAAATATAACAAATAACAGTTGGGAAAGTTTTACTGTAGTAATTGAGATCTGCTTCGTTCTTGTCTGTCACTGTGCTGTTTATCTATGCGAAGGCTACGACTCTGACAGGCACGTGGGAACGGTGGGTGGTGAGAACCAGCTCATTTGCATTAAAGGCACAGGCAACAAAAACAGCTACAATGTCCTAACAGCTCAAATTCCCCAGTTTTTAAAAGGTATCATAGACACATTTTGGCGACACAGAATATTTATATTAAATCTTGAAAAAGGGGTAAAAAAGTGCCCTTTAAAAAAATACAAATACATAAATAAAATCAATATCCCAAATCCTTTGAATTGCAGGTAACGCTTTCTTTTACAACCCGCAAAGTACCGCGTAAGTACAGTGAAATAACGGTGTACTTTTCTGTACTTATAGTATAAGTATAGTGAATGTGTAGGTATAAGGGAACAAACTGTAATGTTTGGGTAATAAGAAGGTAACAACCAGATATTCAACACGCAAAGTACCGCGTAAGTATATTGAATTTGCGGTGTACTTTTCTATAAATTGCAAAGGAACAAACCATAATGTTTGGGTAATAAGGGGGTAACAGTAAGATAGTCAACACGCAAAGAACCGTGCAAGTATATTGACCTTACGATGTACTTTTCTACAAATTACAAAGGAACAAACCATAATGTTTGGGTAATAAGGGGGTAACAATAATATACTAAACACGCATAGTACCGTGTAAGTATATTGACTTTACGATGTACTTTTCTTTAAGTATTGTATACATATAAAGAATTGTACAAGGAAGGTGACAACCTAATGCAACCTGCAAACACCTGCGTAAGCGCAATAATAATATTACCCTTATTTTGGGGTTTTTATATGGGGTGTTTAATGAATAAAAGGTTTACAACCGGTTAAATTATGAAACCTTATTATATACTGTATGTATTTTAAATCTGCAATTCAATATAAAAATATATTTCTATACACAACTTACCTTATGAATGTTTCCTCGTCGATCTCACCACGGCCAGCAATGTCTCAACATCACTATCAACAAATAACTTTGCATGATATAGCTAGGCCTACCGTCAGGATTCAGTGCGAATTAAAACATGCTAGCATTACTGCTGTTTGCAGGAGGGGGAGGGGTGGGGGTCTTACTGTTCAAATATACACTTGTGCGTTGAAGTCCAGCTTCTTTCCTCCTTGTTCCCTGTGTTTAATGGTAAATACAGTATTTGTTCCCCCCTTGTTCCCTGTACCTAAAGGGTAAATACCACATTTGCGGGTTGTAAATTAAAGTGAAGCATTGTTCCCTTCTTGTTCCCCCCCTTGTTCCCTGTAGTTAAAGGGTAAATACACATTTGCGGGTTGTAAATTAAAGTGAAGCATTGTTCCCACCTTGTTCCCCCCTTGTTCCCTGTAGTTAAAGGGTAAATACCACATTTGCGGGTTGTAAATTAAAGTGAAGCATTGTTCCCCTCTTGTTCCCCCCTTGTTCCCTGTAGTTAAAGGGTAAATACACATTTGCGGGTTGTTAATTAAAGTGAAGCATTGTTCCCTTCTTGTTTCCCCCTTGTTCCCCGTAGTTAAAGGGTAAATACACATTTGTTCCTCCCTTTTTCCCTGTAGTTTACAGGGTAACTCTTGAAGGTAGTGAAATAAATATACAAACACACAATATATTTCTTTACTTTGTAACCTTTATTTTACTAAATAGGGATTTTAAAACACTTCATCTTAATCAAACATGGTCTCGTCTATCATTGCCTATACTCATTCATTCATTTTCTTTTCGGCTTAGTCCCTTTATTAATCTGGGGTTGCCACAGCGGAATGAACCGCCAACTTGTTGTTTTACGCAGAGGATGCCCTTCCAGCTGCAACCCATCACTGGGAAACATCCATATAGACTCATTCACACACATACACTACAGACAATTTTAGCTTACCCAATGTCACCACATGTTTTTGGACTTGTGGGGGAAACCGGAGCACCCGGAGGAAACCCACGCTAACACGGGAAGAACATGCAAACTCCACACAGAAATGCCAACTGACCCAGCCGGGGCTCGAACCAGCGACTTTCTTGCTGTGAGGCGATTGTGCTACCCACTGTGCCACCGTACTGCCCTGCCTATACTCAAACAACAAAATAACACATTATTTCCTTCCCCCTTTTTCTGGCATCTCTTGCTTGGCTTCTTTTTTTCTGCTCTTCTTTGTAGCTTCCACTGAGGACTCTGATGGTGAGTGGCTGATGGAATCCCATGGGTCTTGCTGCTCTGCATTTAATATAAAAAATATGAATAGATATAACGGCTTTTAGCAAGCTATACATGTTCCTTTTGCTGTTTAATATGTGTGTGTGTGTGTGTGTGTGTTGGTTGTCCAACAATTTCACACACTAAACATTTACAGATACCACCATATGGATACTATAATTTACTATCAAACAAAACTACTATCATCAGACCATATGGGAAATTGTGATATTTTATAGTGATAATAATTAAAGCGCAGAGGGGAAAAATTTAAATGTACAGTAGTATACTGTGCAAGTCTTAGGCTACTAGTAATTTCTGGGTAAAAAAAAGTCAGTTTGAAATATCAATTTACATTTCCAAATATTATTTCATTAGCTTTAATTAACGTATACAGTGAGATTATTATCTGCACACTGAGTCTGACAACAGCCAGTGCTCCACACACACAGAGATCTGATCTGATCATCATCCAGTCTGTCTGGAATGACATGAAGAAGCTGAGAAAAAACTAAATCCAGAAGAACTTTGGCAACATCTCTAAGATGTGCAAAAAAAACAATGTAAACAACAGTAAACATTGGTAAATATTCGCTGCTGGCCGTTTAGATTCGGGCATGAACCAACGTTAACGTTACGCTAAAACTAATGGAAAATAAAATAAATATAATCTGGTTAATGCACAATTTCTAATCGTGACAGTGGCTTTTATTTACTAACAACGATTTACTTACATGTGTTACATGGTGACGAGACGAAGCCATTCCAAACGCCCCAAAAGTCTGAGCAAAACCTCGTGCCTCGTGGTACTGCAGTCTGATTCGGATCTTTAGAGGCTACTTGATTCACAACTCGTTTGAATCAACGAATCAGTAGGCGTTTACCTGAAGTGATAAAATACCGCGAGATGAACTGAAATGCACACGTAGCTGTCTGCTGTTGTCGCGATACTTTGATGTCACACTGATCGGTCTGTTGACGAATCGATTCAAATCCAGAATTTCTTGTCCACGGCAGTACGAGGACGGCAGCGCGAGGTAAATAAAACAAGTATTTTTATGACATTATGTCAATAGAAGTGTTTGTTTAGGTTTTTTGTTTCTATCTGATGTTTGTTCCTATTTATTAACCATTCTACTATTTTCACAATACTGTTATGACGAGTTTAACAGTCATCAGCATCTGAAATCCTTGAGTTTTTAATATTTAATCTTTTATAAATAACATTTATTTGTATTTATGTATGTATTACATAATGTTTGCATATAATTACATATGCGAGGTGTTTCAAATAGTGTCTATGGGCAGGACAGTAAATTAGATGTTATTCTCTCTTCTTGCTGCTGTTATCAGTTACACACTATTATTTTCTTTTTCTAAATGTCGAGAAAACACCATCGTAAAGTTTTTATTTCATTTGAGAAAAGAAGACGAAAAATATGTGTTGTACTTTCCCATTCACTGCGTTTGCTGCTGAGAAACCCGGAAATGTGAAAAGGGTCCATAACAGTACATCATCAACCATACTATTATGTAATCTATTACTTTATTAAGGACTAATGATGGGTTAAGACATGTACTTAATCAAAAACTAACCATAGGGGTAGTTCACCCAAAACCTGAAATTTACACCAATTACTAAGTAACACAGAATTTAAATATATACTGAACTGCAAATAATCTTTACTTCAAAGTCTATAATGCCTGCATGTACATTTAAATTTTTCCCCTCTGCGCTTTAATTATTATCACTATAAAATATCACAATTTCCCATATGGTCTGATGATAGTAATTTTGTTTGATAGTAAATTATAGTATCCATATGGTGGTATCTGTAAATGTTTAGTGTGTGAAATTGTTGGACAACACACACACACACACACACACATATTAAACAGCAAAAGGAACATGTATAGCTTGCTAAAAGCCGTTATATCTATTCATATTTTTTATATTAAATGCAGAGCAGCAAGACCCATGGGATTCCATCAGCCACTCACCATCAGAGTCCTCAGTGGAAGCTACAAAGAAGAGCAGAAAAAAAGAAGCCAAGCAAGAGATGCCAGAAAAAGGGGGAAGGAAATAATGTGTTATTTTGTTGTTTGAGTATAGGCAGGGCAGTACGGTGGCACAGTGGGTAGCACAATCGCCTCACAGCAAGAAAGTCGCTGGTTCGAGCCCCGGCTGGGTCAGTTGGCATTTCTGTGTGGAGTTTGCATGTTCTTCCCGTGTTAGCGTGGGTTTCCTCCGGGTGCTCCGGTTTCCCCCACAAGTCCAAAAACATGTGGTGACATTGGGTAAGCTAAAATTGTCTGTAGTGTATGTGTGTGAATGAGTCTATATGGATGTTTCCCAGTGATGGGTTGCAGCTGGAAGGGCATCCTCTGCGTAAAACAACAAGTTGGCGGTTCATTCCGCTGTGGCAACCCCAGATTAATAAAGGGACTAAGCCGAAAGAAAATGAATGAATGAGTATAGGCAATGATAGACGAGACCATGTTTGATTAAGATGAAGTGTTTTAAAATCCCTATTTAGTAAAATAAAGGTTACAAAGTAAAGAAATATATTGTGTGTTTGTATATTTATTTCACTACCTTCAAGAGTTACCCTGTAAACTACAGGGAAAAAGGGAGGAACAAATGTGTATTTACCCTTTAACTACGGGGAACAAGGGGGGAACAAGAAGGGAACAATGCTTCACTTTAATTTACAACCCGCAAATGTGTATTTGCCCTTTAACTACAGGGAGCAAGGGGGGAACAAGAGGGGAACAATGCTTCACTTTAATTTACAACCCGCAAATGTGGTATTTACCCTTTAACTACAGGGAGCAAGGGGGGAACAAGAAGGGAACAATGCTTCACTTTAATTTACAACCCGCAAATGTGGTATTTACCCTTTAACTACAGGGAACAAGGGGGGAACAAGGTGGGAACAATGCTTCACTTTAATTAACAACCCGCAAATGTGTATTTACCCTTTAACTACAGGGAACAAGGGGGGAACAAGAAGGGAACAATGCTTCACTTTAATTTACAACCCGCAAATGTGGTATTTACCCTTTAACTACGGGGAACAAGGGGGGAACAAATACTGTATTTACCATTAAACACAGGGAACAAGGAGGAAAGAAGCTGGACTTCAACGCACAAGTGTATATTTGAACAGTAAGACCCCCACCCCTCCCCCTCCTGCAAACAGCAGTAATGCTAGCATGTTTTAATTCGCACTGAATCCTGACGGTAGGCCTAGCTATATCATGCAAAGTTATTTGTTGATAGTGATGTTGAGACATTGCTGGCCGTGGTGAGATCGACGAGGAAACATTCATAAGGTAAGTTGGGTATAGAAATATATTTTTATATTGAATTGCAGATTTAAAATACATACAGTATATAATAAGGTTTCATAATTTAACGGGTTGTAAACCTTTTATTCATTAAACACCCCATATAAAAACCCCAAAATAAGGGTACTATTATTATTGCGCTTACGCAGGTGTTTGCAGGTTGCATTAGGTTGTCACCACCCTTGTACAATTCTTTATATGTATACAATACTTAAAGAAAAGTACATCGTAAAGTCAATATACTTACACGGTACTATGCGTGTTTAGTATATTATTGTTACCCCCTTATTACCCAAACATTATGGTTTGTTCCTTTGCAATTTGTAGAAAAGTACATCGTAAGGTCAATATACTTGCACGGTTCTTTGCGTGTTGATTATCTTACTGTTACCCCCTTATTACCCAAACATTATGGTTTGTTCCTTTGCAATTTCTAGAAAAGTACACCGTAAATTCAATATACTTACGCGGTACTTTGCGTGTTGAATATCTGGTTGTTACCCTCTTATTACCCAAACATTACAGTTTGTTCCCTTATACCTACACATACTTTCACTATACTTATACTATAAGTACAGAAAAGTACACCGTTATTTCACTGTACTTACGCGGTACTTTGCGGGTTGTAAAAGAAAGCGTTACCAACTAAAATTCTGCTCTGAGAACAGGACTTGCATCATTTGTCTACTGAAATCGCTTGGTAATGCTTTGACATTTATTCATCTAAGTGTCTAGGCTCATTTGGTTGCCACTGTTTATCTAATACTTTTCATTAAAAGGTTATTTTCCACTATGCTAATGAACGTTTCACACAAAAAGGAGATTTACTTCAGAGTCAATGCAAATGTCACAGTTAACGAAAAAGAAAGAAGGCTCATTTGATAGTAAATACATGCTCATTTGAAAGTGAAAGATGAAACAAAGTTTAATCTATAGCTTTTCTTTTGAGGATTTGTTTTAGGATTTGGAAAAGGAAAAACAAATGTCAGTTTTCCTTTTTAATGTCGCTATCACAAGTGACCCATCAGGAGTATTTTATCACATTTTTGAATAATGTTTGTAAAATTCCACTTACAGTAGATAGATAGACTTCTTTAGATTTATATTACAGTACAGTGGTTCCACATTCACATGTTGTGTTTCAGCATTTGTGATCTGCATTTCTTTAGCGAGGCAGGCAAGTAAACATCACTGAGCACAATTCATTTTTAGAGAATTCCCCTGACATACTATGTTTGTGCCAAATGTGAGCGAGCGGGAAGATCAGAGGCACAGATTGCACGTCACTGTCTGCCACTCTTCTGCCACCCACAGAGAGTAATGAAGGGCTGAATGGGAGGTACAGATAGAAAGACAGATGAACGAAAGGCTCCCCAGCAATGAGCGAAAAATCTGTCTTGAAGACCAAAAACAGATTTGTCTCTGTCTGACACTTTTGCTACAGTCTCATGTATCTCTGTGACACAGATACTGCTGTCAGTGTGGACAGCTTTACAGCTCCTTCTGCATTTTAAGAGCTCTTTACAAACACATCAAGCTGTCGAGTCATTACATTTGTCTCTGTTTGGAATATAATGCTAATATCGGACAAGAAACAGATTTTCTAACAATTTATCCTCTTTTCTTCTATGCAGGTGACATCTCAGGCCATTAAGTCTCGGCTGGTGGAGGCGGAGACGACAGAGGAGATGATCAACAGAGCCAGAGAGAAGTATCGCCCTGTTGCCACACGTGGCTCCATCATGTACTTTGTCATTGCCAGCCTGTCTGAGATTGACCCCATGTATCAGTTCTCTCTAAAGTACTTTAAACAGGTAATTTTAGTGTAGAACAGTCATTATAGTTTTTTTTTTTCGATTGTAATTTATCCAAATATAACCCAGCTAAATGCTTTTTACATAGTATAATACGGTTTAAAAGTTTAGGTTTAGTATATTTTTTTTACACCAAGGCTGCATTTAAACAGAAAAGTTGTGAAATTATGATTTAAAATGACTGTTTTCTGTTTGAATATGTCTTCAAATATATTATATTTTACATTTTAGCCACACACACTAGAAGACTAGAAGATCTGGCACTACTCACTACTCAAGTCAAGATGTATCCTGTAATTTCTTGCACTGCACATTCAGAAGAAAAACACAACAGCAGTATTATACACATTAAAATATGCCTTTAGCAACAGGTTGCACAGTTTAGTTCTCTACACTATGAAGAAAATTTGTAAACGCAGTTGCCACTACCTGTATTTTGAGTGTTAATATGACTGTAGAATGCAGTTGACACCTCCACAAATTATTGGACATATTAAAATGGCAGACAAATGTAGCTGTAGTGTATAAGGCTTTTATTATAAAATCTGTGAGTTGCATGAAAAGATCTACTTAGATATCAATTTTAGGTTCTAAAAATATTCCATTAACATTCTTATTAAGTTATATAACGTTGTTTTTAATGTTCTCAGAATGTTCAAAACATTCCGTTTTTTAATGTTATTTTAACATTATTCAAAAAGTTTTCATAGAGTGTTATTTCTTTCTTCTTTCTTTTCGGCTTAGTCCCTTTATTAATCTGTGGTCTCCACAGCAGAATGAACCGCCAACTTATCCAGCATGTTTTATGCAGCGTATGCCCTTCCAGCCGCAACCCATCACTGGGAAACACTCACACACTCTCATTCACACACATACGGACAATTTTAGCTTACCCAATTCACCTGTACCAAATGTCTTTGGACTTGTGGTGGAAACCGGAGCACCCATAAGAATCCCACGCGAACGCGGAGAGAACATGCAAACTCCACACAGAAATGCCAACTGACCCAACCGAGGCTCAAACCAGCGACCTTCTTGCTGTGAGGCAACAGCACTACCTACTGCGACACCACGTCGCCCCATCATAGAGTTTTAGTATAATGTTATGATATTAATTGTCTATCAACGGTAAACAATACCAGAACATTCCATTCACATTATAGAAATATCTTAAGAACATTCTCAGTGATAAAAACATTGTGGAATTATCTTTGAACATCTTCAAAACATTCAATTCTTAGACGATGTCTTAATGTTATTTTTTGGGTTATTTTATAACATTTGTCTCATGTTATATTAATGTTCTCAGAAATTTATTTAAAAACATTATTAGACATGTTAATATTTTTTTTAAGCTCTAGTCGTTAGTCTATACAAAACGTACACTTTAAATATCATATGATCATTTAGTCATAACAACATTTGTTTTTAGTTAATTGTAACTTATTAAACTAAGTTAATCATGTTCTAACTTAACTTTATAAATTACGCAGGCTGTTTTAGTGAAGTTTATTTATAAACTAATTTCAAGAGGTGCATGTGCTTATGATTGATTACGGCTGATCCCTTGTAAACTAACGCTTGATTCACCAATCAGATGATTCCTAACTCACAATAAATAACCAGAGTTTCTTACTTTAGTTGTCTTCACCTTAGAAGAATCCCCCCTACTCCTCCACCTTTCCCATTATAGGGCGGCACGGTGGCCTAGTGGTAAGCACTGTTGCCCCACAGCTAGGACGTCGCTGGTTCAAATCCTTAACTGGCCAGTTGTTGTTTCTGTGTGGAGTTTACATGTTCTCCCTGTGCTTGCGTGGGTTTCCCCCTGGTTCTCCGGTTTCCTCCCACAGTCCAAAAACATGCATTATAAGCGAATTGATCAATCTAAATTAGCACTATATTTGAGCTCTTAACCATCAGTATATCTCACTATAGCAATTTATAATATGTCATCAGCTCTAAATAAGGGGGGAGTTCTCGAGACCTACCTGAGCTCAAACTCCCCTCGCCCTGCAAACGGGAGGGAGCCCTGGGTTCATGGATCTTATGACAGCATGCCAAACTTGCTTTATAATCAATCATCAGCTAAGTGTGAACTCTTGAAAGTCATTTTAAGTTCAAATGATTCATAAGGTTAATTTGATTCAGCTTAAAACTTTATGGCAACCAGTATTTTTTTTTTTTACAATGTAGTCTATTCTGATTTCTTATTTCATTAAATAAAACATTAATAACTTAGCGGAAACATCTTTGTCAGGATAATTTAATCACTAGAAAGTAGAAACTTAATGTAATTTTATTTTGTTTTTAAATCCGTTTATGCTGAATGAAAGAATTAGTTTATTTTTTTTTAAAACGGTGATATCAAAATTTTAAACAGTTATCTAAAGTGACATTTGAGTTGTTCTTCTGTCAATTTACTAATTTCTTGAACATTTCTTTGCAGTTATTCAACAATACTATTGAATCAGCAGAGAAGCACAAAGATCTGAGCCTGAGATTGCAGATCCTGTTGAATCAGACTCTTCTAAGTGCCTACACGAACGTATCCCGTGGACTTTTTGAGCAGCACAAGGCCATCTACAGCTTCATGCTGTGCGTGGAGATCATGATGCAGAGTGGAGAGATCTCTCAGCAGGAGTGGCTTTACTTCCTGCGAGGGACTGGAGGCATGGAGAAGGTCAGAGATGTGAAAAGGGCATGCAGTATGTCATGGTATAGACAGAACACCACTGTGTGCACGTGTGTGTGTGTACTTGTTTATGCTACTACACATTGAGGACCAAACATCCCACAAGTATAGTAAAATTGATTTTTTTTGGAAAGTGTAAAAAATGCAAGCAATTTAAGTTTTCTGTAAGTGTATATATCAGTATGGAAACAACAGAAGTCCATATGGAAAGTCCCTGTCATTAGTATAAATCTAATATGTGTGTATGTGAGGAACTGGCTGAGTTCTGTATGTTGAATGAGCATGTGTGTTCTTATTCTGTATGAGGTAATTATGCATTGCATAAATGGGTTTACTGTATGTACAATACAATTATCCTTTTAGTGGTCATGAATAGCTATACTGTATACAAGGCAATTATCCTAGAAGTCATGAATGGGATTTAATTATGGTGATTTTTAGATTGAAGTCATTTTCTATGTGTTCCGTTTCCTCAGGGTGCTGTGCTATTTGCCCCCCATTAAAAATATATATATTTATGTCCCCATGCTGTTTTAGCATGCATGGAAACAGTATGTTTTTCCATATTTTCCAGTAAACAGAGTCCAGATCTGCTCTGTTGCTACTACTCCTATGTACGTATTTAACATCATCTCATCCTGACCACTTAGGGGCATAGATGATGTATGCAATTGTGTGACCTTTTGAAGAGATGAGGTTACTATTTTAAGGCTATTTTCAGGCTATGCCAAATGGCTTGAAAGGCAGAATTAAAAACAGATTATAATTGATTCAGATTTGGAGGTTTAGAACACAAACACAGGAAAATTGGCCACTACTAGTGTGTCAAATATCCCAATATACCACTTCAGCTAAGTCACCTTTATTTCTATAGTGCTTATGCAATTAATTAATCTGATCTACAGAGATAAACTGGCAAAAACGTAGTCAGATATGATGTTTCATTAATGTGAAACAAGTTCATCATCAGGCAGTTCTGGAGACATACTCAGTAAAGTCAGTTCAGTGATAATTCTGTTTAGTTCAATAAATGTCACTTGCTGAATGATGTGATTATCGAAGCCAAAAGAGACAGTGGCAAGGAATCCAATCTTCATTAGGTGACAGAAATGGAGAAAAAACTAGCAAGAAACAAGGCTCATCTGAGTGACTATGAATGATTAAGCAGAGCTGCAGTTTAGTCAGTAGTGGTCAACTGGCTTATTAGTGGCCTTGACTAAGGAGTACTTTCCAAAACCATTGTCACATACATGTAATGTAACGTAATGTATATTTATATACACCCAAAGCGCTTCACAATCATGACGGGGAGGGTCTCTCCACACCACCACCAGTGTGCAGCAATTGGATGATGCGACGACAGCCACAGAACAACGGCGCCAGTTCGCTCACCACACACTAGCTATTGGTGGAATACAGAGAAAGTGATACAGCCAATTCGGTGGATGGGGATGATTGGGAGGTCATGATGGGTAAGGGCCAATGGAGGGAGTTTGGCCAGGACATAGGGGTTACACTACTCTTTACGGATTTTTAATGACCACAGAGAGTCAGGACCTCGGTTTAACATCTCATCTGAAAGACGGCTCCCACTGAAAGTATAGTGTCACTATACTGCATGGAGCATTAGGACTCACACAGACTGCAGATTGAGCGCCTCTTGCTGGCCTCACTAACACCGCTTCCAACAGCAACCTAGTTTTCCTCTGTGGTCTACCATCCAGGTACTGACCAGGCTCAGCCCTGCTTAGCTTCAGTGAGGAACCGGTCTTGGGCTGCAGGGTGATATGGCCATGTGCATACATGGGTATGCTCATGTTATTACGAAAGCAACCTGTGTAGATGGGTTGTTATGCCTGAACAGACAAATCTGATTTATCTAGGCATAGCCTAAGTGGTCAGTCATAAAATCACACATCTGGAAAAAAAATCTTTTTTTTTTTTTCTCGAGAGTGGTTATTTTGACTTCAGACAATAAACAGCCACTCATGAATGCTCTGTTAACTACCAAGGGCTCTGTTTTAAAACTGGTGACAAAATTAGTTTTTCTTAAGTCAACAGTGTCACGCTCACGTAAATAATAATGATAATACAACTGAGATTCAAGTCCAAGATGCAAGTGTTTTTATTGACCAGTGATAATAGGGCAAAAAGAGTCCAAAAACAGGGTAAACAATAGTTTACAAGACATGGCAAAACGTAAGCCGAAAGCGTCCAGAGGTCATCTGATAACCAGGCAAACAGTCCAGAAATCCAGAGAAAGATCGCAGAGATTCCTGACAAGACACAGAGTCACGTGAACAAACAATGACGAGCTGACAATGTAACAAAAGAGTGCCGCTCAGATATAGCCAATTGGTAATTAGCCACAGCTGGGCAGCTGACCAAAACAGCTGATCGGTGTAGCAATAAACCACGTGACCACAATAACACTGACACCGCACAACAAACGCACGTGGAGCAGGCAAAACATAAGCACGTGACAACAACCCAGACAATACCAGAAGTGCGCACACGCCTACGACCATGACAAACAGCTCTAAATAGAGGTGTAAATATGGTCTGAAGTGTTTTGAGCATGTCCATTTATTCCAGAGGTAGTCAGAAACATTCAACAGGATTGCTTTCATTGTCATTGTTTTTTTTTTTTTTGTTTGTTTGTTTGTTTTTGGAAACTTGCTGTATGTCGACAAGATGCATTCGAACAGCCAAACAGTAGTCATAGCATATTCCTCTGTTCTTAACCATGACTCCAAGTAATGACAACGACACACATTCAGTATTAATCCACACAGTGGCAAAAGTTGAACTATTTTGAAAATAGATCACAACACACGTGTAAATGTTGATGGTGGCCATAGCAACAAACAGCAGGAGATCGTGAGAACAAAACACATTTAAATCAGTAAAGGAAGAAGCACGCGTCACATTTTCAACTGGACACAATTTGTGAAATAGCCCATACAGATTTAACCTGAGAGATACTGTACATTACAAGCACTGATCTATAACAGATACGTAGTTACAAGCCACGCAGCGTGACTACAAGTTAACAAACAATTAAATACATATTTTGCAAACTACAGAAAACGAGGCAACCATTTTAATCACACTTACAAATTGTGTACTGAGAAACACTTACAGGATCTGGAGGAAGAAGAAACTGGTCCATACAAACCGTGTAACAATTACTGACAAGAGTCCCATACATTAGTAGTCTTTGCTGATCCTTCCTTTAATAGCAAACGGCTGGCGAATCCCACGCTGCAAGGTAGGATATTGTATCAATCATCATAAAAATGACAGGAACAAACACAGCACACGGTTGGCTATATTGTGCTGCTGTTGTGAAAATGAACTTTAACCTTTTATTCCCCACAGCCGCATATCTGGCCATCTCTCAGTGATAGTAATCTTCGCGTCATGATCAGTCCCATGATCCCTTGCGCTCTGCTAGTGTCTGAAAGGAAAGGCTCGTTCACGTTTTACCGGATCCGGCCGTTCATATTTGGCATTGTCTCATGTCGACGTTGATACGAACAGGCAAAAGATCTGGACGAACGACAAATCATTTAAACGACTCTGAGTCGAATCTTTTACTAAAAAAATTATATTTTTAACAAGGTGCGTTTTCAGATTTAAACCTTGGCTGGATGTTTTCATTCACTTAGAGCTGTGTTGCACGCTGCATGGAAGGTAATTTTCAAAAACCCATAATAGGGGCTCTTTAATCATGTTTAAAAATGACAAAAAATAAAAATATTTTTATATATAATTTATTATATATTTACTGTCCATCAGTGTCACTAACTAATTTACTTCAGATGACTTTATGTCAAACTAATCCAGTGTTTGTCAGCATATTGCCTCTCAAATCAATAATGACTTGTTTGATCAAAGTCCCTAACTTTAATTCATGCTGTTTGATGATTTCTGACATGTATCAGTATGATGAAACATTACTCTCAGTCTTATGCACAGACACACACTCACACATTTTCAGTTAATAACACAATCCTTCTTCACTGCAGGAACTGCCAGAGAAGCCAGAGGTGCCATGGCTGTCTGATTTTGCCTGGGAGACTTGTTGCAATCTGGAAGATCGACTTCCATGCTTTAATGGAATTAAAAAAGAGATAATATCCACACCCATCTCTGTCAAACTCGGTAGGTTCTTCCTGTTTCATTAAACAACCACTGGTTAATACTTGCACAGTTTCTTACAAAGCATGAATCACATAATGGAAATTACAATATTTCTTCTGTCCTTCTTTTTGCAGGGCAGCTGGAGGTAACAGTAAACCCGGAGCATTGGGATGGGTATGTGACTGACCTTCCTCCTTTCTCAGAAGAGATTCCCTCTGAGAAACAGCCACAGGTCAGAGGCCACTGGAACCAGCGGCTTGGGGCATTTCAGAAACTCATCCTCATCAAGAGTTTTATGGAGGAGAAGGTATAAAACATTAGAATGTGAACACTTCATTAGTAACAGTGTAAAAAAGTTTAGCTGTCATGAAACCGAGTTAAAAAAGGTGGTATCACTTTATTTTGATGGTCCCTTTAACGCCTTTTGTTGAATTTAAATTTAATTGATCTACATGCCAACTAATTCTCATTAGATTGTAAGTAGACTGTTCGGTTGGGGTTAGGGTTAGGGTTAGTGTAAGTTGACATGCACTTGCAAAGTTTATTATAGCCAGTTTCGGCAGATATTAAGCAGACAGTCTACAATACTCAAATAAGAATTAATTGGCATGAAGTTGCAATGAAAAATGTGCAATAGGGAACATCAAAATTAAGTCTTTCCAAAAAGGTAGTTGGAATTAACTCACTGTTCTGACTTTATTTCTCACAATTTAGAGTTTATTCCAATTTAACACTTTCTGTCAAAACATCAAACTTAATTCAAACTTTCAGAGGTTTTTAAAAAATCCTTTAAGTAATACATTTCTTAAAAAGGATTAAAAATTAATTAATAACAGCAATATCTTGCTAAGGCTATAAGTAGGGCCACACGGAATCTGTGCGCCAGAAATCCACAGATTTCCGCAGATTTTTAGCCAATCATGCAGTCTATTTATTTACTTGTTTACATGTGTGTAAATTTATATTTATTCCATTTTTAAATTAATTTCCGTAATAATATTGGCTAATATAAAAATGTTTATATGATTTATTTACAATACAGTTTGTAATTTAACATATTCTTTTAGTATATACATTATATGAGAGACTTGCTTTGTTTACCAATTAAGTAGATCTAAGTGGATTTGCATTGTAAAGATTAAATTAAAGTGAAAAACATATTCTTTTTTATTTCATATAATAAGTTTTTAATAATAAAAAATGTCCTCAGAATCGTTCTGGCCCTAATTACTACAAAGTAATTTTAACCTTATATCTTTCTATTTTGTGTTTATTTCTCTGTTAAGTTTATGTATGAGCATTTTTAACTGAAAATGTAACAATTCAGACAGACTTTCTCAGAATTGCAAATTCATAACATATTTTTGCTGATATTTTTTGCTAAATATCTGACCATATTTTTTAAGAATAAAAGTATTCTAAAATGAAAATAAATACAAATAACTTAATTCTTAATGTTTAATTCTTCCTTTATGCTGCTGAATAGCAGAATATTAGGTAGAACATATTATATCTCAGTACATGCTCTTCTCTGTAAAACTGCAACTTCACTGTATTCTTGTGCATGCATAAGTGTTACAATCACCAGCGATCCAGGCTTGTAGATCACTATGAATCATTCACTTTCAGTCAGGACTACAAGTCGGTCACCATATGGACTACAATCCTGTCATGCACCACACACTCACACCTGTTCCTATATTGATCGATGCTTGCCTGGTCATTCTCCTAGTAAATCTGCATTCGGATCCGTAAACCTTTGTCAGCATCCCATCACACTACAATAAGTGTGCAAAATACCAAAAAGGTTCCATTTCCTTTGATATGAAGAAGGTGCAATGTGTTTCCACGTATGTTACAGGGCCTGTGTGTGTTAAGTCTGCCACAGTTATGCATAATTATTAGCTATATTTCCTACCAGTCAAAAGTTTGGGGTTAGTTTTTTTCATGTTTTTTTTTTTTTATTTTTCTGTTCATCAAGGCGGCATTTATTAAATGTAAAAAAATTGTTCAATATTTATTAAAATTTTAAGTAAATGCTTTCTTATTGTATGTAGTTTCAAATGAAATTATTGTCATTATTGCTTTTATTACTATTACCATTATTATTAATAATAATAATAATAATAATTAATATTGGAGTGATCATGTGACTCTAAAGCCTGGAGTAATGAAGCTGAAAATTCATCTTTAAAATCACTGAAATAAATCATTAAATTAAATTATAAACTACTTTTGAACAGTTATTTTATAGTGCAATAGCATTTCACAATTGTACAATTTGTATGGTATTTTTGATGAAATAAATGCAGCCTTGGTGAGCAGGAGCTTATTTTAAAACATTTAAAAATCCTACTAACCCCAAACTATTGACCTTTAGTGTACATGATATCACTGAATTGTGTTTCAAGTCCATGACTTTGTGTGTTTCCAGGTTGTGTTTGCAGTGACTGAGTTTGTTATCACTGGCTTGGGGCAACAATTTGTGGAGAATCCCCCAGTGGATCTTGCAACCCTGTATGCAGACATGTCTCCTTCCATTCCCCTAGTCTTCATTCTAAGCACAGGCTCAGATCCAATGGAGCATTCCAGCGGTTTGCCAATGAGAGAGGATACCAGGATCGGTACTGTGACATTTATACACCATTTATACTCACACAATTCCTGTTTAAATGACACATCTAATACAGTGTACATGATTAGATACTAAGAGTGTTCTACATTAACGTCTGCTGAGCACATCAATTCAATTTTGAATGTGTGATTCATGTTTCAAATGGCTTACAAACAGATGTCTTCATAAAAAAAAACTAATCAGAAGTATGAAGAGAGTTTCTGAGTTGGCCTGGATTTCTGCAAGAAAGGCTTATGTTCTTTACATTGTGCTCGAAGCAGGGCACCAAGGGGATCTATGCTTGTACTTCTATTCTTCTTCATTTGCAATTTTTTTTCACTTCTTTGCTGATGACATTTAGTAGTACACATCATTTCCTCTTCTGTGTGTGTGTTTGTGTTTGTGTGTGTGTGTGTGTGTGTGTGTGTGTGTGTGTGTGTGTGTGTGTGTGTGTGTGTGCCTTGTCGACATATCAAATGCGATCACCTCAGCTTTAATTGTGACGAGTTCCTCTTCCTCTCAGCCATGACATCCATCGGCAAATCTCTCTCTGTCTCATTTAGAGGTCATTGCCTTCTGGTGTGTATCATCATTCAGTGTCATCCTGGGTGACATACACTTCTTTAGGGACTGCATTATGAAGGCAGTGACCTTACTTGACCACTACTTTACTCGGATCTTCATCTAGATTTTGCTGATTTGATGGCTTAGACTTCCTAAATTCCATTTTTGTTTGCGAACCAGCATCTGCTGTACATCTGCTATATTCCTAGAGCGGGTCCTAAATTTTCTCTCTCAAGTGCTTTTTAACTCTCTGTAATGTTTTCACGTCACGCCTCTTCTCAGATCATTTTACCGGCTGCCAGAATACGATAGAATTAAATTCAAGACACTGTTTCTAGCTCACACTGCTGCCAATTTCCTGTCTTTTAATACTTTCAGTCTTGCTATAAATTGTAAACCCGAGACTGGATGCCACTATCGGTCACTTCTCCTTGCCAACTATGAGAGCAGTTGATTTATTAGTCATATTCCACAAGAAACACATTTTAGAAAGGTTCACCTACTGTCAAGGACTTGTACTAGATTTGGATAGCCATACTTTAAATATCAACATGGTCTACTTTGTAGCTTATTCTGACCATAAATTACTTGTTTAAATAATAAGAGAACCCTTAGACTGAGATGCAAATAATAATTTATAGATTTATTGATTTCCTTATTTATCACTTTAAGTCATCAAAGGGATAGGTCACCCAAAAATAGAAAGTCTGTCATCATTTACACGCCCTTCACTTTTTTTTCAATCCTGTTTTAGTCAATTTCTTCTTATAAAAGAAACACAAAAGAAGATATTTTGAAGAATGTTCAACCGGTAGCCTTTAGGATGCCACAATGCTCAATGTAATATTGAATTGTTTGTTACGACCTGTACGATTCAATACGCACTGCTCTGGAATGAATAGCTATATAGCTCAATAATGGTTAACCTTTATTTAATGTATACATGAAGGTTATATACAGATTGCAGTGATATGTACATTTATTTTATTCAGTTTTATTTTTTTCTGAACATATACCTAGCCGCACCAAAACTGTGACGCTAAAACAGAAAAATGTTTTATTGTTGCACCCCTAGCAGCCACCGACTTACTGTACGTGTTATATTTTATTTTACTATACTATGCATTTCAGTTACTACCAGTTTCTGTTTTTTATTTTTTGAGTTCAACAAAAAGTGGATTCAGACAGGTTTGGAACAAATGAACAGTGATTTAAAGGCTATTTAAGGGGCCGATCACACTGAATACATTTTTCAATTCTGAAAACACAAGTCACACCTCAGTTTTTTGTTGTTGTTGTTGTTGACTTTACTAAAGAGCAGTGTGCTGCACTTTTTATGTTACTAGTCAACTACTGTATTAATGCTCTTGGTGCTGGGGTGCATGACGTCAAAGACTGTAGATATACAAAGATGGTTCACTCGCATTATTATGATCTGGGTAAATTGCAATGCTCAGTATGGCCACCACAGCAAAGGAAGTCCGGCCTTTTGGTCAAAATAGCCAATCGTCAGTGTTTATAGCCAAACATATCTGTGGGGTAGGGGTTTGTACAGATTTGTTTGTTTGTTACGGCAAGCCCCGTCACTTAGCCATAACTATGTGCCTGTGTTAATTTAGAGAGAAAAAACATCACAGCACATCCCCATCACATATTGTGTCTTTCAAGTGTCTTTCTTCAGTCTTTGCTCAGTTTTTTCTCTGTTCTTTTAGTGCTTATAACCACATCCTCTGATTACCATTGAAACAACAATTAAATACCAATAAAGAAGATTGGTGTCGAGTCAACATTTGTGCATGTGCAGTAGCTGGAGCAACCTGGACATTGCATGTTTTTAATGTACAGTAATTAGTTTTGAAGTAACAACAGTAATGGAACAGGTCACTTCAGATTTTGTTGCTGATTTGAAATATGTAATTTGTTTGCGAGTAAGCAAATATGGCCACCAAGTGAACAGACTTTCCTTGAAAGGGACTTTGATGACATCAGGTGATTTTTCTGCACAGAGTTGACTTTTCACAACTTCAGGTGCACAGTGTGCTTCGTCAAAAAACACAAGGCACAGCAGGCGGTTGGAACGCCAGGTGCCTGGGTACATAAACAGCATTTAGAACACTCACTTCTAATAGAAAACCATTTAAAAATGACACCCCTGATAACAAAAATTTATTTTTGGGTGAGCTATCCCTTTGAAGCATTGGTGTATCTAAAATAGTTAAAGTCCTGGTAACACTTTGGTTCATTAGTTATGTTAATGTAGTGACTAACTTTAACTAAGTATAAATAATCTTGTAAAGCATTTATTAATCATAGTTCAACATTTACTAATGCATATAAAAATCCAATGTTGTGCTTGTTAACATTAGTTAATGCACTGTGAGTTAACATGAACTAATGTTATTTAACTTACTTGCCAACTAACGTTAACAAAGATGAATAAATACTGTAGTAAATGTGTTACTAATAGTTTAATCATGTTCGTAAATACATTAACATTAACTAACATTTGCATGTATTGCAGGGTGAAATCTATATCTCTAGGTCAGGGCCAGGGGCCTATAGCGGAGAGGATGATTAAGGAAGCTCTGAAGACTGGCATCTGGATCTTCCTGCAAAACTGTCACCTTGCTGTGTCCTGGATGCTGGCAATGGAGGAGCTCATCAAATCCTTCAACGAACCTGGTTAGTTTGTGTGTATAAATGAGGTCTTGTTTTTGCACCAAGTCCCTAAAAACCGGGTCTTCAGCATTTGTGCAGTTTTCAGTGTGATATGATCCTCTAGAAATAATTTTATATGCTCATCTGGCGCTCTTGGTAATGTAATTGTATGTATTTGCTGTTATTGCTAATAGTAAAACAGTTGTGCTGTAATAATAACAAACCAGTTGTGCTGCCTAATATATATTATTTATATATATATATATATATATATATATATATATATATATATATATATATATATATATATATATATATATATATATATATATATATATATATATAAATTTGTAATTCAAACTGTTAAAACTGGCTTTTAGAATCATTCAGAATGAGTTAATAAATCTTTAATAAACTTTTGACACACACATATATATATATATATATATATATATATATATGTGTGTGTGTGTGTGTGTGTGTGTGTGTGTGTGTGTGTGTGTGTGTGTGTGTGTGTGTGTGTGTGTGTGTATGTATGTATGTATGTATGTATGTATGTATGTATGTATGTATGTATATATATATATATATATATATATATATATATATATATATATATATATATATATATATATATATATATATATATATATATATATATATATATATATATATATATATATATATATATTGCTATTCAAGCATATAGTAATGGTTACTATGTATATTAATAAATGCTTTATTAATTCAACTTCAGGCAGTTTTGTTACCAAAAGTGAGGACTATTTTTGCTTTGTAAATCTTATAAATTACAGGCTTCGTATTAAATGAACAATAAATGTTTGCAATCTTATCTAAAAAGTAAAATTACTGTCAACTTTAAACATTGCAGAATATAGAGTGTCAAAATACAATTAGAAATAAATACAATTAAAATAAATTGGATAAAACAACATAAATGATATAATAATTTAACAATATGATACAACATTTCAAAGTTATTTAGCAATGTTTAAACTGTACAGTAATTTTATTTCAGTTAAGATTGCAAAGATTTATTTTTCATTTGATACACTTTCATTTGTGTGTCTTCAAATGAATAAAGTCATTTATTTTCTTTTTTCCTGTTTGAAATATAACTGAGCCCTTTAATTGTCATTTATAAAGGATTTATAAAGCATAAATAGTCCTCACTTTAGGTCACAAAACTGGATGAAGTTAAGTTAGTAAAGCATTTATTAACATACAAAGTAAATATTAGTATATGCCTGAATAATAAGATTTACAAATATTAATTTGAATAGTTTATTAATTGTTTACTAGCTCCTTCTGAATGATCTTTAAAACCAACCAACTATTCTTAAATAACTAGTTTGTAAATAATGCAATACATAATTAAGTAATGAAAAAATAATCATTAACAAAGTATGAAAATAATCATTAAGCATATTATATATGTCGATATAAGTCCAAGAATACAACATTTGTAGCTGTATTTATAAACTGCTTACTAATGTATATTAATGTAGAGTTAATGCTTAACAAATAATGAATGAACTATTTGCTAATGCTTAATAAATAATTCATAGTGTGTAGTTATAAAGTGTTACCTTAAAACATATTTATTCCAGCCTAACAAGACTTTCTCCAGAAGAAAAAATAAATTATAAGAAAAACTGTGAAAATTGGGGACAAGAGACCCATCTAACAAATAAAATAAAAATAGAAAGAAATAAAGATAAATCTGTGACAGATCCGTCTGTATTAATGCTTTATTTAGTCAGTGAAAACTGGGAAACATGAAAAAATAGAAATAATATGACAGACTTGATATGTGGTCACAACAGATTTCCCAGTACCTTGGCACTGAATCCAAAACTGTCAGACTGCTATAATTTTCCAGCTAATCATATAAAATGAATGACTGGATTTCTAAAGAACTATTTTTGCATGTTTATATTTGTGTCTGCGTGTGTGTTTGTATGGTTCAGTGAAAATATGATAGTTCTGTTTATAGAAAATCTCACCTGTTTTGCACCTGCTTCACTCTTGTTTTACAGACAGTGAGTCTGCACATGTGAAACCATCATCAAGCTATTTTTGTTGACCTGTTTTCTGTTGTCCTGTTCTTATACAACCTTCACAGACACCGTTATCCATGAGGACTTCAGACTGTTCCTTAGCTCCATGCCTACCAATGTGTTTCCTGTCACTGTGTTACAAAACTCTGTCAAGGTAACACAAGGACACACACTTACTCCAGTACATATATACATAAACATTTTATTTTTAAAAATCCAATAGCCATGAAGTGCCACAGGTGCTCATGCGCAAGACAGATTTTTCAGGAAAGCATACAAATACCCATTTATTATCTGTTGGAGATTGAACACATACATCAATGTAGAACGAAGCTTCACACGTCAATGGCATCCATATGCTAATGTCATGCACATATTTTTACCTTTACACGTCATTCATCCTCCCAGCACTAGGATATGTCTGCATTTATATCAAATTAAAATTTTAGTCACACTAAGGGAGTCACTCACTCCTGCAAGAAGAAGATAACACTTCACAAGGAGGAGCGCTTTCATATTTTATTCACTCTCTACCTAATACATCAACACCCCTGTGCTCACGTCCCTATCAATTAAACCCAACGTTTAAACAAAGCTCTGGAACCAATACTAGTGAGAACTGAGATCCTCAACAGTGTTTTGTTATAGTGAAAGCAGAGCGACATGTCTGTATGTGTTTAGAGTCTATGCTTTAGTTTATGAATTTTAGCAGTTGTATTTTGTCTTTGGCTCCAGTTGTTGCTAATATGCTTGCGTTGCCAGGGAACTAATGAGCCTTTGTTAATGTGATGGCAGGTTACTAACGAGCCCCCAAAGGGTCTCCGTGCCAATGTGAGACGCGCCTTCACTGAGATCAGCAACACATTCTTTGAGGAACACATCCTTGGCAGGAAATGGAGGAAGATCATTTTTGGAGTGTGTTTCTTCCACGCCATCATTCAGGTCAGGTGCTCAAGGGTTGAAATTTCAAAGTGTAGCCAAAAATGGGGTTTCCTATTCAGTTTGAAGCCTCTGGAGATTATAAAGTTTAGAAGCCTGCTGGGAAGCCTTATGTTTTTCATAGTATAAGAGCAGCACTGGTGTGAGGTAATAATGCAGTTTTTATGATTAAATAAAAATGACTGGATAAAAACGCTGCTCTTGTGTCACCTGTATGGTAAATTTAGTTTACTTTTCTGAAATATACATTTTTATGTGTCATTGGTTTTATGTAAGAAACTGCAAGCCACTTTTCTTGATAGTATACACTCTCAAAAAAGGTACATGTAGTACAAATAATGTTCCTTAAAGGGGAAATGAACCACTCAGTCAAGTTTACATTATTTTGTACATTGGATTCCACTTTAATGAAAATATATTAAACAAACTCGATTAATGTAACCATTTAGCAGAAAACGGCATGTTTTACTATAGATTTTAGGCCTTGGGTACCACTATCTTGGAATGTCGCTGTGTCTGACGTCACGGGGTTGGTTCCGTTCCTTCGGCTGAACAGATATAATGGAAGAAATGGACTGAAATGTAGACTGTAAAGCCTAATTTAACCCAATGTGTGAAGTTGAGGACGTGGAGCTAGTGCAAATACAAGCATCAGATGTGTGTCTAATACAAAAGTATATATATTTATTCTATTTTTCCCTTTTAATTACCGATCATTTGACGTGCTTTGATTCACTCTCTGTATTACGCTGCCTGACTGCCTGTATGGGTTTCATGGGTTTACAGACTAAACACAGAGACTGGACAGCCTAATTTAACCCAAAGCATGAAGTTGTGGACGCGCATCGCAGAGCTGCTGCAAATACAAGCATTTAACTTGTGACTTAAGTTGTGTTTTTTTCTTATTTTAATACCTTTCGTTTAATGCGCTTTTTGTTTTTGATGAGTATTTTTTTTATTTGGTTCTGTGGGTCTCGTCTATAAAATCTGATCTTTAATTTGTATTTTATATTGGATTGAAGTCAGATGATTGGCTGGCAGATTATACACTTTCATTTTATTTCTCTGAGACCATCTGAGAGTTTCCTTGGCTTTGTTTTGGATCACTGACTATGTTTACATGGACATCAGTAATCGAATTATTTGCCTTAATCTGAATAAGAATAATAATACGATTAAGGTGTTTACATGAGTTGCTTTTTGAATGTTTCTGTTATGATCCCGTTTTACATGTTATTGCACATAGATCTATAAACGTCATTGTGTCACCGTGCCATCCACTTTTGTTTTATGTAATTTCGGGTGTTTCATTTTAAATTTTTCGGCTTTAACTGCAGTTCGGCAGTTTTACTTTCATTTAGCACGTTCGCCTTACAGCAAGAAGGTCGCTGGTTCGAGCCTTGGCTGGGTCAGATGCCGTTTCTGTGTGGAGTTCTGTGCTCCGGTTTCCCCCACAAGTCCAAAGACATGCGGTACAGGTGAACTGGGTATGCTAAAATTAACCTTAGTGTATGAGTGTGTGTGTGAATGAGTGTGTATGGATGTTTCCCAGAGATGGGTTGCGGCTGGAAAGGCATCCACTGCGTAAAACATATGCTGGATAAGTTAGCGGTTCATTACGCTGTGGTGACCCCAGATAAATAAAGGGATTAAGCCAAAAAGAAAATGAATGAAATGAATGAATGAATGATTATGATTTTAGTGGAATTAAGGTCATCGCTGTTTACATGGTAGACTCTTAATCAGAGTATTGTCTTAATCGTATTAAAATTGGATTATTGGTGTGCATGTAAACATACTCACTGTCTTGCAGAAATGTCCACCCTGGATTTCATCTTCATTATCCTGATAATGTAGATTTTGGACTGAAGCAGCTGATATTAATTTACAATGACGAAGGAAAGAGGGTTGCTGAATAACTACTGAAAGATTTCATCTTCTGTCTGGGCTTTCACTGCCTTTCTACACCTTCCTTTCTTCATGTGTTCAATACTTTTCCCTTTGTCATTTGATTTTAATATGCACTACTTCATTTGTAAACTATTTAGATTTGTTTTCTTTGCCTATATGGATTTCTTTGGTTGTTACCAACATCCGGTCAACGGCACCTTTAGAAATAAGTTTTCTGAGAAAAATGGTGCTGTTCGATATTTATTTTTCCCCGCTGTATGTGTATATATAAATATACAAGGTAATAGAGTCTGGGCAGAATATTTGCACTGAAGTGTATGTAAAGTGTTGAATAGAGACATTTTCTTGAATTTATTTATTTTGATAATTTTTTCCCTTGTTTGAATTATTGATTCTTGACATACAGTGCTCAGCATATTTAAGTACACCCCTCACAAATCTATCTTTTAAATTCATATTTTAATAGGAAGCTATACGATATTATATTTGTGCATATACATTAGATTAGTCAGTACTGAAGCCAAATCTGGAGCTTTTCTAACAATAACTTACGATGGCGATCCAAAAACGAGTACACCCAAATTTATATGTTATAGAAAAATATGAAATGCAAATTTACAAAAGAGGAAAAATCAAGAGAAGCAAAACAATAGAAAAAAATGTAGTTAATTTTGTAAAAAAAAAAAAATTTATATTTTGCTTGAATTTAATTGTATTATCTTTCAATTTCTAAATATGTTTGGTGATTAAAACATTATTTTAATAAATATATCTGTTTAATAAATCAGTTTTGTTTAAATGCACTAAAATACTTTAGCTATATTCACTGAGAAATGGATACAAATATTCATGAAAAATGGGGTGTACTCAATTATGCTGGGCTCATAACTGTTTTTTGTTATGTGAAATGTCTTGTTCCAGTCAGTACTAAATAATAAAAATAGCATAAATTTTGTATGATCCCTCTTATTTTGGTAAAATAATTTAGCAGGTACTGCAAGCTATATGCAAATATTTAACTTCAAATGTAGATGTCTTAAAAATGCACTACATTCTATATTTATTTTATTTTTTATAATTGTTTTTGTTCCCATGATTGCAAGTGTAAATTGTTAGCAGCCATTTCTTTCAGCTTCTCAAGACCTTTCATTTATTTGAAACAGAAATACCTACACTTAAATATTTTACCTCAGTCTAATTTATATATTTGGGAATAGGCAGAGGTTCAAGGGCAGCTTTGTAATTCTCACTGCTTCTAAATCCTTCACTTTTTGTTTCTGTTTGCATCGATGTATGTACAGGAGCGAAAGAAGTTTGGTCCTCTGGGCTGGAACATCCGTTATGAATTCAATGACAGCGACAGAGAGTGTGCTCTGCTCAACCTAAACCTCTACTGCCAGACAGGACATATACCCTGGGATGCTCTTACATACATCACAGGTACAGTATTCGAGTGTTTATTGTAGAAGTATAGCATCACTCGTTGATATTTACATTTCAGCTCAGACCAGTGTTTTGTACCTATTGTACTTGCATGCATTTCAGTGTAAGTATCAATAGATTGAATGTGACTGTTTATGTAAAATTATTAAACTTTCCATTTCATTATAATTTCCATAATGTTTTCAAACGTTATGAATGAATACATTGCTCTTAGTTAGCTTCATTTCACAGACCATCAGCTGGTGACAATAAATGTTAATAAATTTGCTGCATCTGGTTTGTGCAGGGAATGTTCCAGTAAATGAGAGGCTTTGGGAAAGACTCATTAAGAAAGCTTCACAGAATGTCAAACTGTCTCATTAATTTTTGGCAAGGTGTCAGTCAGTCATGCATTGAGCAGAAATGTTTATGTGAATGTGTTTTATTGTCTCTGTAGGTGAGATTACGTATGGAGGCAGGGTGACAGATGCCTGGGATCAGCGATGCTTGCGCACCATACTCAAGAGTTTCTTCTCTCTAGCCACATTAGAGGAAGGCTATACCTACTCTAAATCAGGTATACACATACTATACTTGTGTTATGTACAGTTCTATAGAGTTTATAGAGACATGTAAATTATAGATTGAGTGAGTGTGCATTTTTCCAATGGTGAAATACTTCTGCTGTACTGTGCAGAGTATTCATACAGTATTCATACAGTAATACAGTACATACAGTACTGTAGATGTAATTCTTTAATGAATATCTTTGCTAAAACCAACGTTTATTTAGATTTCCATTAAATAGCCTGGTAGTTTTTTGAGTAATTCCTGATATTATGTGCCCTTTAAATATCATTACACATTTTAAAATCTCTTTCTTGTGTATATGTGTATATGCCCCCCTTTGAATTTTTTTTTCTTTTTTAAATCTTTTCCAAATGATGTTTAACAGAGCAAGGCACAGTATGTTCACAGTATGTCTGATAATATTTTTTTCTTCTGGAGAAAGTCTTATTTGTTTTATTTCGGCTAGAATAAAAGCAGTTTTTAATTTTTTTAAAACCATTTTAAGGTTAAAATTATTAGCCCCTTTAAGCTATATTTTTTTTTCAATAGTCTACAGAACAAACCATCATTAAACAAAAACTTGCCTAATTACCCTAACCTGCCTAATTAACCTAGTTAAGCTTTTAAATGTCACGTTAAGCTGTATAGAAGTGTCTTGAAAAATATCTAGTAAAATATTATGGACTGTCATCATGGCAAAGATAAAATAAATCAGTTATTAGAAATGAGTTATTAAAACTATTATGTTTAGAAATGTGTTGAACAAATCTTCTCTCCGTTAAACAGAAATTAGGGAAAAAAAATAAACAGGGGGTTAATAATTCTGCCTTCAACTGTATATATTTTAAATAAAAAGTGGGCATACCTTAACTGTTTTTTCCTTAACCAGGTGGTCTTAATATGTAATAATACACTCACCGGCCACTTTATTAGGTACACCTGTCCAACTGCTCATTAACGCAAATTCCTAATCAGCCAATCACATGGCAGCTACTCAGTGCATTTAGGCATGTAGACATGGTCAAGATGATCTGCTGCAGTTCAAACCGAGCATCAGAATGGAGAAAAAAGGTGATTTAAGTGAACGTGGCATGGTTGTTGGTGCCAGATGGACTGGTCTGAGTATTTCAGAAACTACTGATCTACTGGGATTTTCACGCGCAACCATCTCTAGGGTTTACAGAGAATTGTCCGAAAAAGAGAAAATATCCAGTGAGCAGCAGTTTTGTGGGCACAGATGCCTTGTTGATGCCAGAAGTCAGAGTAGAATGGCCAGACTGATTACAGCTGATAGAAAGACAACAGTAACTCAACCACTCATTACAACCAAGGTAAGTAGAAGAGCATATCTGAACACACAACACGTCCAACCTTGAGGTGGATGGGCTACAGCAGCAGAAGACCACACTTAGTGCCACTCCTGTCAGCTAAGAACAGGAAACTGAGTCTACAATTCACACAGGCTCACCAAAACTGGACAATAGAAGATTGAAAAAACGTTGCCTGGTCTAATGAGTCTCGATTTCTGCTGTAATATTCGGATGGTAGGGTCAGAAGTTGGTGTCAACAACATGAAAGCATGGATCCATCCTGTCTTGTATCAAGTGGCTGGTGATGGTGGTGTAATGTGTGGTGGATATTTTCTTGGCACACTTTGGGCCCATTAGTACCAGTTGAGCACTGTGTTAACGCCACAGCCTACCTGACTATTGTTGCTGACCATGTCCATGCCTTTATGACCACAGTGTACCCATCTTCTGATGGCTACTTACAGCAGGATAATGCGCCATGTCATAAAGCATGAATCATTTCAGACTGGTTTCTTGAACAATGAGTTCACTGTACTAAAATGGCCTCCACAGTCACCTTATCTCAATTCAATAGAGCACCTTTGAGATGTGGTGGAATGGGAGATTTGCATCATGGATGTGCAGCCAACAAATCTGCAGCAACTGCGTGATGCTATCATGTCAATATGGACCAAAATCTTAGGAATATTTCCAGTAACTTATTGACCCAGTACTTGTAAGATGTACCTAATAAAGTGGCTAGTGAGTGTATACTGTATATATATATATATATATAAATAACTTATTTATTTATTTATTTATTTATTCATTTTTTTTTTTTAATTTATAATTTTTTTTTCATTTAAATTAAGCCTTTACGCAAAATCCACCCATCATTAATCTATCTGTCTGTCTGCCTTTTTAGTTATTTGCAGAATATAAGACATTAAACAACTTTCCTTTTCACTTCACATTTTCATTTTTAATCATGGACTTACAGGACGAGTTGGCTAGAACAGATTATACATTTATTTATGCCGAGAACAGAGACTGCATGTGCGTTCATTAGCACACTAAGCAGATGAATGTTTGATAGTTTTATATTGAAGTGTCTGTGGAAAACACTAAAACATGACCTCTGTGCTTGAACAGGCAAAAATGAACAAATCTATATTTAAATTGATTTAAATTAATATCCATAACTGTTTTTGACCTATTGAAAATACCATATATTTGATGAGGTTTAATTTAACATGCAAATAGCAGCATAGTCTAAACAACAGAGCATAAATTCTTGCAACATGTCTGTAAGAGGAAAATATAAAAACAATACAATTATTTATATAAACTGAACACAATTACGAGGCCTACATGAATATGTTTCACCTAAATAGCACATTAATAAAACAAAAGTAATGACCGCATCAAACATAAATGATCATTTTTGTGATGGCTCACAAATTCAAGAAGACACAGTCTGTATGTTTTCTTTAATTTGCATTTGGTTCGAGCCTCGGCTGGGTCAGTTGGCATTTCTGTGTGGATTTTGCATGTTCTCCCCGTGTTTGCGTGGGTTTCCTCTGGGTGCTCCAGTTCCTCCACAGTCCAAAGACATGCACTATAGGTGAATTGGGTAAGCTAAATTGTCTGTAGTGTATGTGTGTGAATGAGAGTGTATGGATGTTTCCCAGTGATGGGTTGCAGCTGGAAGGGCATCCACTGCATAAAACACATGCTGGATAAGTTGGCGGTTCATTCCGCTGTGGTGACCCCTGAGTAATAAAGGGACTAAGCCGAAAAGAAAATGAATGAATGAATGAATTATCACACATTGTCGAAAAACACTTTCAGAGAACACTATTAAAAGTAGTATGAGAGTGTGTGAGAGTGAATCGTTTCAGAGAGGATTGGTGCGGTCTCTCATTTATGTTTTACATCTAAAAGCCGCCCCTGCTCAGATTACGTCAGTTTGCTGGAAATCACTGCTCAGAGGTTCCACGACCCAACAAATGCCAATTGAACATGTTCAGTCAGGTGAAAACAAACTCGGGCCAATGGAAACAGATACTGACAGGGGTAACACACTGATCCGACAAACTCAGACAGACTTGTTTGTTGGTGTTGGTGTGAACTTGCCTAAAGACAACTTTAAAATGATCAGCGATGTGACATTTCCATTTAAATACAGATTTAACTTTTTTTGACCTCTGTGGATTGACCCCTGTAGTTTGGGATAAGGGATTGTTGCTATGAGGATTGTCATGCAACCAGACTTCTTCAACATGCATTGTGTTTGGGAATACACAGCATAACTGTTTTATTCAGGGATTGATTGAACCTCACAGCAATTACTGATTTTCATAATTTCTTATATCTGTGGGATGCACTGTTTGTATAATATAATGAAATTGTAAAAGTAGTTCTATAATGTGCGCATATCACAGAACAGCTATCAATAAGCAGGGTAATGGGCTGTTCAAATAAAACATCTTTGCATGATAAAGTTTGTTATTTTAAATGTAGATGAGTGGCAAGCACATGAAGATAGGGAGTATATTTTATTATTTCCTAACATGGCGCATTTACTCTTTTTTTATATTAATTACTCACTCTCATCTTGATCTAATCTCCTGAGACCTTTGTTCTTGTTTGGATCACAAATTAAGATCTTTTAGATGAAATCCAAGAGCTCTCTCATCTTGCGTATACAGCAACTGTCAGGAGGCATTTAGAGACCATAAAAGGAACCAAAAACTTTGTCCAAACATTCTATGTGAACCACTGAAGTTAACATCAACTGAAGAATCACTTTTTTAAAAGGTTCAGTTTGTAAGTTTGACACCCAGTGGTTGAACTAGGTATTACATTCCTGGATCAAAACAAACGCAAGCGCAGGTTGCCAGATTGACGAGTGAGTCTGACGATCGAGCCTAAAGGCTGATTTAAACCACGTTCTAAAGCAACGACACGCGATAGAAGGAATATTTTCCATATATAAAGGAGTTTTTGTTCCAACCAACACCTTGCATTGATATATTAGAAACGGCTACTATTTCTTGCAGCTGAACAACAGGATAATCTGTTATCACCTCAGGTAAACCTCATGTGCTTTATTCAGTGTTTAAATGTGAGCTTGAATGTCATTTTACATTACATTTATTGCCATACTACTGAAAGCATCAGCAAATAGTTCACTTAAGATCTTGAAAATAAATCGTTTGAAATTGAACTTCAGAACTGTTACTCAAAATAAAACACATATCAGTGGTTCAGCATGTACATTTAATAATGTTAAAGAGGTTTAATATGTAATAGATTATAAACCTTACCATTTTGTGAGTGAGTGAATATTCTGCTTCTGAATAGTTTTTTTTAAATTTCTGTCATCTTTCGTGTTTTGCAAACAGCCCAATTGCTTATCACTGCAAATCTCGTCATGTATAGCGTGTTGTTAGGACACAGGGTTACAATGTAACCTGCTCACATAATGTTTTACGCTCATAATATTTATATTATTTGCTAATTAACAACCTCATGTGTAACTCTGAATCTGCATCTCATTTCGGAGTCTGTTACTGTCCACCAGAGGTCGCATTTCGGTCACTGACGCATGCTTTGAGAGCCTTTCTGAATAAATGAATGAAATACGCTGTTTTCCATCAAGGCAACCCGGAGTGCTGAAATATAATTGGCTGAACTGTCATTGGGTGGGTTAAAAGAACCAAAACAAAGACAGCGTTGCGGCACGGAAAACACATTTTCAAAGCAGAATAACTGACTTTAGCATTGTTTTTCAGATAAACAAGAATGTTCACTTGGCATGTTTCTTAAATATCTGCAAACATATTGTGGTATTTTGATGCTTTAGAAGAGTCAAAAACTTACATACAGCAACTTTAAGTTTTACAGTCGAGCACCATGTAACCTTAATTACAGCAGCAAGCCTACTATAAACTGAAATTGTGAAGTGGCAATTTAATTAAACGATTTAATGGCATGAAACAGTTAAAACGATTGACTGAATAGTAGTTTATTTATCAAGGAGTAAAGAGTTAAACTAAACTGCAAAATCCTGTGTTTTCAAATTCTTTTCTCACATGTGGATTGTTGCTGAAACAACAGCACTGCACGAGTGAGTGGCGCAATCTCTCCTGAGACTAATGTAAAGTAGAAACATGCTGCAATTTGTGATTAAATTTTACATAATTTTAAGGTAGTTTTGCACAGTTGTACAAACCTATTTGTTTAAAAGTTACTTTAAACTATAAAAGGTTACTATTAAAATACAAAACATTTGAAATCATAAAACGACTGTTTGAAAATAAAAGTGTGAAATTAAAAGTGTGAAAATTGTGTGGTCAAGTGTCAGTGTTTTAGATTAGTTATATACAGTAGTTATAGTTTTATGATTTACTCCTTTCATATACTGTATATGGACTGCATATAAAGAGTTTAGATGTAAAAACTTTAAGTGCCACCTGAAAGTTTCTTCATTTTTCTGCTTGTTTGTGTCTGGAGGGGGTTATCAGGCATGTCAGCTGGTTATCCTTCTTTTTTGTCCTTGGCTGATCACATGCCTGATTGATTTGGTTTAATGTCACTACACTTCATTACACACTTCCACTACATGTGCTACTAGGTCATCATTACCCACTTCACCTTGAAATAAGAAGGTGCTCTTTCCTTTTGTACAGGGATCTACTTTGCTCCTGATTCAGACAGCTTGACAGAGTACAAACAATATATTGAGGATCTGCCTCTGATTGATGATCCAGAGGTCTTCGGAATGCATGAAAATGCTAACCTGGCCTTCCAGGTAAGTTTCACTTCCTCTAACTGCATACAGAATGACAGATTTGCTCTATATATGCACTCGTCTAGTGTATGAGTTTTAAAATGTTATTTTGTCACCCAGTATCAGAGTTGGATTGTGTCTCATCTTCTGCGTCATGATTAAAGTGTTATTACACACTTGTCATTAATTAAAGCTTTAGTTCCCCCCACAATAAAAATCCTTTCATCATTTAGTCACTACCATGTTTTTCCAAACACATAAGAAATGTGTTAATAATTAGAGCATAAATTAAGAGATTTGAATAAAAAATAAATGACTTCTTTAACTATATTTGCAGTCTGTTTACCCAAAACCTCCATATTTAAAACACATTTGTATAAATTGAGCGATTTAATCCAATCGTTCTAAACAGACACAATCCCTTTATACAGTATGATGAACAGAATTCATTTACATTAATCAACAACCTTGGTCAGGGAACAATGTTTACATTGCATTCACATTTAGTCATAGAAGCTCCAGCATGATTGCATGGTGTGCAAGAACCAATGAGGTTTGTTCATGTCAACATTTTTAAGCTGGATTGATTGACTGACTGACTGACTGACTGACTGACTGACTGACTGACTGACTGACTGACTGACTGACTGACTGACTGACTGACTGGCTGACTGGCTGGCTGACTGACTAAGTGATCACTTTACAAATGTTTTGAAGCAACTTGGGTGAACAGACATTCAATGTAATATGACATGCCATTAAAAAGAGAAAACAACATAGAATAGTGCACAAGTATGCAAACTGGAACACACCCTTGTTCTCAGTTATTTGATTTAAACTGTCAATTAGTGTACTCTTTTACTCAACTCAAATTTCAATAAACTACAATCACCTCCTATCACCTATCACTGTTAAAACTGTCATTTACAATCTCATAAGACGTCCGATCATTATTGTTATACAAATGAAGATGTTTCTAGCATTCTCATATCATTTTCTTCTATCAAGTCACCATAGCCTAGACTTTCACACATCAATACAACAAAAATACAAGTTTTAAGTAATCTATATTCATATATTGGTTTCTCTGAGTCTTCTGAACATGTTTATATAATGCATTTATTTTATTCATGTAAAAAACATTGATCAAAGCACATACATTTCCTCAAGTATGGTAGATCCATGAGGCACAAGAACTGGGTTTTTTTAAGCTTATAGCCCCAGTCGTCATTCAGACATTCTTATGCGGAGTTAAAAATGATTGTCTGTGCTACAACAGAAGATTGTAACTGTCTCTGTGTAACTTTAAAGGAACACTCCACTTTTTGTTGATGAAAATATGGATCGTTTACACAGACTATTACTAATTGTGATTCTCAGAAATAAAAATAAGGTTGATTGAATACATCAAATCATACTATATCTGGTGCATTTATGATGGAGTCGTGGTGGAACGTGTCTCTCTCAGATGTCTCTGTGGTTGCAAGGCTAGCTCCCTGTGCAAGCAGTTGGTCACATTGGTTGTGGTGATGGAATTTAGCCGATTTTCTGGCACTGTGTAATATCATTGCGCATGCTGCAGCCATGATAAGGCAATAAAGTTCCTCCATTATTATGCCAGAATGAGAATATAGTTCCTAGCCATACCGCCTTCCTAGTACACAATGTAAGAAAAGAAAATTCAAGCTTTAAGTAAGAAAATTAAAGAAGCTCTTTACTCATTTTTGAGTGAGACGCAAATAGTCTAATCTAATTCATTGATCTATGCTGAACTAAGATTAAAGTGTTCCTGCCAGACCTGGAAATCAGCTGAATGGATTCAAAAATGGAAAAACTGAAATGTTTAACTCTTGGGGAGTTGTTAAATGAGCCTATTTCCGAAAAAGTGGAGTGCTCCTTTAAGCACCTGCAGCTTGTATAATACCAATCATCAGTGTTGGATTTAGGCATGGGCAGTATGGGCGATCGCCCAGGGTGGCATCTTGCTGGGGGCGGCATGGTGCAAAAAAAGTGCCCCAGTAAAAGCTTTGAGATATAGATTTACTTTATGCAAGTGTATTAATTTAGAGTGGTTATCCCAGAATAAAGATGTTAGGGGCTATTCACATTTGGCAAGTTTGTTATTCTTTATGTGCAACGGTGCAACCGAAACAACGCTGGTGAAAACAAATTGATGCATGTGCGCAAAAAGCCATTCCTGCATGCCTCACACGCGGTTCTACTGATCCTGGTTGTTTACTGTACATGCACGCCGATATGCGTCGACATGCAAGTAGAAAAAACTAAAGTTTATATCATATTATAATGATGTTACTTTGACTAAGCATGGCTATGAAGCAGAAAGGAGGAATAATCAGGGAGGTAACTAAGACATAATAACATAAATTTTCGGCCATGAGTCCGGTCTAAGACAACAGATAATTCTATAAAATATCTTTTTTTGTATTCTATAGAACTGTCAAAATTAATATTCATGCAAAAGCCTTAGAATATTACTCCAGTTGTGTCGTTACATTGTTTTTCAGTTCCATTTAGGATTGATTTCTGTTTTTTATTTTGTATAATAATAATAATAATAATACTAAACAAATTGTTATTCATTCATTCTTTTTCTATTCGGCTTGGTTCCTTTATTAATTTGGGGTCGCCACAGCGGAATAAACCACCAACCTATCCAGCACATGTTTCACGCAGCGGATGCCCTTCCAGCCGCAACCCACCCCTGGGAAAACAAATTGTTATATTTATTAAAATAAATAGACGTATTTAAATGTATTTATACTATTTATTTTAAATGTATATATTTAAAATATATATTTCAATATTTAAAATATATTTAAAGTCAACCACATAGTGTCTTTATTTCTTGGGGGATGGGGAGGGGGTATTTTTTGGATGGTTTCGCCCAGGGTGCCATTTAAACTAGAACCGCCACTGCCAATCACTGATCTTCTTTCCATTCTTGAAAACAGAGACAGGAGACGATGACTGTGATCAACACTATTCTGGAAGTCCAGCCTCGTTCTTCAGCAGCAGGTGGAGGGAAGAGTAACGATGAGGTGGTCCATGAACTGGCTGACTCCATCTTAGCAAAGATTCCTGGTTAGTTTTAAACCCCTGCAGTTGTTTGCACAAGTCGAGAGTCAGTCCACTGGTCTTATAATGAGATTTCGACCTGCCTGTTTGTATGCACGTGTGTGTGCGTGTCTGTGTGTGTGTGTGTGCATGACATGCATCTGAGCAGATAAACTAGATATGGATGCAGCAGTGGAGAGTCTGTTCTTGCAAGACCCCAATGGTAGAGTTAACTCTCTCACCACTGTGCTCGGACAGGAAGTAGACCGCTTTAACTTCCTGCTGCGTGTGCTCAAAGTAAGCAACGATAGATTGATTACAGTAGCTAATCAAACAGGAATGAATGAAATATTGTTCATAATAATCTGTCTGCTATTGATTGTGTTTGCATTTCTCTGCAGACTTCCCTATGTACTCTGCAGAAGGCGATAGCAGGTCTGGTGGTGATGTCAGAAGAAATGGAGAAGATTTATAACAGTTTCCTGAATAACCAGGTTCCTGATCACTGGTCTAATGCTGCTTATCCATCTCTCAAACCACTCGGCAGCTGGGTTAGAGACCTCACCCTGCGCACAGCATTTATAGAGGTATGTGTGTAGTCAAAAACAGAGCACTAGTAGGGTCCTGACAAACATGGACAGAATCAAGGAATTAGAATTTATATTTTGGATGAACAATCAAAACTAAACTAATACTGATGAGAGAATGACAATCATGCTGTTGTCAACATCTGTCATTTTACTATTTGAGGGGATAAGCAGATGGAAAATAACTCCAATATTTTTTTTTGTTTGTTTTCTGTGTGGAAAAACGTTTGTGTACACATGGAAACTCACAGCATCCTCGCAATTATTCTTCACTCTAAATGTTTAATTTATATAAACATTTATAAAAACTACATTTTGGGGTTAATTTGAGAAGTGTAAATCATTTAATAGGGTTCCTAAAATGTACATTTAGTTAAAATCTTAATAAATTGTTGTTAAATTCAATACGCTTTATGATTTCAATGATTATAAATATAAAATATATAATAGATAAATTAAATCTCTATATTAAATGTAAAACAAAAATTAACAAAATTTACATTTTAGGAACCCTATTAAATAGAGTTCAAATGTAGTCCATAAGAATTAGAAAATGAAGCAGTAAAAAAATTAATGGAAATAAAAAATAAAACTGATTTCATAGGGCCCTGCACCAGTTTTTTTTTAATGTTTGTTTTATAAATTTCCTATATTGTGGCTTCCTGCTTATTCATCTGGCCATAATATTATAATGACCACAAATATACACTTATTATTCATTCATTCATTCATTTTCTTTTCAGCTTAGTCCCTTTATTAATCTAGGGTTGCCACAGCGGAATGGACCGCCAACTTATCCAGCATATGTTTTACACAGCAGATGCCCTTCCAGCCGCAACCCATCACTGGGAAATATCCATACACACTCATACACTATATGGTCAATTTTAGCATACCCAATTCACCTATAGCGCATTTCTTTGGACTGGTTGGGGAAACCGGAGCACCCGGAGGAAACCCACGCGAACACAGGGAGAACATGCAAACTCCACACAGAAATGCCAACTGACCCAACCGAGGCTCGAACCAGCGACCTTGCTGTGAGGCGAACGTGCTACCCACTGCACCACCACATTGCCCTACACTTATTATAACAACATAAAAAAAAAAAACTCTAGCACTGTTTTTCACCTTTGGTTGAAATGTGTTATCGCATGTTCCTTTTAGGAACAACAAATAATAACTTGACTTCTAGTTGTTCATTTGGTATCAGAAGTGGCTTATATGAAAGGCAAAGACCTCTAGATTACGCTTATTTTACCTAAATAAAATATAATCATGCCTTTTTAAAATTATTTAATAAGGACAGTAAGGTCTGACTTTGCTTAGACAAAAGTCTTGTCACTTAACAGAAATAATATATAGTATGGAATATAAAGTCATGGTTCAGTGGAAAAATAATTAATATTGTGTATGACTCTCATGAGCTTGGACGACAGCATCCATACATCTCTGCAATGACTCAAATAACTTATTAATAAAGTCATCTGGAATGGCAAAGAAAGCGTTTTTGCAGGACTCGCAGAGTTCATCAAGATTCTTTGGATTCATCTTCAGTGCCGCTTCATCTTACCCCAGACATGCTCAATAATGTTCATCTCTGGTGTCTGGGCTGGCCAATCCTGGAGTACCCTGACCTTCTTTGCTTTTAGGGACTTTGATGTGGAGGCTGAAGTATGAGGAGTGCTATCCTGCTGAAAAGTTTGCCCTCTCCTGTGGTTTGTACTGTAATGGGCAGCACAAATGTCTTGAAACCTCAAGCTGTTGATGTTGCCATCCACTCTGCAGATCTTTCGCACACCGCCATACTGAATGTAACCCCAAACCGTGATTTTCTACCTTCTGAAATCTACCTTCTGCTACTTTTGCAAAAAATGATTAACTAGAAATCAAGTTATAGTCAGGTAGTGTATGTCATATTTCAGTTATCAAGTCTCACAAATCTAATGGTTGCATTAATTAATTAATCTCATTCTGAATTTGAAACATCATAAGTGAACCTTGGAGAACATGTATTATAACATGTAAAAAAATAAAAAAATGCTGCTCTTCACCCCTTTATTGCATCACACATTTTGACACATGGCTCACAGGCTTAAAGCCTTTATTTTTTGACTGTATTATTTCAAATTAAAAATAGGTTTAACACTCCGCTCACATGCATGCATGCAGACACATGTTTTCCTCAGCATTCAAGAGCTGTATCTCATTGTACTGTACATGGCCAATTTCCTTTGGGTTGGGGACTCCAGTAAAGGCTAGTGAAATATGAGCTGTTATTTCTGGCATTAAAATTCCCGAATGGAGCCAGAGAACCTCACAGCTATTCCCAAAGCCACACACTATGACACTCAGTCAAAGAAACTATTTAAACCTCTACAATTGCTTTACTATATATGCTGGATTCACAGTCTGGCACACACACATGATCATAGCTTGCTGCATGGGTTGATGGACACCCAAACTGTTATCTCTGACGGGATGTGCTGTTCCATGTGGCTGGTCTGAGTGCTCTCTTATATAACACACAGACACACGCCATAAGCTCATGTTAATATGGATGGACTGCAGAAGAATGTGTTTCAGGACTCAGTAAGCAGGCCTAGCATACTGTATGTTAACTTGACTAGTTCAAAATTCAGAAGAGACCTGAACTAAAGTACAATACTGAATATAAACACCATTTGATATACAGTTGAAGTCAGAATTATTAGCCCCCTTGTTTATTTTTTTCCCCAATTTTTGTTTAATGAAGAGAAGATATTTCCAAGACATTTCTAAACATAATAGTTTTAATAACTCCTTTCTAATAACTGATTTATTTTATCTTTGTCATGATGACAGTAAATAATATTTTACTAGATATTTTTCAAGACACTTCTATACAGCTTAAAGTGACATTTAAAGGCTTAACTAGGTTAATAAGGTTAACTAGGCAGGTTAGGGTAATTAGGCAAGTTATTGTATAACGATGGTTTGTTCTGTAGAAAAAAAAAAAAAGAAAGCTTATATCGAGAAGAAAATATAGCTTAAAGGGGCTAATACTTTTGACCTTAAAATGGTTCTTAAAAAATTAAAAACTCCTTTCATTCTAGCCGAAATAAAACAAATAAGACTTTCTCCAGAGGAAAAAAATATTATCAGACATACTGTGAAAATTTCCTTGCTTTGTTAAACATCATTTGGGAAATATTTAAAAAAGAAAAAAAAATTCAAAGGGGGCTAATAATTCTGACTTCAACCGCATACAAGCAGTTATTTTATGTGTTTAAAAGTCTTATAGATGTTTAAACACAGGCGTCCTGGCAAAAAAAAAAAAAAAAAAGGATAATTCTAGGCTCTCAGTGAAAATCTAATAGATGTTATCTATATGTTTAGATATGTTTAGATGTCTACTAGATGTATTTTAAACACAGAAATGCTTGGTGGGATAAGATACAAAACTGATGTTATTCTCTTTAAATGTCCACATTTATACACATTTTATTTGTAACTGAATATAAAATATCATTCAAAGGTATTGGGTTTATTAAGTTTTTTTGTCGCACAAAATATAATTTAACTACTGATATACTTAGAATAACTTTATTTGCTTGTTTGTTTTTTCTTTTTAGCAGTCTGTCATTTTGATATGACATATGGTGTTAAAGAGCATTACTTTGTTTTTTAAACCATTATATATTTTTCAGGATAATTTAATAAAACCAAAAAAAAAAACTTGATTAAATTATTGATAATATTTGAGGTTATTTAGTTTGTTGAAGTTATTTAAGTTGCACTTGATAAATATAAAGTCAAAAGTATTGCATTTATTTGAAACGGAAACCCTTTGTAACCTTACAATTGTATTTACTGTCACTTTTAAACATTTAAACCTTTTAAACACTTAAACTATTAAACATTTAGCATCCATACTAAAATATCATTTATTTCTTTTAAAGAGCCCCTATTATGGGTTTTTGAAAATGACCTTCCACGCAGTGTATAACACAGCTCTAAGTGAAGTGAAATATGTAGCTAAGGCTTAAATCTGAAAGTGCACCGTGTTTAAAACTATTGATTCATCTATAAGAGTCGACTCATACTGGTTCGAATGAATTGCTGCTGTAACCAGTCTTTAGCAAAAACTCAAACTGAAGCCCCGCCCAGTTGTTGCACACACAGCCAGGAAAATTTAACCCCCCCAGCCCCGCCCACAAACACTGTAGAAAGAAAAAGAGGAAGACAAACACTGTAGCAGAAGTTTATTTTTGTAAAAATACCTCAGCCTTGTGCTGTATTCCCGTCATTTTTCTGACGAGTGCAACAACAATCTACATGCTTACGAGGGATTTATCAGCCGTTTGTTAAAGGAAGGATCAGAAATGACAATTGATGTATGGGACTTTGTCAGAGCTTGACAGGAACTTTACAGTACACAGTTCATGGATCACTTTCTTTCTCCATTTTACAAGTGTAAGTAACTTAAGTGCGATTAAAATGGTTGCCTCCTTCTTTTCTCTAGACATTGGATGCATATCAGACTGTTGTTGGAGACCCCTTAAACCAAAATATGATCCTTTTTTAATGCATAATAGGGGCTCTTTAAAAACTATGGAAATATTTTAACCCCAAATTCGGAATAGCAGTGTAGAATGAACAAACAAACAAATGGATGGATTGATGATTGAATGAATGAATGAATGAATGAATGAATGAATGAATGAATGAATGAATGATGTGTAAAACAAAGTGACATATTTACCATATTTTCAGGCACAAGATATTTAACATAAGTTACTCTATTTCTCACAAAATAGATTTATATTAGGAGAAAAAAAGCCAAAAAGTAAGCCTGTCTTGAAAATGTGTAGATTACTGTGCTATACTCAAGAGTTTTCCAGCAAGATATGATGAAGAGCAGATTTAGAGAAGGAAGCGTACAAACCTCATTGACATTCTTGTCATGTTTCTTGCCAAGCAGCAAGTGTGCAAGTTTGGAGGGTGAATGCAATTTAAGAGCTGAGCCAAAAGGCAATATTTCCACTGAATAAATAACATTTCAGTTGTTTCTCGCTGCATACTTTGTTGGGCAGGGAAACGAGGTGAACTAGAATGACTATAACACTAATATATAAACATTTATTATTTATCTGCTTAGAAATATTCCTAAAACCTCCCCAGTATTATGATTTGAGAGTCTGTTCTGTACTATGATTTGAGAGTTGAAGTTGTTTGGCCTGTTGTGTCCATCAGCTACAACCTTCAACCCTCTAGTCACCTATTCTTTCATAGGAGCTGAATGATGTGAAGTAGAAACAATCTGTCAGCTTTACACTTGACTTGACATCTGTTCCATTGGGGGTTAAAGTTGTTTTGCTTCTTTTTATATTGAATGATGCTTGCTCTTCATTCACAAATCTGTCTGTGTGTGTGTTTGTGTGTCTTGGAGCAGAGCTGGATCACAAGGGGTCAGCCTAAGTCTTTCTGGATTTCTGGATTCTTCTTTCCTCAGGGTTTCCTCACAGGTATGTAACAAGTTTGTATCAATACTTGGTGAAATCCAAACATAATATACAGTATTTTTCAAAGGTCGTCTGAAACAGTTCAATGAAAAGTTGGTGTTTATGTCTTGTAGGTGCCCTCCAGAATCACGCACGCAAATACAACCTGCCTATAGATGAACTGAATTTTCGTTTTAACATGGTTCCAGTGTACAGAGACCAGACTCTTGTCACTGAAGCTCAGAAAACCCTTGGGTCAGGGAAAGAACTTGACATGGACAAGGAGGTAAGCAAAAAAGTAAAACAAAAAGGGGTATTAAAAGGTCCCATTCATTCATTTTCTTTTCAGCTTAGTCCTTTTATTAATCTGGGGTCGCCGCAGCGGAATGAACCGCCAACTTATCCAGCATATGTTTTACGCAGCGGACGCCCTTCCAGCTTCAAGTTCCTTCACTGGGAAACATCCATACACACTCAATCACACACATACACTATGGGCAATTAGCTTACCCAATTCATCTATACCACGTCTTTGGACTTGTGGGGGAAACCTGGGGGAAACCCATGTGAACACAGGGAGAGCATGCAAACTCTACACAGAAATGCCAACTGACCCAGCCGAGGCGTGAAAATTTTAAAGAGCCCCTATTATGGGTTTTTGAAAATGACCTTCTATGTAGTGTGTAACACAGCTCTAAGTAAAGTGAAATATCCAGCTAAGGCTTAAATCTGAAAGTGGACAGTGTTTAAAACTATTGATTCATCTATAAAAGAGTCGACTCATAGTGGCTTGAATGAATCGTCTTGATAACGAGTCTTTAGCTGTTTCGGCGTGACGTGGATACGAAACATAAGCCCTGCCCAATTGCTCGCAAACCCGGGAAAATTAAAACCTGCGGTCCCGCCCACTAACACAGCAGCAAAGACAAAGAGGAAGATAAACAGATCCTGAAGTCATGAGTCATGAAGACGCTGTGCTTAGCTGGATATTAATGGAATTTTGAGAGAAAGTTCGTGTTATATTCTCTACCCAAAGATAAAGCTGTGAAGAGTCAGTGGTTGAGTTTTATTTTTGCAAAAAAGGAAGGATCAGAAAAGACTACTGATGTATGAGACTTTGACAGAGCTCCACAGGAACTATCAATGCACAGCTCATGGATTAGTTTCTGCCTCCATTTTGTATTGAGGGTTGGTGATCGTTGGGCAAAGCAGAGTACAGGTAAGCCCTGAGAACATATAACACTTATACAAATCGCGACTAAAACCAGGCTAAAAACGCGACGCATGCCGCTTTCTTTGTGGATTTAAACATGTTTGTGAGCTTGCAATCCTGTTGTTTGTCATTGCAATGGCTACCGTCAGCTGTTCTTACACACGTGCGGCGGTCAAGGTTCAGAATAGTTCAGCTTTTGCCACTGTGTGGATTAATACTGAATGTGTGTTATTGTTAATAACAAAGCAATATGCTAGTGTTTAACTGAACTGCTTTAATGCACTCATGCACACGCAAAAAATCTGGGAGACTGGGGGAAAGTGAGGATCGGGAGGGAGGGAGGGGGTGGGTGTCGCGGATGAAAGTGAGAACCGGGGGAGTTCGCAGACGCCGCCCTCACTATTCTATGGACGCGCCGGCCCTGATAACACTGGTGAGAACCTGGTACTGTGTTCTGTGGTGTTAGTAACTAATGTGAAGTTGTTTCTTTAATATACATTCTATGTATTCTGTTTTTGAATGTTTCTGTTAAGGACTTTTATTTTTGTGTTGTGTCCTCTGAGGAGGAGGGTAGTGTGTGTGTGTGTGTGTGTGTGTGTGTGTGTGTGTGTGTGTGTGTGTGTGTGTGTGTGTGTGTGTGTGTGTGTGTGTGTGTGTGTGTGTGTGTGTGTGTGTGTGTGTGTGTGTGTGTGTGTGTGTGTGAAAAAAGAGCAGGTAGAGCAGTGTTGCCAGATTGGGCGGTTTCCCGTGTAACGATTGTTGATCTATGCGTTGTGTTGTTCGCAATCGTCACCAACTTAAAGCAATGAAATCCTCCAAAATGATTCTCAGTGTTTCTTTATTCTGAGAAACAAATCAAATCACATATCACATGAAACAGGGCACTATACTGCGGACAAAACTGAAATAAACAAAAGATGTAAAATAAACAACACTGTCACTTTAAGTGTGGTCTTTCGTCATTCCATAATATCATGCCTTGATAGCAACATGTAATTTTTACTATGAGAAACACAAAGCTCAATAATATTGCATTTCTTAATACATATTCGCTGTTTAAATCTATCAGAAGCATTATGCATTTTTTTGACAACTCAATCACTCTTTTCACGAGTTCGCACTTACAGAAGTTTAAGAATAAAGCATATTTGGCGTGCTGTCCAGGGAGAGGGCTCTGAGCTCGGGGAAGACCCCTCCCCAACTCACGTTATTCCCCGTATCGGGGAACAGAGAGGAGTTGGGGATCGAGCGAAGAATCTAGCCCGACCTCAGAACGCTCCCCCCGAGTAGATAATGTTTAGGAAGTGCGGTGTTGGGGTGGTGGAGGGATGCTAAAGTCGTGAGATGATGCAGGTAGGACAACTTTGGAATTTATAGGGGTTTGGTCTAAATCTGATTGGATAATAGAATGATTGTCAATGACGTAAATAATTGCTGAAACGTCTGCGCGTGCTCCTCCCGAAATTTGTTTATAAAACATCACTTCACGAGTTCGCACTTACAGAAGTTTAAGAATAAAGCATATTTGGCGTGCTGTCCAGGGAGAGGGCTCTGAGCTCGGGGAAGACCCCTCCCCAACTCACGTTATTCCCCGTATCGGGGAACAGAGAGGAGTTGGGGATCGAGCGAAGAATCTAGCCCGACCTCAGAACGCTCCCCCAAAAACGCTATATGATTATAGGACAGCAGCCAGACAAATATGCGATCCCCCCGAAAATTGCTAATCTTTAAAAATTCTGGAGGGATGCTGTTGAGTTAGCTGTAAAACGTTACGAAGTGTGTGGCCGTGGTGCATGATAAGGTGTGCGTCTCCCGTGGGAGCGGTCACTGCGCTAGCAGTGGTGCATGGTAATGAGGTGTGCGTCTCCCGTAGGAGCGGTCACTGCGCTAGCAGTGGTGCATAATAATGAGGTGAGCGTCTCCCGTAGGAGCCGTCACTGCGCTAGCATTGGTGCATAGTAATGAGGTGAGCGTCTCCCGTAGGAGCAGTCACTGCGCTAGCAGTGGTGCATAATAATGAGGTGAGCGTCTCCCGTAGGAGCGGTCACTGCGCTAGCAGTGGTGCATAATAATGAGGTGAGCGTCTCCCGTAGGAGCGGTCACTGCGCTAGCAGTGGTGCATAATAATGAGGTGAGCGTCTCCCGTAGGAGCGGTCACTGCGCTAGCAGTGGTGCATAATAATGAGGTGAGCGTCTCCCGTAGGAGCGGTCACTGCGCTAGCAGTGGTGCATAATAATGAGGTGAGCGTCTCCCGAAGGAGCAGTCACTGCGCTAGCAGTGGTGCATAATAATGAGGTGTACGTCTCCCGTAGGAGCGGTCACTGCGCTAGCAGTGGTGCATAATAATGAGGTGTGCATCTCCCGTAGGAGCGGTCACTGCGCTAGCAGTGGTGCATAATAATGAGGTGAGCGTCTCCCGTAGGAGCAGTCACTGCGCTAGCAGTGGTGCGTAATCATGATGTGAGCGTCTCCCGTAGGAGCAGTCACTGCGCTAGCAGTGGTGCATAATAATGAGGTGAGCGTCTCCCATAGGAGCAGTCACTGCGCTAGCAGTGGTGCATAATAATGAGGTGAGCGTCTCCCATAGGAGCAGTCACTGCGCTAGCAGTGGTGCATAATAATGAGGTGAGCGTCTCCCGTAGGAGCAGTCACTGCGCTAGCAGTGGTGCATAATAATGAGGTGAGCGTCTCCCGTAGGAGCAGTCACTGCGCTAGCAGTGGTGTATAATAATGAGGTGAGCGTCTCCCGTAGGAGCAGTCACTGCGCTAGCAGTGGTGCATAATAATGAGGTGAGCGTCTCCCGTAGGAGCAGTCACTGCGCTAGCAGTGGTGTATAATAATGAGGTGAGCGTCTCCCGTAGGAGCAGTCACTGCGCTAGCAGTGGTGCATAATAATGAGGTGAGCGTCTCCCGTAGGAGCGGTCACTGCGCAAGCAGTGGTGCATAATAATGAGGTGAGCGTCTCCCGTAGGAGCGGTCACTGCGCTAGCAGTGATGCATAATAATGAGGTGTGCGTCTCCCGTAGGAGCGGTCACTGCGCTAGCAGTGGTGCATAATAATGAGGTGTGCGTCTCCCGTAGGAGCGGTCACTGCGCTAGCAGTGGTGCATAATAATGAGGTGTGCGTCTCCCGTAGGAGCGGTCACTGCGCTAGCAGTAGTGCATAATGAAGAGGTGAGCGTCTCCCGTAGGAGCAGTCACTGCACTAGCAGTGGTGCATAATAATGAGGTGAGCGTCTCCCGTAGGAGCAGTCACTGCGCTAGCAGTGGTGCATAATAATGAGGTGTGCGTCTCCCGTAGCAGCGGTCACTGCGCTAGCAGTGGTGCATAATAATGAGGTGTGCGTCTCCCGTAGGAGCGGTCACTGCGCTAGCAGTGGTGCATAATAATGAGGTGTACGTCTCCCGTAGGAGCGGTCACTGCGCTAGCAGTGGTGCATGATAATGAGGTGTGCGTCTCCCGTAGGAGCTGCCACTGTGCTAACAGTGGTGCATAATAATGAGGTGTGCGTCTCCCGTAGGAGTGGTCACTGTGCTTTCATTGGTGCATAATGAGGTGTGCGTCTCCCGTAGGAGCTGACACTGTGCTAACAGTGTTGCATAATAATGATGTGTGCGTCTCCATTAAGAGCGGTCACTGCGCTAGCAGTGGTGCAAAATAAAGAGGTGTATGACTCTTGTAGGGGCGATCACTGCTTTACTAAGGTGTGCGTCTCCTGATCTTATAGGGTGTGATTAATGAGGGTTTGATGAGCTTTTCTAATGTGGGAACGATCGGATCGAATGTAGCACTTGAAAGCTTCTGAGGACCAACGACCGAGTGTTTGGATCTGCTGCTCGGAGAGACCGTTGTGTGCTGCGGTGGTGGCTGCGCCTATCCTAAAGGAATGGCTGGAGAATCTGTCGGCTGGGAAACCTGACTTAATTAGGACGTTTTTGAGATGTTTCTGAAACCAGAAACGAGTGACTGGGCGATTACTATCGTCTGTAAAGAGGGGGTCTGAGGGGGAGGTGGTTTGTAGTTTTCTGATTTGTGAGAAGGCTAGCAGTGTTTGGAAAGGACAGATGGGTGATTGGAGGTTGAATATGTAGATATAATGACCTCTTTTTGCCTGGTCTGTTTTACTTTGTTTAATGAAGAATGAAATGGTGTCATTATCCAATGTTGTTAGATCGGAAATGGTGGGATGAATGTTCGGATTAAACCCGGATGTAATGGTGAGTTCTGAACACCTTAAGAATCCGAAAAAGGCTAGAATAAACATAGCGTCGAGAGTGTGTGCTGTGTGGATTGATTCGTATCCTTTGCGTAGAGTGGAAATGCATTTAGTGAGTGTTTTCAGTGTTATGGGTTGTCGGGTGTCTTGACGTGTGGGGTGGGTTCTCTGGATGCCTTTGATGATAAAGGCTGTTTGTGAATTAGCTATGTGAGGTGCAGGGGAGCCGTAAATGAGTTTGTGAAAAAATTGAATTCCACTCAAATAGCCTTTGATGGAATTAACTTGAAATTTTTTGATGATTGTGAGGTAAGATATGTAAGAGGAGACGGTGAGTAAGGAAAAATCGGGAAATGGTATGTTGTGGCAGGCGTGGAATACTTTAAAGCTTTTCCATGCTGTTAAGTATGATTGAAGGGTTCGAGGAGCCACGGCTTGGAGGATAAAACCGAGGGAGGCCCCAAGCAGATTTTTTAACGGATGATCTATAGGAATATCAACTCTGAATAAGGAGGGACTTGGATTGGGAACTGTTCCGCCTCTGGTGCCAATTTTCTGAATTTCTGTAAGGCAAAACGAGAAAGAGAGTCAGCAATTTGATTTTTGGACCCAGGGATGTGCTTTGCATTTAAAATAAACTGATCACATGCTGATATCCAAGTTAGACGTCTTAACAGCGGAATTAGTGCAGGAGAATTTGAACGGCCTTTATTTATAGAGTGAACAGTTGCTTCATTGTCACAGTGAATTAAAATGCAGGAAGCAGACCATTCTTTACCCCATAGAGATGCGGCGACGACTAGTGGGTAAAGCTCGAATAGCGCCGAAGATTTTAGTGGTTGCGGCAGGTCTAAAAGCTGGTGCGGCCAGGTGGACGCGAACCAGCGTCCCTGATAATAACCTCCGAATCCGACTGAAGGGGCAGCGTCGGTGAATAGTTTAATATCTGATGGGGAGGACATAAGGTCACTGTAAAAGAAAGAGAGGCCGTTCCATTGTTTAAGGAATAATATCCATAAACCGAGTTCGTTTAGGCTGTCGTCGTTCATGGTTATTTGATCATCTAAGCCGTGAGCGGAGGACGCAAGAAATAAAAGGTGAGAAATGAACGAGCGGCCCTGGGGAATTATGCGCATTGCGAAATTCAAATGGCCGAGGATTGATAATAGCTCGCGCTTGGAACACGTGGGATTGTCTCATAGATTGGAAGCTACCAGGATCGTTCGATCAATTTTCTCTTTTGGAAGGGACGCTTGGAAATTCTTGGAATCTAAATTAATGCCTAAGAATTCGATTGAAGTGCTTGGACCAGCGGTTTTTTCCTCGGCTAAGGGAATTCCGAGTTCAGCAAAAACCTTTTGGACTATCGAGAGGTGCGCGGCTGGAATAGCGTCGGGCGGTGATATGATTAGAAAATCATCTAGCAAGTGGATCAAGTGCGGGATTCCATAGTTATTGGAGAGGATCCAGCATATTGCTTCTGACAGCATGTCGAAGATTTTTGGGCTACTTCTGCAACCGAAAGCTAGGCGAACTGAAAAATAATATTTTTCTCGCCAAAGAATGCCAAAAAGATGCCAAAAGTCAGGGTGGATGGGCATGACTTTGAAGGCTGATGTTATGTCGACTTTCGCCATCCATGCGCCGCGACCCGCGATTTTGATTAAGGAAATAGCTTGATCGATGTCGTGATAGTTAATAGAGAATTCTTCAAGAGAAATGAGGCTATTGATGCTAGGAAACGGAGAGTTATGTGGAGAGGAAAGGTCGATTATTAAGCGCTTTTTATCTGAGAACTTTCTGGTGGCTACTCCGATTGGACTGACGCGGAAAACGCTGAAAGGAGGTGCGGAGAAAGGGCCGATCATGAAATTATTATCTACTTCCTTTTTTATAAGAAGGTCGACAACGTCGGGTTCAGCGAAAGCGGATTGAAGGTTTGGACAAATGAGACTACTAGAGGGGAGACTAAGAACCCCTGGATGGAAACCTGAGGACAGGCCCGTCAATAGAAATTCAGAGAATTTACGATCAGGATGCAGGAATAATTCTGATCTTAGGTGAGAAACATTCACAGGAGTCGATAGGTACTTTCTAGGATTTTTATTCACAGATTTTTGCACTGGACATATTGTGCGGGCATGGGCACCGCCGCAAAAATTACAGACATGCAGGTAACGGCATTTCTGTCTCAAACACCTGCCAATGTTAAAACTACCGCAGGTGTTGGCTGGGGCTGTGACAGAGGGCCGGCGACCGGGGAAAAGGGGTGATATGCCTGGGTTAGAAGGGACGTAACTAGTGGATTTGGGCTGGGCTTGTTCGGGGAGGGGAGTAGTGAGTGGATTTATGAATGGGCATGATTCGGTGGAGTGGGTGATGGATCGGCAGACCGCGCAAGATATATTGCGGCAACCCAGGAAAACTTTATTGTGTAGGTCAGTGTCTAAGGCGCCCCAATAATGGGTCTGGTTCCATTGGGTAATCCGAATGGCACATTTAGCGGAGAAGAGGCGATGATATGTGTAGAAATGGGAGCCTCCGTATGAGAGCGCGAGCTCAGCGACTATCGCCAGATAATCATTGAGCTCGCGCCTCCTGTGTGGAAAAACTGAACAAATGATATCAGTGTATCTTGAAAAGGCTATGGTAAATTCTGAGAATGATAGAATACGGGACTGAATGTTGGCGGAGTTTTTTAGGGTTACTGAGAATTCGCCGCAATCTATCTGGCGGTCTGCCGAAGCGGGTGAGATGGGTGAGAGGAGTGAAAAGAGATCAACGTCCGCACCTGATAGGATTTGACTCCTGATGTTGTTAGAGACAGGTGGAGGATCCGATGCGAGGGCGTTGGGTGGGGCGGGTAGTGCCGTGGCTGTGGAAAGAGAAAAAGGTTTAGTGTGAGAAAAAGACTGTGGAAAATTGGAGGCTGGAGCAGATTGCGGAGGCACGCTCGCGCTACTAACGGCCCCTGGATCACAGATGGAAGGGAGAGAGAAGAGAGGAGGAGCTGCCGGCATTAGTGACATCAGCGGAGGCGGCCTCACGCTGGAGCTGACGCCGGGGCCAGAGAAAACCTGGGGAGAAGGGGAGGAATTAGTGGAGCTGGGGTTTGTGCTGCGAGCGGAGGCGGCCTCACGCTCGCACTGGTCATGGGAACTTGAAAGGGGAGGGAAAGCGGGTTAGGATTTTGCGCCTGTACTCCCTGAAGCGACCTTTCGCTTGAATTGGATGGAGGGGCGGCGGGCCAAGGATGGAATTGGGAGATGGGTTCGGGTGCCGCTAGCGGAGGCAAGCTCACGCTAAACTGGCGGCTTGTGGATGCGTGTGTGGGGACTGCGTTGAGTCCGACTTCCGGGGATTGAGATCCGACGTCATCGGAAACCGGGGCTCGTCCCAGACTCGCTGAAGGTCTGTTGCTGCGTCTGGATCTGGAGGGCTGGTTTGGAACTGGGATGTGATATGGAGTGCTTCGGGCCTGGCTGGATTTCTTCGGAGCTTTGGATGGTGGAGTGATGGAAGGAAGGGGTGCCCCGGATTGTAAGGAGTTGTACATCTGCAGGAGGTCTGCCTTGGTGGATCTGCGCGGCATGCTGACTCCTGCTCTGGCCAATGCTTGTCGGAGGTCGGAGACGGTGTTTTTTCCCGTGACCGGGACGGAGGACAGGGCTGAGGCAAATGACGATGCTGGAGAATACTGCCGTCTAGGAGATGGAGATGGTGAGCCCCGTCTTGATCGAGCCGCCGTAGATCGGGTTGAACGGCGGCCTCGAAGTGGAGCCGCGGCCTGGGCTGGTGTGCCCTGCGGGGCTGCGGTGCTCTGAGTGCCGGCAGAGGATCTAGAAGGAGCCTCGTCAATGAAGGCGTCGTCTTCTGCAAAAAGGTTAATCTCGGCCATGGTTCAGCTGTGAATGCTAAAGTCGTGAGATGATGCAGGTAGGACAACTTTGGAATTTATAGGGGTTTGGTCTAAATCTGATTGGATAATAGAATGATTGTCAATGACGTAAATAATTGCTGAAACGTCTGCGCGTGCTCCTCCCGAAATTTGTTTATAAAACATCACTTATATCCAAAAACAATTATGTTATACACTTTGATAACATTGTTCCCCTTCGGAAGGGGAACTTCAATGCTATGTGGAAACTTCCACTATGGGGATTTCATTCAGAAAGCCAATCATCTGTAAGAGTATGTAAACGGGCCAATGAAATGCCAATGAGTTGGCAGCTTCAGCTTGCGCACCTGATGCTCGTTGCAATTAACTTGCTATAAGAGCACATGTGCGAGCAAAGCCAAAGCATCATTTTCACTTCAGAGACTTCAACAGCCTTCTGAGAGAGTCGATGAGGGTTCCTCCAGCTGAGTTTCAGACAGAGAGTGAACGAGAGCGATCTCCCGGTCCAGAGTGTGTGACACGCAGCGGCAGATGGTCGAGCTGGGTTTCTCCCTTGCCTGGCGTCCTTTGGGTCCGGTCCTCCAGAGCGCTATGTATTGTTGCGAATTTCCTAAAAGAGCAACACGGTCGTGCAGCGCGTCTTTTTCAAGACGTCACTCCGACTGTGCGTTTCTGGATGCGGTGGTTTCCTGTCCTCGGATGATGGGCACGAGCACTGCGTTTCATGTCTGGGGGTCCAGCATGTTAATACGGTGCTCGTGGGCAGTGCATGCCATCACTGCGGTGGCATGTCTGTTGCGCAGTTAAGATCGCGGCTCGCTCTTGCAAAAGAGCCACCCACCCCAGTTGTCCCCCGCTCCGCGGTGGGCACTCGGACAGATCTGAGGGTTACAGTGGGAGTAAATCTGCCGCCCTCGGGCTTGTGGACCTCTCACTCCTCCACGCGCTCCATCCAAGCTTTGAGTGAGAGAAGCGATCCATCCTTGGATGGCCGCCCTCTCACTTGATGACACCGAGGCTCAGATGTCCACCGCTGCATTGGAGGTTGGGCTGTCATGGTCTGATGAAGGATACCTCATCTCCCGTCCAAGGGGTGTTGGTTTTCTGCCTCTCGAGCCAGAGCCCACACAGCCAGACTGCTGCCACCCTGCACGCCAGGGTCCATGCGCGCGCGCTGACCCAGCTGCACGAGGGTGGTTCTGACCCAGGCTTGTTACAAGCCCCGCACCACACCCGACTGAGCTCCACGGATCTCAAGTCCGCTGCGTGTGCCCCGGGAAAGACGATGGCCACGTTAGTGGTCCAGGACCGCCACCTCGGGCTAAACCTGGCAAAAATATGCGCAGAGTCGACAAAGTTCACTTTCTTGACTCCCCCATATACCAGTCTGGCCCGTTCGGCGACACCGTTGGTGAATTCACCCAGGAATTCACGGCGGTGCAGTCGGATACGATGGGCCATCCTTGGGCGGGGATGTAAGACCGCTCCCCTCCCGCCGAACCATCCACATCCACTGCTTGTCGCCGAGAGCGCCCGTCTTCGAGTGCTGCTCCGCCCCCGCCTGCGCCTCCGGCCAGCGGCAGCGCCGAGCACCTCGCAGGCAACCAGCGCTCCCCGTCCCAGGGCGCCGTTAAGTCCGGTTAACGGACCGCGAAGCGTTCCTGAGACGGCCATCTGGAGAAGAGGGAACTTGCTCTCTCCCCGGTGGGGGGCCGGGCTCCTCAGAGAGAGAGCATCTTTCCCTTCCCTGGATGTGACAGCCCGAATACTGCCAGTCTGGGACGCGATGAAAAGCCTTCCAGCTCGCAGGATTGGCGCACTTCGCCAGTGGCTCACGGGGTCTGGGAGGACGGTCTCCTTTCTCTCACACCCCCAGCCCTCTCCTCTGGAGTCTGAGTGCAAGGTGAGTGAATCTCTCACCTCCAGCTCTTCCGCGGGACCCCAGCGCTCCCCGGATCAGCACTCCCACTCCGCGCTGCCCCACTGCTGGTACGTCAGCGATTGTAGCGATGCAGTCATTAGCGAGGGCTCTGCCTGCCTGGTTAGCGCAGCCCAGCCCTTTGCGGTGGCTCATACGCACGATCAGACTCGGCTACGTGATTCGATTCGCGAAACGGCCTCCCAAGTTCACGGGGTGTATGTCACCAGGGTCAGCCCTGTGCCCGCCCCTGTCTTGTGAGAGAAGATTGCTGTCCTCCTGGCGAAGGATGCAATCTAACCGATCCCTCCAGCCGAGATAGAGAGCGGGTTTACAGCCTGTACTTCATCGTACCCAAAAGAGCGGTGGGTTACGGCCAATCCTAGATCTGCGCGTTTTGAACCGCTGTCTGCACAAGCTGCCGTTCAAAATGCTTATGCAGAAGCACATCCTCCTGTGCGTTCGTCCTCGGGATTGGTCTGCAGCAATAGACCTGAAGGACGCGTACTTCATGTCTCCATACTCCACGCCACCGTCACTTTTCTGCGGTCTGCGTCGAGCGAGCCTGACAGCACAAGTCCTCCCCTTCGGGCTCTCTCTGTATCCGCGGGTCTTCACCAAGCTCGCGGAGGGTGCCCTAGCGCCCCTTCGGCTCGCGGGCATCCGCATACTCAATTATCTCGGCGACTGGCTGTTTTTAGCCCTCTCGCGGGAGCAATTGACTATGCACAGAGACAAGGTGCTCCAGCACCTCCACCTATTGGGGTTTCAGGTCAACCGAGAAAAGAGCAAACTCGCCCCCGTGCAGAGGATCTCTTTTCTCGGGTTGGAGCTGGACTCGGTCACCATGGCAGCGCGCCTCTCCGGAGAGCGCGCTTGGCTAATGCTGAACTGTCTGTGAGAGTTCGACAGCAAAATAGTGGTCCCACTGAAATCTTTCAGAGGCTCCTGGTGCATATGGCATCCGCAGCCACTGTACGCGCTCGGATACTCCATATGAGACCACTTCGGCACTGGCTTCACGATCGAGTCCCCAGACGCGCATGTCACGCGGACACACACCGAGTGACTGTCACTGCGCTGTGTCGTCGCGCCCTCAGCCCCTGGAACGACCCCTCGTTCCTACAGGCCTGAGTGCCTCTAGGACAGGCGTCCAGACATATTGTCGTTTTGACAGATGCTTCCACCACAGGCTGGGGGGCCGTGTGTTGCGGGCATGCAGCTGAAAAAACCCAGTTGCATTGGCATATCAATCGCCTAGAGCTGTTGGCAGTGTTCCTCGCTCTCCGCCGTTTTTTACCGGTGCTGGAGCGACAACACGTACTGGTCAGGACGAACAGTACGGCAGCGGGGGCGTATATCAACCGTGTGGGGGGTATCCGCTCTCGCAGCATGTCTCAGCTCGCTCGCCGTCTGCTCCCCCGGAGTCATACGCGGCGCAATCGCTGCATTCCATTTTTTCCCCACCGAGCTCTCCGTGCAGCCCATTCGCTCTCACGGCAGTTTCGCCTGGGAAAATGGAGACTCCACCCCCGACTGTCCAGCTGTTCGGTGCTGCGCCTTTCTCTCTCTAACTCAGAGATTCATGCGCTCTCGCTTGAGTTCCCCACTTGGCGAACCCTGCAAAGTCCACTGGCTACACAGCTGGCCTCGGGGCATGCGTAATACGCATTTCTCCAGTGAGCCTACTCGCACAGATACTGTGTAAAGTCAGGGAGGTCGAGGAACAGCTCTCGTATTGCGCCTTTCTGGCCCAATCGGACCTGCTTTCAACTCTCTCCTCGTGATGGCCCCTCCCTGGCACATCCCCTGGAAACAGGGGACAGGCACCGTTTGGCACCCGCGCCCAGATCTATGCTTCACGTACGGTTCATAGATGGAGCGCGGAGGACTTAGGTGACTTACCGATTAGGTGGTTAACACTGTCACTCAGGCTGAGCACCCTCTACGAGGCATGCCCACGCCTGAAGTGGAGTCTATTCGCTGTGTGGTTACCTTTTTCCCCGAGAAGGAAACCCCGAACATGCCAGATCTGAGTGATGCTATCCTCCTTCAGTTGACTGGAGCTAAGGCTGTCCCCTCCGCTCTGAGGGGTTGGCGTTACGATCATCCCCGCTCTAAGGATGCGGCGATGGCGGCGCGCTGAGAGGTATCGTCTCATCATCCAGTTCCCAGAGGCGCGAGACATGAATATTAATTTTCCTGTTTCCCTCTCATACCCACTTGGAGATCTCTCTTAGGAGAGGTCTGCTCGATCACTCGACTCAGTATCTTTAAGACCAGCTCTGCTGGTCGCGTTTGCATCGGCCAAATGGGTGGGTATCTGGAGGCATTTTCGGTCAGCGAAATGTGCCAGCGTTTTGGGCCGGCCCACTCTCACGTTTACCTGAGACCCCGGCCCACCTAGGTGCCCTAGGTTCCTACAGCGTTCTTTCAGCCACGTAGTGAACCTGCAAGCACTGTCCACGGAGGAGGCAGACCCAGCCCCTTTATTTGGTCCTTCGCACTTTGCTATTACACGGACCGTACTCAGCTCTTAATCTGTTATGGTGATCGGCAGACGGGAAGTGCCGTATCCAAACAGAGGTTGGAACATACCCACTGAACTCTGAATGCCATCTCCCTCGCTCATCTGAGCCAGGGCGAGCCGCGTCCCCCAAGAGTGAGAGCGCGCTCCTCGAAGCGCGCATCCTTTTGGGCGTTAGCGCGCGGCGCCTCTCTAACAGACACTGTAGAGCTGCGGGCTGGGCGACACCTATTGCGAGATTTATTAATCTTGAGGGGAGCCGATTTCCTCATGCGGTGAATGAGATATTCGGTTAGGTGTTGTAAAACGCTTGCTGCGCCATTCTCTCTAACACAGAGATACGTGCGCTTTTTCGCTCTGTCAGTAAAGTTCCCCGCTGGCGAACCCTGCAGATATTCCTCCGAGGCCCCCAGCACCTGACTCAGCGGAGGAGTCAGGCGCTGGCCCGTTACGTTGCTGGTCTGCCCGATGGTCAGCCCGCGTTCTGGGTATAGGTGCCTGCTATGTGCGATCCCCACTAGGCGATCCCATATGCTTATACTGCCACGGTGCAGTCCCCCCCTCACAGGCGGACCCGTGTCTTCCCTCACCGCTAACCATCTTATATTCATATGCGTACTCCCCCTTCTCAGGGCTAGTCCATATGCTCTCTCGCCACCAGTCTCCCCACTTGGGTAGCAGGTAGCCTCCGCAGCGTCCTCCCTATAGGGACTGCACGCATTCCCAACGTACTGTCGTATTAAATTCCTAGAAATTATTCTAGACGCATTTGCGGCTCCCGAAAAATATATCTAAATCCGTAAATCTTCTGTTGAAGTGGGATAAGTAAGGGCCAGGGAACACGTTGGAAGACCGCGCCTCTGGTGACGCAGGTGCACTCACACTCTTTGCCTGGCAAAGCTCTCATCGGGGGCGAAGGTAAGGTTCAATCATTATGGCGTTTTCCAAACATTTCCCCATAGTGGAAGTTTCCACATAGCATTGAAGTTTCCCTTCCGAAGGGGAACGCTCTGGTTACTAAAGTAACCCTCGTTCCCCGAGGGGGGGAACGGAAATGCTATGTTCCTTCGCCATAATGATTGCCCCTTAGCTGTTGAGGTGAAAGTCTCTTCCGCTAAAAAAAATGATGCTTTGGCTTTGCTCGCACATGTGCTCTTATAGCAAGTTAATTGCAACGAGCATCAGGTGCGCAAGCTGAAGCTGCCAACTCATTGGCATTTCATTGGCCCGTTTACATACTCTTTCAGATGATTGGTTTTCTGAATGAAATCCCCATAGTGGAAGTTTCCACATAGCATTTCCGTTCCCCCCCTCGGGGAACGAGGGTTACTTTAGTAACCAGAGCGTTTTCACTCCTGTGTTCAGAGCACACTTACCCATAGCAGCATCAGCCATTATCTGCTAAACTACGGTAGCTGCGCAAGGACAACATAAAGAAAAACACCTGCATGTTTTAACCACTAGGGGGCACCAAAATATCAATTATGTATACTCTTAATTTCATGTCATTCATCACAATGACTCTCTATTACCACTGTCACCCCCTCTGAATTACATGAAATTAATCTTTCTGATCTCATTAATCTATTTGTTAGATAAAACAAACACAAAACAAACAAACCAATCAACAAGCAAATAGAACACTGTACATCAAGAAGAATTTCCCATAAAAGGAGTCAATACAAAAATTATCCCATAAGGACACTGAGACATAGGAGTAGCGCTAAGCTCCTGCATCAACAGTTGACGGTAGAATGTCCACATACATTCCACAATATTCCTCACGTACAAAATAATAAAATATAGTTCACAAACACGCAAACAAAACAAAAACGTTTTCAATACAAACATTTAAACAAATCAGTAGGCTCCCCCAAATGGTCAACTAAAGTACCCTTATATTGTTACATGTTTGCTTCTTTTGTTTTATTCTCAGGTATATTTTCTTAATAACAACCGTTTCTAAGAATGAACCAATTTTGACTTGCCTTAACCAAATCCCAGGAAGAAATAAGAGAATAAAAATAAATAAATAAAAATAAACCCTATATATATATACCATTACGAAATACTTATAATTCTCAAAGTTCTTGCGTCTCTATTCAGTGAAAACACGAAACATTGACTTGCAAACTGACTCAACAGAATGTTTTGTGTTCTGAATCACAGCTTGGCCTGATATTGTTTGGATAAGTCTGTCAACAGGCCTAGCACATAGCACGACCAAAACGTGACCTAGCTGGTCGGGAAGAGCTAGCATCTAAGGAAACCTGTGCAGTAGATTTAATGCTATCAAAATGTAATTGGCATTCTTCACTATCATCAGACACCTCCAACAAAGTATCAACCATCTTCTCAGATACACTATCAGCCAATAGTGTTGTAGCAGGTCGAAGTGTTGAGCGCATTACAACATCAGTGACTACACTCGAGGTAGGGTCCTGACTTACATTGGGCAAAAGGGAAACCCAAGTCAGTGTTCTGTCTGTACCACCATCTTCACAATTTGATGGAAGACCACTCACACAAGCATTCCCATCATCCATCTGTGTAGGTAAAATTCTACTCGACACTGAGCTGTCTCTCTTCTCAGATGAAGCACGTGCAACACTACTGGACTCATTCACGACAGAATCATGTAGCGTTTCTGAAATTTCTTCTGGTATAGGCAGAAAATCAACCAACAACAAGAGATTGCGATGAACTACCTTTTCTTGACCAGTTTCGGGGTTTCGAATTCTGTAAGTGTGAGTTTGGGGTTTGTGGTCCACTACCATGTAGACTATAGACTCCCATCTGTTTGCAATTTTTCTTTTTCCCCTTTCTGTCTTATTTGCCAATAACACATGGTCACCCACATCAATAGTGAGACCTTTTACTCGGCGGTTGTATAAGGCTGCATGCCTTTTCTGTTCTTTGGTAGCATGCTCCTGTGCAATTGCCATGGCTTCCTTCAGATCTTTAGTAAGCGTGTCAACAAACTTGTCATAGCTGACTACATTCTGACCATGTAGGACGGATCGAAAGAGAATATCGACCGGAAGTCTAGGCAACCTCCCGAACATCAAATAAAAAGGTGCATAGCCTGTCGACTCAAGTGTTGTGCAATTATACAGGAACGTTAATGTCTGCAAACATCTTGGCATCTTTTTTAACATCTGGAGACAAAGCGCGGATCATGTTGCCCAGAGTCCTGTTGAAACGATCCACAGTGCCATATCCCATCGCGTGGTAAGGGGTGGTGTGAGACTTTTTAACCCCTGAAACTCTAAGAAGTTCAGCAATTAGACGACTCTCAAAACTCGCACCTTGGTCACTGTGAATATGTTCAGGTAGGCCATAGACACAAAAATATCTGTCCCACAGAACTCTGGCAACCTGCTTAGCAGATTGATCACGGCACACAAAAGCCTGAGGTAGCCTTGTGAAATGATCAGTCACAACCAAGACGTCAACTGATTTGTTACTAGCATCCTCCGCCGACCAAAAATCAATGCATATTAGCTCTAGAGGTCTGGTAGATGAAATGTTTTGCAGAGGAGCTCTCCCAGATGGGTCAGTACTTTTACTCACAATACAGCGTTGACAGTGTCGCACATAATCACAAACTGTGTGCTCCATATTCAGCCAGTAGAAACGCTGCTTCGCTAAACAGACACTTCTAAATTGGCCTTGATGGCCACTGTCATCATGAATACCCCTCAGCACAGAATCAACCAACGACGTTGGGACTATGTACTGCAACCGCTTTCTTCTCAACAACTGATCAGATGACACTCTATAAAGGATACCATCCCTCATGGTCAACTTATCCCACTGTTTGAGGTAGCGCAGGACTGCAGCAGCTTCTCCTGTCCTATCCCGTCTTGTAGGTCTTTGGCGGCTATCCACATATGATTTGACCCTAGACAACACTCTGTCTTTCGACTGCATGTCACCGAGATTCTCTGCAGAATATGCTGGTAATGTGTCCTGTCCAGAAGAAACTAACTGAGGCAAGTGATCTACAAGTGCCAATGCTCGTGTCTCAGCACCAAGTGCCCAATCTACCTGTGATGTGCAGACAGCTGAAACATCTAAACTTGCAACAGAAGAATGATCCATATCAACACCATTATAGGTGCTGCATAATTGCTGTTGCTCAATCACACTTTCATCCTGATGTTTGTCACAGGATCACTTGAAAGCATTATGTACAGAGGTAGATGACATTCCCCTCATATCTGTCATCATGGTATCATAAGGCACCTGGAGTAGTTTTTGTGTTACTCCACTCTTGACAAAAGGTACTCTACTCAGGGAATCAGCAATGACATTCTGGGGACCAGGTACGTACTTTGTCAAAATTGTAGCTGGCCAACTTGGCCACCCAACGCTGTTCGCAACAGTCAAGTTTAGGCTTCGTGAGAATGTGGGCAAGTTGGTTTTTGTCAGTTAAAACTGTAAAACTATGTCCCTTTAGCCAGTGGCTAAACTTGTCGCAAATTGACCACTTCAGGGCCAAAAATTCCAGCCGGTGGGCAGGATAGTTCCGCTGTGAACGTGACAGGGATTTGCTGGCAAAAGCTACTGGTCTTGCCCTCGTCACACCATCCTGCAACTGCGACAAAACTGCGCCAATGCCCTCTAAGGAAGCATCAGTTGCCAGTATAAAGTGGCGTGAAAAATCCGGGTGCGCTAAGATATCACTCCAATTAGTGATGCTTTCAGCTGTTCAACTGCACCATCCTGTGCTTTAGTCCAATCCTCAGGTCTCAATTTTCTGTTCTGACTAGACACATGCAAAGCTTTTTTCTTCCGACCTCTAATTTTCTGGCCTTGAAGAAGATCAAAGAGTGGCTTTGCTTTGACTGAATTATTTGGGACAAAATGCTGGTAATAGTTCACCATTCCCAAAAACGATCTAATCTTTTTCTGGGATGGAGTTTTGCCATTTGGTTCCATCAAGTCCAGACTCTGCAACTTAGAAATACACTCCACCTTATATGGATCGGTTGAAACTCCATTCATGGTAATCACGTGTCCCAAGAACTTCACAGATGGCTTTAGGAGATGACATTTCTTAGGTTCCAGTTTCAGGCCATGAGCTTGTAGCCTGCTGAACACCATCTCCAGACGATCAAGAGCAGCTCGCTCATCAGGGCCAAAAACAATGAGATCATCTATATAGCACAGAATACTAAGAAAATTCTGATCTCCAAAAATACTGTACATCATCCGCATAAAACTACCGGGCTGTTACATAGGCCCTGTGGTAGCTTATTGTATTCAAATAGGCCTATGGGTGTGGTGAATGCGGTAAATTTACGATCCTCCTCATGCAGTGGCATGTTATAAAAACCTGATGTGAGGTCCATTGTACTGAACGGAGCATTACCACCCAGTGCCGCCAAGCAATCCGCCTGGTGTGGAAGAGGATGGGCATCCTTAAATGTTCGTCTGTTCAACCAGTGAAAGTTAGTGCAAACTCGAAGGTCGCCATTTTTCTTCCACACCAACACAAGCGGGGATGCATATTCAATTGTGGAGAGTCGAATGATCTCTTTTTCTTCCATCTCTGACAGAACCTGACGCAGCATATGGTGCTGGCTAGGAGCCACACACCTGTATGGAAGTCGGAATGGTCTGGGGTCTGAAAGATGAATTCTATGGATAAAGCCTTTGGCTTCCCCACAATCAAGGTGATTTCTTGAAAAGATATCCTCATAGGTCAAAATCAAACTTGCTAGTTGTTTCCTGCATTGCTCTGAAACATCACATGACTCTACATCCAGATCGTGCAGCCCCACAGATTTCAACATTTCACTCAGAGATATTGGCTGGTCTCCACCAACAAGTAAACTTGCAGAGTGACCGACAACTTGAGGCTTAACAATGGTTGCACAGTCAATGTCCTCAACCGCAACACATGGATACAGGTCAGCTAGTTTTGCATTGCGTCGCAGTAACACAGGTCTACCCGAAGAATTAATCACCTTCAAAGGCACCCAACCATCACTCCATAGCGAAGTAACTAGCCTTGCCACCATCACTCCTCTAGGAATTGAACGAGACGTAGTGAGCTCTGTCATTACCGCACTGCCTGGTGATGCTGCAGCTGACCTCGACAATTTTCCCCACACTAAGTATTCAAGACCAGGCTCAAGACAAACAGCCGAGCTACATTTAACAGTTCCAAGCTTCTCTGGCATATCCTGTCCTCTCCATATATTTAGTCCAGCTAACATAGACAAAAAGCTCTCACATTCAGCATCTTTAGATGCAGGACCAGTTACCGCACTCCAAAAACCCTCTCATTTCTTGAAAAGATATATTTGATGACATTTGTTCCAATTATGAGTTCGTTATGTTGGCCGGGAACAACTAAGGTAGGTACAATCATTTTCAAGCCATATACTTCCATGCTGAGATTTATGATGGATTTGGGTTTGACATGTAATCCACCACAGCCTACAAGGACAACATCCGTTGACATTACACTGTCAGAGTCAATTACTCCTGCTTCTCTCAATTTTATTATAGCTGCACCATTTAATGTGCATGCCACTGATCCACTGTCCAGCATGGCTCCTATTGACACTTTCTCTCCTATTTTCACAGGTGTGTAAAATAAACTATCCTGACCCCCAATGACATGAGTGTTCTGATATATAACATTTGATTTATCAGCACAGCTTTCCATCATTTGACGTGCACCCACAAAATCAGTAACAACCTGGGAATTACAAGAAAGACCCGTACTGCCTCCCTCCAAATACGAGTCCCCTAGTTTCCCTCCATATTGTCCCGGACAGTAGCTAGTTTGGGAAAGTCACGTTTTGGGTGTCCAGGTGAAAAGCATTCGAAACACAGCTTTTCTGTCATGCAATGTGTTACGGTACTGTGCTTATTGTCATGACACACATGACACTGAGTTCTACTAGTACGACGATGCAACCTGGAATTACCTCTGTAAGTGGGAGCATCACGCAGCTGAACCTTATCCATGATCTGCTCTAGCATTTCCATCATTCGTGAGAGCATATGACCTTCAGGCTGTTGTGTGTTATTTCTCAATGCTTGAACAGAAGATGGTTGTGGACCAGGAGATGTCTGATGTTGTACTAGGCTCTGAATGCTCAGGCTGGCTACATGGCAGCATAGGGACGCTCATTAATTTTTGGGAAGCAGGATGTGTAGAACTAACATGTCGGTCATGCTCAGCACCATCCACAAGGCGTACTGACGATGTGTTACTCTGTACACGTGCACCACCATAACCCCTATAATCTCTCTTGATAGTCATCAATCCTGCCTTGAATATCTTTAGCTCTCCACTCATGGATGGGTTTGCATCTAAATACACTAGCCAAACTTTGGTCAGGACAATGCTTGATAAACAACCGTGTTACCTCTTCACTCATATCATTCAGCCGCTTTCCTTGTCTGACAAGGCCATCATTCGCTAGATCAGCAGCCTTGTTGATCCGAATCCAAAAGTCAACTGGGTTCTCCCCAGCTCTGGGAACAGTAGCATAGAAGTCGGCAAGTGGTAGGCATGATGAAGTCTCACTGAAATACTGTAGCAGAATATTATAAATCAGCTCAGGGTTCTGCTTTACATCAATCATGTAATCACTGCGCAGACTAATTTGTACGATATCTTTCGCTTTTCCAGCTAGTCTGTTCATGATTTCCTCTGCCTGTTCTGAAATGGGGCATTTCTGCTTTCTTATATAAGCCTTGGTCCTGTCAACCCACTCTTTAATGCAATATTTGTCAGATTGATCACCACGAAACGTGTCTTGTTCCAAATCCACATGTATGGACACTTGTGGAGCTACAGCTGGCATAGACTGTTCTTGTCTTGTCTGAAAACTATCATGTTCTATGGAATCTTTCTGACAATTACTGCTTGCATTTACAAAACCTGCAGATAGTAGTTTTGAAACTATCGATTCTCCGATCTGTGAACCTAACTGGCCCACCATTTCAGTGAGGTGTGTAATTGCATCTCTCTCAATATTAGGAGTTGATGTACAAGGGCATTCAGCTGGCGCTTGACCAACAGGAGTATTGCATGTTACAAGATTTAACCCACGACCTATGCTATGGTCCATGAGAGACCTCGACTGGCCTGCCCCCCTTCTGTCATTTTGTCTGTGTACACCACCCCTGGAAGCACCAACAAGCCAACAACCCCTCCCTCTGCGAAAACTGTTAGTTTCCATAAACGTCCCATCCATATCAATATCGTAAACTCGCCTCTCAGCCATTATTTACTCAGGTTTTCTCTTACAATCAGAGAAAAAAAAACTAAATAAATGTATTTCAGAAGGAACAGAAAAATATCAGTATGTGTGTATCAAATGCCAGCAGAAGCAAAAATTTAACAAAAAAAAACTAACAAAAAAACTAACACTTATCAAAATTATACAACTACAATATTCACGATGACCAAATCAGTGTAAATGTTTTCCAAAGTTCATACTCCAACTGTGCAATGTAACTGTAAGTCAATCATTCAGTGAGTGCATTTACTGTCTTTGTCCAAAACACCAAAGAAGCAGCCTCCGAAGTGATGAGCAGCAACCACGGGCGATCTGCGTCGAGCTGATCAAAGTGATCCTCAAAGTCACGGCACCAGTGTAACGATTGTTGATCTCTGCGTTGTGTTGTTCGAAATCGTCACCAACTTAAAGCAATGAAATCCTCCAAAATGATTCTCAGTGTTTCTTTATTCTGAGAAACAAATCAAATCACATATCACATGAAACAGGGCACTATACTGCAGACAAAACCGTAGCAGCATCAGCCATTATCTGCTGAACTACTTTTAACATTTTAACAAAATAAATTAACTTATAAAGAATATAATTTCACATACCTGAGAAACAAATCAAATCACATATCACATGAAACAGGGCACTATACTGCAGACAAAACTGAAATAAACAAAAGATGTAAAATAAACAACACTGTCACGTTAAGTGTGGTCTTTCGTCATTCCATAATACCATGCCTTGATAGCAACATGTAATTTTTACTATGAGAAACACAAAGCTCAATAATATTGCATTTCTTAATACATATTCGGTGTTTAAGTCTATCAGAAGCATTATGCATTTTTCAATCACTCAATCACTCTTTTATATCCAAAAACAATCATGTTATACACTTTAATAACATTGTTTTCACTCCTGTGTTCAGAGCACACTTACCCATAGCAGCATCAGCCATTATCTGCTCAACTACGGTAGCTGCGCAAGGACAACATAAAGAAAAACGCCTGCATGTTTTAACCACTAGGGGGCACTAAACTATCAATCATGTATACTCTTAATTTCATGTCATTCATCACAATGACTCTCTATTACCACTGTTACACCCGCTCAATTGGACTTTTTATAACACGATTGTGCGGGTATAAACACTTATCGTGTTGCTCATCAAATAGTGACCAATCAAATGCTTGGCTGTTTTTTTAAGGGGAGGAGGTACACTATGTCCCACCCTCTCTTCATGTTTTAGTTGAGATTTTCAAACATCAAATAAAAATGCACATTTAATAACTCTTCACAGGACCTGCAACATATATATTAAAGTTTCATTTAAATGTTTTTTTAATCAGTTCTATATTATTCTCTTACAGAGAAACCATGTTTCACATGTTCAATGTATTTCACATGTAATTGTACGTGTTTTTTTTTTTGAGTTAGAACATGGGAAGTACATTTTTGTATACATATTTGTAGTACATAATTGCATGATATTAATTCTAAAGATAACATAAATGTTGATGAATGAACTCAATATGCGGTCTGCTTTTTTAGCTTCCCAACATGGAGGATGGTGTGTTAATTCATGGGATGTTCATGGACGCCTGTCGCTGGGATGACACAAACATGGTTGTTGAAGATGCACTTTCGAGAGTAATGAACCCTATGCTGCCTGTGGTTCATTTCGAACCTCAGCAAAACTATGTTCCTGAGCCTAGCCTCTACCACGCACCACTGTATAAGACCTCTGCTCGAGCTGGAACTCTCTCTACCACAGGTACACTCTTGTGTCATTTAGTTAGATATCCTACAAAATCTATCTAATCTATCTATCTATCTATCTATCTATCTATCTATCTATCTATCTATCTATCTATCTATCTATCTATCTATCTATCTATCTATCTATCTATCTATCTATCTATCTATCTATCTATCTATCTATCTATCTATCTATCTATCTATCTATCTATCTATCTATCTATGTGTATTAGGGGTGCTCCAATCAGGATTTTTGATACTGAGTATCAATTCCTTGTCATCATGATTGATCGATACAGAGTACTGATTCAGATGCTTCATGCTTTATAATGCATAAAGCACATTTTCCCTCAAAGTATGAAACTTCAAGTGGAGATCTCGCCTTACCTAAGAGAATAAATAATGTTGCATATAATCCCTTAAACATGTCTTATAACCATTTAGTGTGGACATGTCATGGTCAGAAGCAGCTTTACAGAACAAAATAGATAAAACAGATTTAAAAATGATTGACTGCAATTTAGAACCACTGCAAATGATGGAATAATCATTTAACATGTCTCACTGAAGAAAAAGTTTGGAGAAGTTAAAATGCACACCTATAAATATATGACTTCTTTACTAAAAGGAAATAGGCCTATAAACTTCTGATTATTGCAATAAGTATATTACAAAAAGTTTTATCTATTAATTTAACCTGTAATGCTTAAAACGTCGATGGGCCTTTTAACGATTTGTTCTCTTGCTCATCCACTTTCGTCACCATGATTTGCGAGTATCACTGACCAGCTATGAATATGCTGGAGACTCGTGGAGCTTCCAGCAGAGGTCATACGGTTGGATGAGACACTAGTCACAGCAGCTCAAAACACTGGATATAAAATGGTTGCAACAAAGAGACCATCACTCACGCAAGTCATGCCAATAAACCGTTTAAACAGAGGTCGCACCACATCTGTGTATCTTTTAGCTGCGGTGTTGGGAGCACAGCGATGTCTCACACCCCACACATCATTTCTCTTCTCACGTGTTGTAGCGCTGCCGGGTGGGCATGTGCATCTCCTCTGTGTAAATCGTTGTAAAATCATAAACAAACACAATCGATTCATGAGATCGGCCAGATTGCCAAGTACCAATCGAGTGATAAAATGTCGATTGATACAGATCTCTAGCCGATCGATCAGAGCATCCCTAATATATATATATATATATATATATATATATATATATATATATATATATATATATATATATATATATATATATATATATATATATATATATATAAATAAATATATATATATATATAAATAAATATAAATATATTGTGTGTGTGTGTATATATATTTCATTTTTATTGTGTATTTTTGTTCTGTCTATTAGGACACTCCACCAATTTTGTGGTAACTGTGATGTTGCCATCCAACCAGCCCAGTGACTACTGGATCTCAAAAGCCTCTGCACTGCTCTGCCAACTCAATGAATAAGCAAAGCTTTACCTCTCCAGTTCAATTTTAGATCATTTCACCAAAGAGTTTTTAGTTTTTTGAACATACATTTAGATCTTAAAAAGAACATTAAAAATAAATTTTAAAACAAAAGATACTGTAGTTTTGATTTTTTTTTCATCAGGCTACAACATACTTCAAAATAAATAGCAAGGTAAATAGAATTGCTGTTTTAAAAGGTTACATAAAGAGCTATAACAAATAAATGCCAACTACTCCACAATACATAGACTCACCCGGAACTTTAAATTGTTTTATTTTTTTTTTATCTATATTTTCTAACAAAATGACATATCCACAATGTTTACATAGTATTTTTACATGATACAACAAAGCACAGGGTCAGTATGGTCACAAAATAATGACACTCTGATTTACGTGGACAAACCGGACACAAGTGAGAGATTAGAACACACTAATAACTGTAATATTAATAGAAAACTTCAAAATAATGAAAGTGACAGTAACAGAGTGTATTAATTCAACCCTCAATGCTATTGTTGCTTTGGTAAGGAAATATTTGTTAAAAATGTAAGGATCTGTATGTTGGTTCAGTAAAAATGTTCGTACTAAAATAATGTTAAATGGTGCCAAAAATATTACTAAAGAATACGTGTATGCTTTAAAGGGATTTGGGGATTCATTATGTTTGTTTTTCAGAACACAAACTTCACAGACACATTTGTAGCTGTTGTGACTAACCAAGTTAGCACACTGAGAGCACATCTTCACATAAACCAACCCTCAATGCTCAGTCCAGATACAGTATATAAAGACATAAAATATCACCCAAACAGCTTGTCCAAGGGTCTGCACGCTTGTTCGAAAGTCACATTTCAAAAATACACAATTTTATTTATTAGTTTCTTTTTATATGAATTATTTGTAACAACAGTTCTCGTGGATTTGAGAACGATGAGTAGAGGAAGGACTCAACTTAGACACTTCTCACACTCAATCACCTTTTTTTTTTTAATAACTTTAAAAACAACCCAAAAGCCTCCAACGTGTTGCTATCACAATTATGTAAAGTCTTTTGAAACTGCCTCGATGAAATTTGGTGCGGACATGAGAATGGTAAAAGTGCAGATGATGGAGAAAAGGGAAAATGCCACCAGACAGAGCCGATCCACAACTGCCGCCGCAAATTTCCACTCGCTGCAAATGGCTTCGGCTTCATCCTGGTCACGGAAGCGCTGGGCGATGTACATCACTTCCGCCAGGATGCGATGGATCTCTGGTTCACCTGCAAACATCCTCACTCCCTCTCGCTGTTCTTCATTTGGTGATCCACCAACTCGTCCACCGCTGCAAGATACGCCGGAGTCACTGCTGGGTGGACAACAGGCACTGTCAATGGAGTGGTATCCAAAGTACAAGTTCATATGGCCATTGGTGGTGGAGTTGGTGGAGGACGGTTGACCAGGCATGACGCCCATCTGAATGCTGCTGGCACTGGCGTGGTGTGCTGGAGACTGGTCATATTTGAAGTTGGCTTTACGTTCCTCACCTGGTTTCTTCATGCGCAAGAACCAGGCGCACCAGTTGAGCAGAATCACACGCACCTAAGAAGAAAAGGGAGAATTTGCTGAAGATGAAGCTCTCTAATGGATTACCAAGACATTTGATGGTAGTAATGATATGCTGTATAAAGTCCGTTTGTTTCATTCAATTATCGGAGAAAATGTCCACTAAAGATTCCCACGTTTAAAAATTCAGTGCTTCTAGCAGCAGGTGCGTCCCACTGGACATGAACCAAATAAGAAACACAAGACAGAAGCAGCTAAGAGCTCTTTTCTTCTCGTATGAGTAGACATTAATGTTTGATGCAAATAGACCTTATTACCTTTCCAGTGGGCCAACTGCACTGCAGTCATTCTACAACTCAAACACATTACGTTTATTCAGAGTGTTTTCTTAGAATGTTTTCAGCAGCAGTTTTTTAAAGTTAGATTTTTGTGGATGGAAACAGTTTTATAAGTAAACATTACATCATCCCTTACCGTTTGTATTGTTCTAAATGTTTTTTGAAAAATTCTATATACTGTAGTGTGCAAAACATGTAACGTGAACTGTCGAGTGTACAATCTTAAATAGCTTTTTTTTGTCATAATTTGCAGTCTAAAGTTGTTGATGACTAGTTGCAGAGTTGATCAGAGTTGACTTGTGTAGAAAATGACTTTATCAAACACCCAAGACGTGTATGGCGCAATTTTGTTGCTATTTTCAGACCAGTACAACCCTAGTTTTCACATTTTGCGCCACGTTGTTTAAATAGCAAATTTGTTTGTGCCACTTTGTGGACTCACGGGTGTGCCAGTCTAAAAAGGAGGTGTGTTATGGGGCATTGTTTCATGTTGCTATTTTGAGGAACTGAAATAGACCAACTAAAAGCTGGTCTGAAGTCTAGCACAGAGCATGTTAATTATGCACCTCTTTGGGTCCAAACGCATATGCATTGCTTACACACAGGATGTACAACAATACACAAATATCTTTACATATAAAAATAATTAAAGGATTAAAATATTAAAACAATTATTATTTTCTACATAAATATTAAAACCACTACCTCCATGCCTCATCTCCGGGGGCTTTTTTCAGTTTATTTATGACAACTTGCATTTGTATAATGCTATTATTATTAGCAGTATTATTTATTATATGTATATTTATATTTGTTTTATTAAAAACAAGTTTAGATTTGTCCACCTGTCGGCATAAGAATAGGACGTGTGTTTGGATATGTCAGTTTTTTGAGCCCACTTCGTTATTATTGTTTATTTATTAATTTGCTGGAAATTAGAACTGAATTTAGAAATAGTTTTGAAACAAATCTTTGCGCTTAACAAACTAAAATAAATATGTAGGCTAATGGATGTCTTAAGCGGAGTGACTATAACATTCATTCATTCATTTTCTTTTTGGCTTAATCCCTTTATTAATCCGAGGTCGCCACAGCGGAATGAACCACCAACTTATCCAGCACATGTTTTACACAGCGGATGCCCTTCCAGTTGCAACCCATCTCTGGGAAACATCCATACACATTCATTCACACACATACCCTACAAACAATTTAGCCTACCCAATTCACCTGTACCGCATGTCTTTGGTCTGTGGGGGAAACCGGAGCACCCGGAGGAAACCCACACGAACGCAGGGAGAACATGCAAACTCCACACAGAAACGCCAACTGACGCAGCCGAGGCTTGAACCAGCAACGTTCTTGCTGTGAGGCAACTACAACACTACCTACTGCACCACTGACTACAACACTGTTTCCTTAATCTACAGAAGTAAAGGAGGAAAGTAAAGTGTAAAGGTAAAGTTAAAAGAAAGTAAAGATGCCAAATGGAGGAGGCTCATTATTTATCCTCTTTGTAGGTGATCTGTTTAACTGTTTTCTCGCTAGTGTAGCATTTAGTTTGTCCACTTGCAAGTCTGCCATGTAAATAGCAAATGTGCTATGACGCGACGCAACTGACTCTTAAAGGGAATAGGAGATGAGACTCTGATTGGTTTAATGCACGTTGTGCTCAAAACACACCCATAACTAGGCCCACACGGAATCTGCGCGCAGAATCCCGCAGATTTTCTGCAGATTTTCCGCAGATTTCCGCAGATTTTTAGCCCATCATTAATTCTGTTTATTTACTTAAAGTTAACTATTTACAGTTAATCTAATTGGATTTGCATTTTAAACATTAAATACAAGTTAAAAAGATATTATTTTTTATTTTGCATATTAAGGTTTTAGTTATGAGACTCCCAAAATAATTCCGCAGAAATCCGCAGATTTTTACCAAAATTCTCCGCAGAAATAGCAAAAAACGTCTGCAGATTCCGTCTGGCCCTACCCATAACTCATTAAAAGAATAAGCTCAACCCTGTTAGACCATGTGCTGGAGTGCAGAACATATTTTTCTATCCTTACAATAGCGAAAGTGGATTTGGACATGCCCTTAATGCTTTTGCGCCATGCGCTTTAGACTTTGCACCTAGATCGTTAAAATAGAACTACCTTTAATTACCTTGTCTACTGTTATAACTGAAATGTGTACAATACATAGAAAGAGTGAAGCTGATTGGTTGGGTAATGTCATATGACATGCTGTGAATTTGCAGCGTTCTGAAAATTGTGAAGATTTTTTTACATTTTGCTGTGCATTGTGACCAGAGATGGGAAGTAACGAAGTACAAATACTTTGTTACTGTACTTGAGTAGTTTTTTCTGGTATCAGTACTTTACTCCACTACTTATTTTTATGACAACTTTTTACTTTTACTTCTTACATTTTTACACAAATATCTGTACTTTCTACTTCTTAAATTTTTTTAAACCATGGTCGTTACTTTTATTTTCATGGGTTTATATTATTTCTTGTCATTGCGCAATATGAACGCATTTTTGATGCAATCAATCTATTTTTCCTCATTGCGCGCCTGCATGCTGCAGCGCTCGGCTATTTCAAGGCTATTGCGCACCATACATGGGCTAGTTCATGACGATTACTTTGAGAAAGGCGAGGATTACTATGCAGATGTGACAGAGGGAATTTGCGAATTTAACATGACTGATGCTGCCCTGTTTACACAGTAATAAGGCACCTTTTGCTAGTTCTGATTACAAGTAAACGAGACACATTCCAGTCAAAAACATATGCTCAAGCCTTTTGTCCACTTCCGATCATACTGCACGGGCTTTCTCTGGTCTTTCATTCTAATACCGCGAAAAATAGTGCTTTTTGTAAAGATTAGTACATTTACTAAATCAAATACTTTATAAAAAAAATTATGCATTGCGGTTTATTTCCTTTATTTCTGATGAGTTCATATTTTCTAATACAGAATTTTTGCTGTTTTTCAGTTTTTACTGATTTTTTTAATTGACTATATGATTTTACATATAGGCCTATACCGTTGTCTTCAATTAATAATTTTTAACAAATATTTTACAACAACAAAGGTAACTATACTGGGCAATTTATGATAAAAATATAATGCAAAAGTTTCCTGAATTTATCATGCGTAAAATGATCATGCACATGTCTTGTAGGTTGTACTCACGCCTGTGTATGTTGCTTTTAGCATAGAATATATGTATTACAGGTTTTCTCAGTCACTTTGGCACATTTCTCAGATCAGAAATGTTTGATTTCTCAAAACAACACGTATAAATAGCAAAACACCATGGATTACCTGCAAAAGCCAGTCTCCTGATCAAATCCTTCAGTTCATCTCTCAAAACTAAATTTCTGTGTCAATGAACATGTCAGTGGCGTCAGAATGACATGTCCTTGTGTCATTGTATATGAATAAGACTCAGATTACTTAGTAGTCATATTGTCAATAACAGTGTACTCAGGAGGGCTGTTCTGGTGTAAACTATGGCAATATTTTTGCTGTTTGTACTGTAATTAGTTGCCAGATCATGTCATTCTGATACAGAAAGGAAAAGAGAGCACCGCATAGCACAAAGAAAAAACAAAAGTAAAAATGTGAACATAATACAACCTACTTTTAGACCTTCATTAGAAAAAGTCAAGATTCATCTGGGAGAAATGTAAAATATGCATTATGACTAAATATTAAGACAACTTGTTCTGGCATTTGAACGATTAAATGTTGTGGGGGTGAGTCTATTCAACAGAGATAAAATAATACATGTTGATCAACATGACATAAGCAACTGATAATGTCGGAAACATCAGAGAATTGCACATAATCATTTGCATGGATGAACAAAAACATTTGCAACTTGTTCATAAAGAGAAACTGCTTTCTGATGTGCACAAGTGACACAATGATGATCTGAAGATTGAACAGAGAGTTTTGAGAATTTCAATTCTGATCTGAGAAATGGACCAAAGTGACTGAGAAAAACTGTAACAGAATTAATGTTTATTCATTAAATAAAATAACCACAATACCTGAAAAAAAAAAACACTGAAATAGCAGGTTATATATGAGAGCTACTCTTTGAAGAGAATAAGCTGCTTTAGCCTAATGCAAAAAAAATGTTTGCAGTCATGTCTGATAAGTATTTAGTTTAGCAAAAGACAAAATCAATGTTTTGGACAGAATTCAGTGTAAAATGTAAGACATTATTTATAAAGATAGACAGAGTGTATCAACATGAATGGCAGCTGTTGTTTTTGATCTAACAGCGGCAAAACTATATGCTGAACACTGTGAGTTTGCATCAGGATGATTACCTACCTATCTCACTCACTATCCTTCAGCTTCGACCCTGATTTATTAGTGGTCGCCAAAGCAGAATGAACCGCCAATTATTCCAGCATTTGTTTTACGCAACGGATACCCTTCCAGCTGCATCCCAGTACTGGGAAACACCCATACACATTCACACACACACACACACACTTATAAGCTACTGCAAATTTAGTTGAATTATTATTCACCTTTACCGCATGTCTTTGGGACTGTGGTTGAAATGAGTACTTTTTACTTTTGTACATTTTTGAGGCCGTACTTCTTTACTTTTACTTAAGTACAAAAGTGTAGTCAGTACTTCTACTTTTACCAGAGTCGTTTTAAACATGAGTATCTGTACTTCTACTTAGGTAAAGGATGTGTGTACTTTTGCCATCTCTGATTGTGACCACATTGCACTTTATTTGCACAAGATTGTCTTGCATCTATATTTTAAATAAGAAACTTCAGCAAGCCAAACACACAATAATTAAGAGGTACCTCTGTGCCTGCACAAAATTTAGTAAAAAACATCATGCCCCTAGAATCATAGCATACAGTTGTAACTGCTGTGTAAATGCAATCATGCCACCCCTGAGCAGTGTTAAACACTCTCTGTAAAGACACATAAATGTTTCTTCAGAAGCACTTCTGTTCCTCGTTTGACATACTGTATTACCGCAGGGCTTTTAAAACAGTCATGCTTGATTCTGATTGAACTGACTGATTAAAACTCTAAGGTGTGCAATTACTGTCAGGAAAACACACAGATAAAGAAGTTCCAGACACGTCTTTACTACATTACAGTTCCATATCACTATGCTGAACGATTCATTTCAAAGACTACAACTCTCACAAATCAAAACAAAACAACATGCTTTGGTTTTGACGAGTAAAGGCATCTTTACACAGCAAAGGAAAATGGCATCAAACCTCAAAATGATTCATTTACATCAGCCGTTTAATGTGGCATAGCGTCTTTACACTGAATTCTGAGCAGACATGCACAGGGCTGTGTAAAGATGACTTAAGTAACTACTGTAGTACTACACACAGGAGATGTCTCACACACTTGACAAATGCCTTGAATTACGATATTTGTCTTTAGGTGGAATAACTGGGAATAGCTGGCTCTGGTTTATTGGATTATTAGAAAAATAATGCACACCTGAGGTACAACAGAATCTGCTTTGCATTGTGCCTCTAAATGTCCACTTGTGTGGAGTTGAATGTTGACAACACGTCTCTCAAAATGTGTTTTTAAAGTTTAATGTCTGGACTAGACAGCTTCTATAAAACATCATGCACAGAATGACAAGGTGGCAATCAAGATGTCAGTCTAACTCATGTTTACATAGAAAAACAATTTAAATGCATGCAGTGGAAAGCAAAAAAGATGTTATTTGTGAACCTGTGAAGCAGCCTGACCTAGAAACTGAAGACAAACCAAAGAAGTGTTTTAGTTGACATACTGTTATAGGTTTTTGGTAATTTTGGGTTGGATTAATCTTAAATCTACAATAAACCAAGATGTATCTAATAACTCCCTAACTTGCACCAAGATTTAAACTGAAAACAAATAAGTAAATACAGTAAAAAAAAAAATACACAAATAAATAAAAACAGGGCTATATTTAAACCATCGATTTGATCCTTGGTTTTATGTTAAAGTAAAAGAAAATACTAATATATTGTTGCTTTATCATTTTAAAATCAGATTCAAGTTCAAAACTATTAATATTTGTTAATGAATAGATTTAAAATGTCAAAAATAAAATGTTCTTCATTCTTCAGAATATCTTGATCTGTGTTCAACAGAGGAAACAAGCTCAAAGACGTTTAGAACCACTTGAGTAATTTTTGAGTGAGCTATAATTTTTAATGAGCAGCAATAACCTTGTTTTGAGGTCACAGTCCATCATGCATATTTTTTTAATCTTCATATTAAACAGTCTGTTTCATTTAAAGAGTTTCAGCTCACCCATCTTGGCATCTTTCCCCCTTGTGGATCATGATGATGAAACTGCAGAACAAGAACGGTGACAACAACCGACAAGCCCACGATCATCATGGTGCTGGCAAAGTACTGAGCTACAGAGCCAAAGAAGACACAACACTATTAAACCCAGCAAGCCATCGAAAACATCTACAGCCAAGAAGTTTTTCATGAGATTCAATATTCAGATTCTCTGACACATTGAGAAAATTGAGCAATCTGGATGCTGCCTTCCACTCACCTATGAGAGGAACAGAATCAGAGGTTGCGGGCATGATCTCGGCCACCAGCAACATGAAGACCGTTAATGACAGAAGAACAGTAATACCTGACGAATGGAAAAGGTAGGAGTAAATCAAATGAATGCCATTCCTTTATGTCTATATATCAGGACCGTAGCCAGTCTGGTGAAAGGGTTGGGTTTTTTTTTTCTCAAAAAGTGGACCATTTTGCAGTTATTCACCTCAATTTCTATTTAATTATGAGCTTAAAATTCTGCATTTATAGTGACATTTTAAGCACTATTTTATTTTATTTTTTTACTGGATTCTCTTGTGGAATGGTCATCATCATCACTTTTTGATGTACATTGCCTAAATATTTTAAAATATTAAAAAAAATTACTTAATTTTAAAACACAAATTTAATACATCATATATCATTAGAATATATAAATAAATATTTAAAATTAGAATCTGTTAAAGTTACAAACAAACTGGCCAGCACCTCAGTCACTTTCCTCAGTCAGAATTTGGCCATTTGAATAATAAAAAATAAAAACATGTATGTTGTATGTTTTCTTGCACAGCTGGATGTTGGAATAATTGTTTGCATTGGCCAAAACTGATTAGCTGAAGTCAGGACAGCCAACAGGATTCCGCTTGGTCTTGAAGACCTCTTCGATGGGTTATTTTCATTATTTATGATGGCATAGTATTGGCTCATTTATGGGACAAATTCTGGACCTTTGTCGGTGGGGGGTGGGTCTGTCGAACCACCCGAACACCCCACCCCTCCCCCTGCTATAGGGCCTGTTCTGTATATACTTCTGACTACCAGCAGTTCAAATTTGTCTTTTCCTGAGGACATACGATATGTAAACTTCAATATCTCCCAGGTCATGCAAACTATGAAATTACCTCCTTTTGTTCTCTAAAGAGGACATTTTGGGCTTTTATATGATACCACAGTTTATAGTGATGGGGCTTTGTGAACTTCCTTTTCCTCCTCCACCAAAATGGTGTTCGTTGCCACAAGCACATATTTAGGAAAGGTGGAAAGTTCGGAAAATTTTTTGTCATCATGGATTATTTTTACATGAACAACATCCTGGTGTCTACTGTAGTGGACACATTTTTTAAACAGTTTTTTTTATAAGACTTTAAGGCCAACTCACAAATGTCAATAAACAACAACAAGTTGGTCATTGTATTTAGAATGTTGTATTTAGAATGCTGCCTCAACAATTGTCATACACAATAATTAACTAATCAATTAAATGATCCTTTTTAAAGAGGCAAAAAAGACATTTACATGAAGCCTATCTGGTCCTGGGTCAGATTAGGTTTGTTTCCATAATCACATCACACTGCTCAGACATTCCACAATCCAACAAATGCTGGCTGAATGTCTTCTAACAGACTTGTTTGTTGCTGTTTGTCTATGAGGTGTGAATTGGCCTTTACTTGAAAGGGAGACTATATGACTTTCATGATACTTTATAATTATGGCATGACACATCATGAATATAAATGAGAATGAGTTTTTTATTCATGCTTATGACAACTGTTATTAAGAGTTATTTGCTCAGTTATGTCATTTTATATGCAAAGTTACATTGTTTGAGATGTCTTTGTGACTACTTGACATATCCGTCACAGTCTGTCTTTGTAACCAAGACAACAAAACCTGTCAGTCTCTTTGTTATGACGACTTGACATTATCAAGATCACATAATTTGTCATAAATCTGACATAAACATGACATTTTATAACAGCGAGATTATTTTTATTTTGGCAAAAAATGAATTTGTCAATAAATGTCATATAATGAGGCTTTTATCAATTTATTTGACAGAGCATTGACACTTTTATTAAGAAATTTTAATGTCAAGTTGTCATAACAAAGACATCTGAAACAACACCTTTGCATTTAAAGTTACGGAACTGAGCGACTGGCACTTAATGGCAGTTGTCATAATGATGCATACAGGCTCCTTTACAATCATGACATGTGTCATACCATGATTATAAAGGTGTCATGACACTCTTATGAACTCTCTTTCAAGTAAAGGCCAATTCACACTGCGCAGATGAACACCAACAAAGAAGTCTGTTGGAGTTTGTTGGATCAGTGCGTTACCCCTATTGGCATCTGTTGCCATTGATAAGAGTTTGTTTTCAGCTGACTGAACATGTTCAATCAGAGTTTGTTGGATCGTGGAACATCTGAGCAAAGTGATATGTTTATTTTCGAGTAGTAACAAACTCAGACGTCAAGTAAACACCCCTACAAGTAAAGTGTTACCTTTGTGTTTTTTTTTTGTTTGTTTTTTTAAGTTCATTGTAAGCTCATTGCCTTCCAAAAAGTTGAAATAAAAGTAATATGCATTTCCCCAATTCTCCCCAAAAGAGAAAACTATACTTTACAGTATGTGATGTTGATCTTACCCAATGAAATTTTCTCTCCAGAATCGGCTGGCAGCAGAAAGACGAGCAGCGCCAGGCCGGAGATGAGCACACAGGGAATGAGCAGGTTCAGACCATAGTACAATGTTCGCCTGCGCATTGTTACTGTAAATGTCACGTCAGGGTAGGGCTCCTTGCAGCACTCATAATACAGCTCATTACGCTTCCCAGGGACCCCTGACACAAGACAAAACAACACATTTGGGTTATGCCATAAAACAGCAGGCCTTTTCCACAAATACACTAGACTCTGGTGTCTTATTACTTTTTAATGTAGCAACCTCGTGTTTTTATTGTTAGAAATATTAGATATTGTCTAACACAGAATGCATCAGTTAGAAAAGTGGCTGGTTTTAAGCACACTTCGTCTGCTACATATTTCTGTCACATATCAGTATCAGTTAGTTTTAAATTCGTTAGGTCTTGCTATGAAAGCAAACGGTTAAGTAAAAATGTGATTCTGTAAAGACCAATCAGCAACAAACACTTTGCCAGGTTTTCTCAGATGAGTGTGTTGCACTTGTTGGCATCTGTTGGATTTATTTATATATTTATTTTGCCCACTGAACATGCTGAATCTATACTTTTCAGGTTGTAAAACAAGAGAAACGTTGTGTAGTATTCTGGTGATTGTCCTTGTTTGTTGCGTGTGGTGTAAATTGCTCTTATAGGTCCTAATAGCGACAAACCTTGTCATATTGACAAAAAACATCCAATAAAAATGCTAAAAAATGTCATAATAATGACTAAATTTGTATTAGTGGTTATTAAGTGGCACCATTTCAAGACGATATCTCTTTCACTTAATAATGACTTGCACTATAATGCAGAGTCATTATTGTGGTAAATGTCTCATAAAATGTGAAACTTTATTGTCTTTATTTAAAAGTGTTTATTATAGTCTATATTCATAGACTATTTTAGTGTTAGTCATTATTTTAAGTTATTATAATGAGAATGTGTATCATTATAGAACAGTTTCACCTGAAATCTCATTGCAAGATACAAATGAACAGTGTTTTTTTTTTTACTTTTAGAATGTTTTACATAACTATTATTACTATTATATGATTTAATATGAGAATTTTTCTTTACGATATGCTAAGCAGTAATTTGGCATTTTCAGGGATCATAACTTTGATCCATATTAATAACAACTATAGCTGCATTAGTAAGTGATTTAATGACATAAAGAACTGATGATAATTTTTAAGACAAATACACCAAAGGTGAGGAGAGGAGAACATGCAAACTCCACACAGAAATGCCAACTGACCCAGCCTGGACTTGAACCAGCAACCTTGTTGCGACAGTGCTAACCACTGAATCGCGTTGCTCAACAATTGTCATAATAAGCAAAAATAATAGATACATTTAATGTTAACGTCAAACATAGAACTTTCTATTGGGATTTTTTGGCTTGTAATTAAAAAACACTTTGGCCTATAAGGCAATAATAAACTGTAAACATTAATTAAATCAAACACTAATTAAGTTTATTTCACTCTAAATCACTCAAATAATAATGATTTGATGTACTTATGAAAAGTGTATGAACTCCAAATTTGATTGTATTAAGCTGAACTTTGACTGAGTTGCAGCAGATTTGTTGTTCCCTGCATTATTAGCATTGGGCTATATAAGGAAAATAAATGGAAATACTATAAGTTTGAGTTTGTTTAGTTGTGTTTGTTGTATAATACAAGATTGACATATGGAGAGACATACCATAGTGTTAGGGTGGCACAGTGGCTCAAAGGTTAGCACTGTTTATTTGACAGCAAGGTTCAAGTCCCAGTTGGGCCAGGAGGAATTTCTGTGTGGAGTTTGCATGTTCTCTCTGAGTTTGTGTGAGTTTCCTCGAGGTGCATTGGTTTCCCCCATAATCTAAAGACATGCGCTATATGGTGAATTGGGTAAACTAAAATTGGTCATAGTGAATGAATGTGTGTATGAATGAGAGAGTGTATAAGTGATTCCCAGTGCTGAGTTGTGGCTGGAAGGGCATCTGGTGGATAAAACATATGCCAGAGTAATTGGAGGATGAATCATTCTGCTGTGGCGACCCCTGATAATTCAGGCAATAAGCCAAAAGATAGTTGTCAAATGTTGGCAGTAATCATTTTAAGTAAATCACCATTTTTGGATAAATTATTTTTATATTTATGTAGTTTGAAATCTGATGTTTGAGAAAATAGAATTTTTAAAAAACATTTTACTCCAGTTTCCCCCACAAACCAAAGACATGCACTATAGGTGAATTGAACTAAATTAGCTGTAGTGTATGAGTGTGTATGGATGTTTCCCAGTACTGGGTTGCAGCTGGAAGGCCATCCGCTGTGTAAAACATATGCTGAATAAGTTGGCGGTTCATTCCGCTGTGGCAACCCCTGATGAATAAAGGGATTAAGCCACAGGGAAATGAATGAATAAATGAATGATTTCACACACAAAAAAAATAAAGAAAACTTAAAAAAATATTTGCGACAAAAACTCAACAGGTGACTACCATCCTTTTAAACACGGAAGAACAATATTTCATTTGATTTCAAAAGTATATTATGCAGTATATGAATGAGTCAGCAGAGTGGCTCAAGGAAAATCTAAGTAAGGAATTCAAAGTGATCCATTCACAACACAGACAGAGGCTGTCGGCCAAGAAGAGCTTATTTGTGACAGAGCCAAATCACAGACAGGATTTTTGTGACCTGTACAGTGCATAACCTCTAAAAATAGTTTTTGCTGTTATTAAACCTAAAGCAAACACAAGAATCAGACATTATTTACTCTCCTTCTTGTCCTTCCTCTGTGCGTGTGCACAAAACAAATATTTGTTTTCCATTCCCTATTTTTTTTGCAGTGTAATCCACTTAATCCTAAAACGCTAACCAAAGTATGAATGCAATTCAATAATTCAACAAAAGCCCAAGCCAAGTGTATTGATATGAAACACAGTAATGTCAGCTTTAATGTAAAAATGCAATCCACACTTTAAAGTGCATGAACATTACATCATTTCTGCTGGTTGCATTAGTAAAAGGAAACAATAACATGACATGTTGCAAATGTGACAGTGTTGATCTGTCAGGGTCAGGCAGCCCTCCTCCGATTGATTAAAAATTAAATCAAAATTGTAATTAATCAAACTGGGCAGGCGGAGAAAAAGCTTTCATCAGGATTTCACGCTGGTCAGAATTGTCATGGCACTCAGAGACAATCACATCAAAGGAAATTGCTGGTTTGAGTCATTTAACTGATTACAAAGGCCTACCTGGGTTTTGTGCTTCATATGTGTGTGAGAGTGTGTGTTTGAGGTGGGAGGAAACTCATGATACAATCATGCAAATTTGTCAGAGGAATGGACAAACATGAAAAACAATCTAATAGAGCACAGAAAGGTACAGTAATAATACACTCATGTCACAGTTTGTTTTACACAGAATACGTCAAACAAAACAAAATATTATTTTACTATATTTACAATAAAAGTATAACATTTATTGAACTGTGTATATATATATATATTACAATTTTAATAACTGCTTTTGTATTGTATGTAGTTTCAAATGAAATCATACTCCTGTCATTATTGCTTTTATTACTATTACCATTAATAACAATATAATATTAATAATACTATTAATTAATATTAGAGTGATTTCTGAATCTTGTAACTCTGAAGACTAGAGTAATGAAATTGAAAATTCATCTTTAAATCACTGTAATAAATTATTAAATTAAATTATAAACTACTTCTGAACAGTTATTTTATAGTGCAATAACATTTCACAATTGTACAATTTGTACTGTATTTTTGATTAAATAAATGGAGCTTTGGTGAGCAGAATAAACCTTTTTTTGAAAAACTGCCCCAAAACTTTTGACCGGTTGTGTATATATACTTGATCACTGTAAAAATTTGTGTTGCTACACCTTAGCTAAAAACTCCTTATGTCAAATATGCTAACGCTCGGCCTTAACTACTTTTCTTTAATAAAATACTGTTTTTAATAAAATAAATAAATAAAAAAAATTTAAAACCCATTTTAAGGTCAAAATTATTAGCCCCTTTAAGCTATATATTTTTTCAATAGTCTACAGAACAAACCATCATTATACAATAACTTGCCTAATTACCCTAACTTGCCTAATTGACCTAGTTAAGCCTTTAAATGTCACTTTAAGCTGTATAGAAGTGTCTTGAAAAATATCTATTAAAATGTTATTTACTGTCATCATGGCAAAGATAAAATAAATCAGTTATTAGAGATGAGTTATTAAAACTATTATGTTTAGAAATGTGTTGAAAACAATTTCTCTCCGTTAAACAGAAATTGGGGAAAAAAATAAACAAGGGGGCTAATAATTCAGGGGGTTGAATAATTCTGATTGCAACTGTATATATATACAGTTAAAGTCAGAATTATTAGCCCCCTTTGAATTTCTTTTTCTTTTTTTAGATTTCCCAAATGATGTTTAACAGAGGAAGGAAATTTTCACAGTATGTCTGATAATATTTTTTTCTTCTGGAGAAAGTCTTATTTGCTTTATTTCAGCTAGAATAAAAGCAGTTTTTTAATTTTTTAAAACCCATTTTAAGGTCAATATTATTAGCCCCTTTAAGCTATATTTTTTTTTCAATAGTCTACAGAACAAACCATCATTATACAATAACTTGGCTAATTACCCTAACCTGCCTAGTTAACCTAATTAACCTAGTTAAGCCTTTAAATGTCACTTTAAGCTGTGTCTTGAAAAATATCTAGTCAAATATTATGTACTGTCATCATGGCAAAGATAAAATAAATCAGTTATTAGAGATGAGTAATTAAAACTATCATGTTTAGAAATGTGTTGACAAAATATTCTCTACTATAAACAGAAATTGAGGAAAAAAATAAACAGGGGGGCTAATAATTCAGATTACCCATTTCAATTATTTATTTTCACCAGTGAAACCAATATAACATCTCAACATTCACAAATATACATTTCTGACATTCAAAAACAAAACAAAAACAAATCAGTGACCAATATAACCACTTTTCTTTGCAAGGACACTCAAAAGCCTGGCATCCATGGATTCTGTCAGTGTTTTCAGAATCAGAATCAGAATCAGTTTTATTGCCAAGTGTGCTTCACACACACAAGGAATTTGTTTTGGCAACAGAAGCTTCCAGTGTACATAAAGTGACGAGTGACAACACAAAATTAAATATGAGAAAAAAAAGGCGATAAACATTAGACATTAAACAGAGATGCAGTAAGCAAAAAAATATAAAAATATCTGGATGTTGAATTGTATGTACAGATATGTTGTAAATATACAGGTTATAAGATGCTGTGTACCAATGCGAATGCAGAAAGTATTGCATTGTATATTGTTATAAGGTGCTGTGTACAAGTGCGTATGAGAAAGTATTGCACGTTTATTGCACAGTAGGGGAATATTTAACTGTTCATGAGGTAGATGGCCTGAGGAAAGAAACTTTTCCTGTGTCTGGCTGTTTTTGTGCTTGGTGCTCTGTAGCGCCAACCAGACGGTAACAATTTGAACAGGTAGTGTGCTGGGTGCGAGGCGTCCAGAGTGATTTTGCGAGCCCTTTTACTCACTCTGGAAGAGTACAGTTCTTGAAGTGTAGGAAGGCTAGTGCCAGTGATTCGTTCAGCAGTCCGGACTATTCGCTGTAGTCTATGGAGGTCAGTTTTGGCAGCTGAGCTGAACCAGATGGTGATTGAAGTGCAGAGGAGGGATTGGATGACAGCTGAGTAGAACTGTACGAGCAGCTCCTGTGGCAGGTTAAACTTCCTCAGCTGACGAAGGAAGTACAGTCTCTGCTGGGCTTTCTTCACAATAGAGTCTATGTGAATGTCCCACTTCAGATCCTGAGAGATGGTGGTGCCCAGGAACCTGAATGACTCTACTGCAGCCACAGTGCTGTTCATGATGGTGAGTGGGGGAGTGCAGGGGGGGGTTTCTCCTAAAGTCCACTATCATCTCCACTGTTTTGAGTGTGTTCAGCTCCAGGTTGTTGTATCTGCACCATAAAGCCAGCCGCTCCACCTCCTGTCTGTATGCAGACTCGTCACCGTTCCATATGAGGCCGATAACAGTAGTGTCATCCGCAAACTTCAAGAGCTCAATGGAGGGGTCTTTTGCGGTGCAGTCGTTGGTGTACAGGGAGAAGAGCAGTGGGGAGAGAACACATCCCTGTGGGGCACCAGTGCTGATGATGCGGCTGTCGGATGTGATTTTGCCCATTCTGACTAGCTGTTGTCTGTCTGTCAGAAAGCTGGTGATCCATTGACAGACAGAGCTGGGGACAGACAGCTGGGTCAGTTTGTTCTTGAGCAGTGATGGGACGATGGTGTTAAAGGCAGAACTGAAATCCACAAACAGTATCCTTGCGTAGTTCCCTGGTTTGTCCAGATGTTGTAGGGTATAATGCAGTCCCATGATGACTGCATCATCCACTGACCGGTTTACTTTGTAGGCAAACTGCAGGGGGTCCAGCAAAGGTCCAGTGATGTCCTTCAGATATGCTAGCACCAGTCTTTCGAATGACTTCATGGCCACAGATGTTAAGGCAACAGGTCTGTAGTCATTGAGTCCTGTGACCTTTGGTTTCTTTGGTATTGGGATGATGGTGGAGCATTTGAAGCAGGATGGATCTTTGCACTGTTCCAGTGATCTGTTGAAGATCTGTGTGAAAATAGGAGCCAGCTGGTCGGCGCAGGTTTTCAGACAGGCTGGTGAAACACCTGGTGCTTTCCGTCTCCTCAGTTTACTGAAGATCTGACGCACATTATCCTCACTGATCTGAAGTGCAAGGGGGGAGAGGGCTGGAGGTGATGATGGCTGTGTAGGGAGATGGTCCGGGCGGGTGTGAGGTGTCTGGTCAGAGGTGTCAAATGTACAGTAGAACGTATTCAGCTCGTTTGCAAGATGTTTGTTGCCGTCGATGCTGGGGGGTGGTGTTTTAAAGTTGGTAATGTCTTTCAGGCCTTTCCACACTGATGCAGGGTCGTTGGCAGGAAACTGGTTTTGCAGCTTTTTGGCATAGCTCTTCTTAGCCACATCAATCTCCTTTGTCAGTGTGTTCCTGGCTTGATTGTACAAAAACCTGTCCCCACTCCTGTAGACATCCTCTTTTTCGTGACGAAGCTGTCTAAGTTTTGGTGTGACCCATGGTTTATCATTGTTAAATGATAAGTAAGTCCTGATAGGGATGCATAACTCCTCACAGAAACTGATGTATGATGTTACAGTGTCTGTGAGCTCATCCAGGTCAGTGACTGCAGCTTCAAAAACACTCCAGTCCGTGCATTCAAAACAGGCTTGTTAGACCTGCTCTGAGTCGTTGGTCCATCTCTTAACAGTCCTTAATACTGGCTTAGTAGTTTTAAGTTTTTGCCTGTAAGTTGGTATAAGATGAACCAGGCAGTGGTCAGAGAGTCCTAGAGCTGCTCTGGCGACGGAGCGATATGCATCCTTTATTGTGGTGTAGCAATAGTCCAAAATGTTATTGTCTCTGGTGGGGCATGTAATGTGCTGTTTGAATTTAGGCAGCTCATGTGTGAGTTTTGCCTGATTAAAGTCACAGAGAATGATAAAAACAGAGTCCGGGTGTCATTGTTCAGTTACTGTGATCAGATCAGACAGCTGTTGTAACGCAGTACTCACGTGTGCTTGCGGTGGAGTGTAAACACCGATGAGAATGAACGAGGAAAACTCCCGCGGTGCATAAAATGGCTTGCAGTTAATGAAAAGTACTTCCACATCAGGACAGCACATCTTCATTAACACGATTACATCCGTACATCACCTCCTGTTGATGTAAAAGCATGTCCCACCACTGCGCGTTTTGCCCGTTAACTCCGTATCGTGATCTGCTCTGTACAGCTGAAAGTCCAGTAGGTGTAATGCGCTGTCCGGAATGGCTTTGTTCAGCCAGGTTTCTGTGAAACACAGCGCAGCAGAGTTGTTAAAGTTCTTGTTTTTGCGTGTGGGCAGAAGTAGTTTGTCCATTTTGTTAGGAAGAGAGCGGAGATTCGCCAGATGGATGCTAGGCAGCGCCGTTCTGAAGCCGCGCTGTCTCAGCCTGACGAGCGCGTCGGCTCGCTTCCCACATCTGCGTGTCTTGTAGTTTCCACAAAGCAGCTGCTCCGCCGACAACAATGTTCCGCAAAACGCCAGAGAAATCAAAATCCAGTTGATGATTAGTTGGTGTGCACTGCCGAATGTTCAGCAGCTCGTCCCTGGTATAACTGATCATGTTAGATAAACATAAAACAGGACAGACTAACAAAAACAGAACAAAAACTGGAGAGCTCCATGCCGAGGCGGCCATCCGCGGCGCCATCTTGAGAAGGTCAAGGTTTTGATCTGTTCACCATCAACATTGCGTGCAGCAGCAACCACAGCCTCCCAGACACTGTTCAGAGAGGTGTACTGTTTTCCCTCCTTGTAAATCTCACATTTGATGATGGACCACAGGTTCTCTGTGGGGTTCAGATCAGGTGAACAAGGACGCCATGTCATTAGTTTTTCTTCTTTTAGACCCTTTCTTGCCAGCCACGCTGTGGAGTACTTGGACGCGTGTGATGGAGCATTGTCCTGCATGAAAATCATGTTTTTCTTGAAGGATGCAGACTTCTTCCTGTACCACTGCTTGAAGGTCTCTTCCAGAAACTGGCAGTAGGACTGGGAGTTGAGCTTGACTCCATCCTCAACCCGAAAAGGCCCCACAAGCTCATCTTTGATGATACCAGCCCAAACCAGTACTCCACCTCCACCTTGCTGGCGTCTGAGTCGGACTGGAGCTCTCTGCCCTTTACCGATCCAGCCACGGGCCCATCAAGACTCACTCTCATTTCATCAGTCCATAAAACCTTAGAAAAATCAGTCTTGAGATATTTCTTGGCCCAGTCTTGACGTTTCAGCTTGTGTCTTGTTCAGTGCTGGTCGTTTTTCAGCCTTTCTTACCTTGGCCATGTCTCTGAGTATTGCACACCTTGTGCTTTTGGGCACTCCAGTGATGTTGCAGCTCTGAAATATGGCAAAACTGGTGGCAAGTGGCATCTTGGCAGCTGCACGCTTGACTTTTCTCAGTTCATGGGCAGTTATTTTGCGCCCTGGGTTTTGGTTTGGTTTTTCCACACGCTTCTTGCGACCCTGTTGACTATTTTGAATGAAATGCTTGATTGTTTGATGATCACGCTTCAGAAGCTTGGCAATTTTAAGAATGCTGCATCGCTCTGCAAGATATCTCACTATTTATTTATTTATTATATACTTAATTTTGACTTTTTGGAGAAAAAATTCGCTGCTCCTCTCATATCTATTCCCAAAGCAGCTGAAAACACCTTTTCCACAAGCATTTATTAAATATGAACTAAAAGAATGTAAAAAAAAATTATTTAACTCATAATTAAGCAATGTAAACAATCTTTTATAATTAGAAATAAATAAATTAATGATATAGATCCTAAAAGTGAATAAACTATGAATTAAATGATTGATTGGATTTAATACACTTTTGTTAAGGGAAGTGGTTGCAAACAATTTATATGGGCTGAATTTAAACAAAGCCTAGGCTGGGTCAGTTGGCGTTTCTGTGTGGAGTTTGCATATTCTCCCTGTGTTTGCGTGGGTTTCCTCTGGGTGCTACGGTTTCCCCCACAGTCCAAAGACATGTGGTATAGGTAAATTGGGTAGGCTAAATTGTCCGTAGTGTATGAGTGTGAATGAGTGTGTATGAATGTTTCCCAGTGTTGGGTTGCAGCTGAAATGGCATTCGCTGCGTAAAACATGTGCTGGATAATTTGCCGGTTCATTCCGCTGTGGCGAATAAACTGTACTTGTCTTATTTTATTTTTAATTGCGTTTGCCTATATTTAACCCAAATTTGGGTCAAAATAATACAGGAAAATCTGTATCTTTTTTTTTAGAGTTCATGTTTACATTTTCTGCAACTGCGTGACCAGTCATATTCAGCAGCGTGTGAAATGTATGTGTGTGTGTAATGTGTCGCTCCCTGCGGTGTTAAAGATGCCCATTCACAGACTGCCCATGTCACTGCACAACCTTGGCACGCAACTGGGCATTGGTGCCAGCCAGAATCAAAGCCAAAGCACTGCCAACCACCATCAGGACCCCATCTGTCGAACAGACCCGGGGTCACATTGGCATTGAAAGCGTAAAAATGCTAGACTGAGACAGAAACAGAGATATTAAACCGCCAAACACGATCAGATTATGAGATTATAAAGCTGCGCAACACAAACATTCATTTCTAATATTAATATTTCTAATAATAGTGCAATGCGTCCTGTGGTGTTGGATGATTATAGTTTTGCGCAATGTTATTTAATCCTGTCATAAAATAAAACCACACAGAAAAGTGAATGACTTTGTTGTCATTGTCAGGATGTTAACATTCAGTCTGCGCTGTCTTAATCCATGCGAATAGCAAGAAATGCTCTCACGAGAGTGTCAAGACATTCTTCAAGTCTTCTTTTCTTCTCCACCTGTGCGTATGGACATTAAAGAAGAGTGTCTTTCAAAGACCTTCTGTACCGCGTGTTAAGTTTATGTTCCCTACAGTCCAGCAGGAATGAAGAAATGATCCACTTAGCATTCAGATGAGCCAACATCACTTTTACACACTTTCCCATCAAACAGTTGTTGCGAGGAAATGATCAATAGATCAATAGAGTGCCTCCAGGCAAAGAAAACCATTCAAACACACATGGCCTACACCGAGCACACAATAACACATTAAACACTCGAAAGTCCAAAAGTGTAAAAGATTTATACCATTAAGAATTGAATGTGTGTGTCACAAGTCAGAAGGGATGCGTTTGTACTCTGTGCTTTTATAAAAATGGATTTGGCTCCTCACAAAATGATTTATTTCAGGTAAAACTGTCAGCCCTTAATGCATCACTGTCAAAGTGCAAAAGTTGATCGTTTTGAACTGTTTGGAAAAAGAAGCTAAGAACTTTGTTTATATATAATTGTCTTTACTTCAACCCAGGCTCATTCTGATTACGTTCCCTGTATACATTTCTGGTGAGAGCAAAATACGTCCTAGGAGCTGCTTTTTTTGTTGTTGCAGTTTTTGTTTTCGCGAATTCGTCAGAGGCTGCTGTGTATGCTTTTTCAGATCTCAAATTTCTCTCGCGAGTGCCAGTCATGCCTGCTGTTCTCACCAGAGGCCACTGACGATTGACTGACTGACAGACTGACCAACCAACGCATCCCCTACCCTCTCCCTTCCCTAAACCCAACCAATAGACGAATTACCAACCTACGTCACACATGACATCACACGGGTCCCCGGTTGCAAAAAAAGACCGCCTGCAATAGCAAACATGTTGTGTTGTGCGGGAGCTGAATGAAGTGACGACCTAATTAGAAATGCTGGACTCTGCAGTTCTCATGTTATATCAGGTAAGTTCACGCTATGCTGAACCATATACATTACTCGTTTATGATTGCAGCAATGATTTCAGCAAAACAGTTACATATGGTTAATTAAACTGCGGACACTGAATGCTAAGAATGAAACGTGAAAGTGTAAGTTATTAAAGTTGGTTTTAAATTCACACATTCATTCAGTGACAACTTGTGACACACTCCCTATATTGTTTACTACGGCACTTTGAATATTCGGTCTGAAATAACCTGCAAGTGTGGCTTGAAAACAACAATAACACTGTTTATTTGACTGTGAACAACTGTGTTGTACTTTGATAGTCATTGGCTGCTAATATGATTTTGCTATTTAGAGTTTGCAAATAATACTTTTATGAAATTATATTATTAAGGAGAAAGTCTGAATGTGCAAATATAAAACCAACTTTACCTTTATGTGTAAGTTCACATACCCTGCCGTTCAGGTGTGGTTCGCTGTCAGAATGCAGTTGTTTTGCTTGATGATGATAACCCAGGCCTTGTATAGTCCCGTCTTTTTTCCTTGTCTTAGGCTTGGCAGAACCTCGGTTTTTAGCACTACAAAATTTTGAATCTGGTAATCAGGGAACATTATTTCTTGCACATGACCACACAAAACAAAATTGTTGGCATCCAAAGACTTGTAGGCCTTTGACTTCTCTCTTGTAAAACCTCTTGGAGCTTCAATGAGATTATATTTCGGGCTGGATGCTTGGTCATTTCATCTTATTCAATATCCATTGGGAGGGTGCTATCGCAAATGGACCTGTCAGATGAACGCCGCTCACTTTAACGTTAATTTTGCAGAATCACTGTGCTTATCACTGGGTGACAAGCTGTTATAATACGCTGAAAGCATTATGTAAATAATATATATAATACGTATATATAACTTATTTCTAAGACAACAACAAATCTGTACCACATCAGATTGTCATGTCATTCCCTCACTGTAAATGCTAGCATCCTAAATGTTTACAAAATTGGTAATTCGTCTATAGTGTTTTAAAATGCACCGATTGACCCACCCACCCACTTCCCTAAACCCAACCAACAGTGTTTTCAAAAGCAATCCAGAAAAAGAAAAGCCCATATGGCAGCCTGATTTTTTTGGTTATTTACTTGTTTATTAGATTTTTTTGTTGCCTTTATTGCCTTTTGTTTTACCTGCTTTCTAGAACTTTTCTTCAAAGGACTCTGCCTCTCTAGTCTGCTGACATACGTGTCGAGATACCGGACAAACTGGTAACAGCGGAAAAGTCGTCAGAGGTAAGTGGTCAGCTGGTAAGCACGAAAAGGAACGGCATCATACCGCCCTGTTGCGTTTGTTTTAAAGAGGAAATGCAGCCATACGTAGCTTTGGCTACATAATTCGCAATTTCCAGAAATGTATATAGGGTTATGTTTTCAGAATGAGCCTGTGTTGATTTATTTAAAGTAATAATATACTTAAAGTCCACATGAAATTAAAATGTACAATGTTTATTTTGCTAGCCCACATTGCTAGTCTTATTTAAATTCTATGAGATTGGTTTACTTAATATTCGGTGGCAAAATTGACGCAGCTTCATATTCCACACAATAGATGAATTAATAAAAACATTTGAAACACACTAGATTTTTTGATATAATTATGTACATCTTGTTCTTATTTGTTTACTTATGGTTAACTAACAAACATCAATCGCATAATGTTTATTAGTTCAATTATGAAAAAAGTGTGTCATTCAAATGAATATAAATTTTATATGCAATCAGAATACATTAATCTTATTTGTTATTTTTTTAGAGTGTAAGAAAACCTCATTTTTAAAACTCATAGGCTGCAAATCCTCACAACACAACCAAATACTAAAACGAGCGGCAAATACAGAAGGGCTCTGCAATACCCCTACAAGGATTTGCAGCACATTTCTCTATCTGGTCAAAATCATATTCAAGCATTATTGACTCTTTCACTATCATATACATTTACAGGCGTTCTTACCCACTAAATCCCACTCTCCATTGGGGATGTATGTAGAGATGTCCACTGCCTGCATCTGGAGGTCCAGCAGCCAGCCGTTATGAGTCCACGAGCCAAACTTCAGGTCACATTTCTGGATATCAAATGGGAACCAGCGCACATCTATGTAACACGTGCTCTTCAGAATACCTGCATGATTACACACAAGCATACACATGTATATATACACACACAAAAATCAACAGGTACAATAAAGAAAAACACACAATTGTTAAATATTGAATCATTTTAATTTTAAACTCTATTGTTTAACTGCAAAACCAACATGTGATATTTCTGAATTATAATTCTGTTAATTAAATTAGCAAATACAATTAGCTTTTAATTACTTTGATGTTTGGAGATAACCAATAAATGACTTTAAAAAAAAAAGTAGTTTAAGGTTCTGTTTGCAAAAAAAATAAAATAAATAACAATAATAATAAAAAATGGGTATTGATTGAGAATTGATTATCTCAGTAATCTGATTGATCTCGGTCTATATCACATTGACAAGTGGTTGATTAACATCAACAAACATTAATAAATGCTGACAATTGTATTATTCATGATAGCTAAATACACACGCACACACATAATTGCAATTTAGACATCACAATATGTGCAGAATGAAGATAAATATTTTTAGAGATGTATAGATAAGATAGTAAATTAGAGGATTCATTATAAAAATTCAACTAAAACCATGAAAAACATTTCCATTACTTGAACTCAAAGAATCATCAACTGAAATAGTGAAACATTAAATAAATTAAACATTGTATTTTGCTTGCCAAGATGACATTTCTCACTTTTTTAATGAAGTAGTTCTAAAACAAATAATAATACAATTAATGAAAGAGACATGTACAAATATTAAAGGGACAAAACCAAAAATACTGAACTGTTAATTAACGCTAACTAAATACAGAAAATACCTAAATGTTTACTCAAAATATGAACTAATATCACTTGCTTTAAAAATGAACTTGTCGTCTGAATGTAGATATTTACAAGGAGCACTCACAGAACCAGATCTATTAACAACTTATGCCCTTGCACATCTTCATTTGGTGTTAAAATTAAAATCATTTACATTGTATCATTACATTATTTACTAAGGTCCACAGTTGTCAGTTTACTGCTATTTGTGTCATTAAAAATCTTTAATTGTAAATCCAATCGGCTGTTGGTGAACATGTCTTACCATCAATCAAACACCACAGATTTCAGCCTTGAATTATAGGAATCATTTAGGATTTACAAAATTTCTCCCAGACAACCAAATTATGATCAAAATTGCACAATGTGAGCCGGGCTTAGGACCATATGTGTGTGGTTAGTAACTGTGGTAAACGTATAGTTCTTACCTGGTGGAATGTACTGGCAAGCACCTGATGCATTAACCAGGACATTTGTATGAAAGGTGGCATCAAACCTCTCATCAGCACTGCAGAGAGAAGCAGAACAAAGCCCAGTCAAAGTATATCTGAACCACATCAGTGGAAAATGTTAGTGTCCTGTAATCAGCATACTTGATATAGTGTTTTCACAATGATCCACCAGTCTGACATAATGCTAGCTCAGAACACTGAACCAAATTAAAGTCACATATGTTGCTTATTACTGCTTCTGAAAATGATCATTATGATGTTTTGGGCTGTACTAATTGGCTGACCCAAACAAATAAATAAATAAATAAATAAAAATGAGGAACTACCCAGATAACAGGCAGCATTCTCAGAACATTCTGTAACATTCCATAAAGTTAAGTAAACATTAGAACACAACATTATTAACATAATGTTTTTGGAGCATTCCTGTAACATAGTCAGAAAAACTTTCTTAGAACATTAATATAATGTGAATGAAATGTTCCAATGTTATTTTTAAACAACTTTCTGACAAACATTAATATAACATGAAACGTTATTATAAAAAATGATGTTACTACATTGCGTAAAAAAACTGTAAACTTAAATAAGAACCTTCTGCAATGATGTTTTAAAACTTACTGAGAAAGTTAAAGAAAAGTTTTTAAACACTAATATGTGGATGGAATGTTCTAATAATATTTTAAGAACATTATTATTAATTATTAGCATTATTATAAAAAAAAAAAAAAAATATATATATATATATGACTAACGAATTGAATCATATGTTTTCAATGTAACAATGATAGCGTTTTATTCCACTTCCGATTCTAAAAGACGGAGTTTGATGAACTGCATGAGCCTGTCCGATTGCCAGTAAAGGGCAAATGAAAATGTCACTTGCCTCAAAACTCTGTGCATTATAAGAAAAAGAAAGCACAATGTACAGTCAGAAGTGTAGCATGCAATCATAGTGTTTTTTTGCGCAGTAAAGCTACTTTGAATGAGTCTGATGTACTATACATTAAACGGCAACTCCATTTCACAAAAGACGAAGTTAAGATGCTGCTATTTTATCCTACAAGGGTGCTATGAGGATAAACAATAGATAATAAAGCAATAAAAAAGACCAACATCTTAAGTATAGTGAGGATGAATGACAGCGTCTAAAACAGTGGTAGGCAAACTTTTTAGACCCGAGGGCCACATCAAGTTTTGCAAACCAAGTGAAGGGCCACATGTCAAATCCCTTCAAAAAATAACTTTTATTTATAGTGGCAGAAACATGTCACATTAACACAAAACAGATTTTTTAATAGTTATTATTGAGCCAAATTTACAAGTCAAATTAATTAGCACTGCTATTTATATTTACTTATCATCATAAAACAATAAAATAATCCCTTATAAAATATAATAATAATAATAATGTAATATTTTTTACAGCGGAGAATAGAAAGGGTATTGTCTAATAGAAAAAACTCTTATATTAACACATTAAAAATAATTCTTAAAGTTTACTATTCAGTCAAATTTATGATCTAATTTGCACTGCTTTTAGAATATACTGATCAATCATCATAAAACTTGATGAAACCACAAATCTTTGATAAAAGAACTTTTTTAAGTGGATGTAGGCATGGAAAATATATTCTATGACAAAAATTAACACACTTAACCAGCAATTATTATATAATTTGAGTGAAATACTGGTTGCACTAACTGTACCGCGTGCAATACTGCCATCAAATGGCGTTCACTTGTATTGCATCATTAATTTACTAATTCTGAAACCGTTACTCCGAAGCAGCATTTTAAAAACTTCCTCGCGGGCCGGATGAAAGTGCTCAGGGGGCCGCATATGGCCTGTGGGCCGTAGTTTGCCCACCTCTGGTCTAAAAGTATCTGAGAGACATCCCTTTTTTGCACAGTAGGCCTACCTTGTGTTTTATTTGCTAATGTAAACTATGTTTTAAAATGTAAATATAATGTATAAAACTACATTATTTATATTACTTCAATAAATTATATTACTTTTATATTAATGGACAATGCACAGATATTGATGTTTCACAGTGTTTTTACATTACATTATTTGAATCTAAGAAGCTTAGTTTACATTGCTTTATTTACATTAAATCTAAATCACAAATATCAGAAATGACAACAGAAGATTTAATTAATGTCCACCATTTACTTGACAGATGTATTTGTAATTTTAGATGGTTTGTGTAATGTGTTTTATGTTTGGTAAAATAATTTCTAATTGCATCTTTAGTGATTTTTTAACTAAATACACTGTCTTGTCCCAATAGGTGGATTTAGAGGGTTTTGCAAAAAAAAGCAGAAGTGGATTTAGCTGGTTTTGACGCCAAAGAAAATCAACCTTGTTAAAAACCAAAGAATTGTCTAAAGTGACATTTAAGAAAAAAAGTTATTTTATTTACCAGCTAATAACCTTTTCATTATCTATAAAATGAAACTTCTGAACCTAATCAGAGGAGCCTGATAGAAAATGCTCATTTACAAGAAAAGAGGTCTGATGGATTTAGAGGGTTTTGCATCTAAACTCTTTATATATATATATATATATATATATGCATTGTCATTCTAAGAACATTCAAAAAACAGCATTGTATAGCTTAATTAGAAGGTTAAGAGAACATTTTTAGATGTTAGCTAGGAAACGTGTTTGTAGTTGGCCAAACTATCTATGCGTTTGTTTTTTCTATGTTTAGTAATCTTTCTGGTCAAGAAAATTGAGTATTAGGCTAATATCTTAATTAATACTGCTCATACGAATCTTTTACCACCAATCAAATGCAGTTTTGCAATATATTGCACCCTTTTCTTCTTATTAAGTCCTTCACTATATATTTACCTTGCAATCTAAGTATCACCAGTACAGCCACACGTAACTGATTGTTTATTATGCAACCTAAAATAGTTTCTACCCCATTAGCTCTCTGTAGAATAATATATGTGTGCCCTTGTCCTTCTGCGTCTCTCAAAGCTCCTACAAGAACAATATTCCTTTGATTACAATGTCCAATTCAATTGACATTGTGGTTACAAGGAAGCAGTCCAGCAGTTGTATTATTCAAAACCCTATTTATAATTAATCATACAAACCAGAAGCACCATCAGCAGAATGATTAAGACATGAACATGCAGGTAAAATCTCAGCAGGGACAAAGGCGTTTGATAAAACCTTTATAACATTATGTCATTAATCCTCAGTGACATTTAAGACTTATTAGTATGTAGGAGATACACAATATGCTTCAGAATATGCCATAGTAATCACACATATGTCCTGACCTTTTATTTGACACATTTGTCAATTTAATTATTATCTGGGTTTGTGTGTGTGTGACTGGACACTGTGTACTGTGTGAACATAAAAATATGCATGATTTATATTTAGATAGATATGTATTAGAGTATGTAGAAATGCACTTTGAGCACAGATACTACAGTACTTGCATGCTGAAGCAAAAAATAATAAATTAATAAAAGTACTACATGTGGTATGCATGTTATATTTATATGAAAGGACTTGTCACATTATAGCCAGCATGTGTCAGGTTGAAAAAGAAAAAAAATCTCTTTAAAATCAAATGTATTATTTTTATTGTATTTTTAAGCCACTGAAATTGCTTTTACAAGTAACAAAATATACATGCAGGACTTGTATTTTTCCTCCCATTGTTCATGAGGTGAATTCAAAGATCTAAAACGTTTTCTATGTACACAAAAGGCTTATTTCTCTCAAATACTGTCTAAATCTGTGTTAGTGAGCACTTCTCCAGATAACTTAACCACCTCACTGGTGTGGCATAACAGTAAGCTGATTAGCATGATTATTGCACAGACGTGGCTTAGGCTGGCCACAATAAAAGGTTGCTCTAAGATGTGTAGTTTTATCACACAGCACAATGCCACAGAATGTTACAAGTTTTGAGGGACCATGCAATTGGCATGCTGACTGAAGAAATTTCCACCACAGCTGTTGCCCATGAGGCTAATATTCATCATCTACCATAAGCCATTTACAAAGACGTTTGCGGTACATTCAACAGGCCTTACAATCACAGACCACGTGTAACCACACCAGCCCAGGACCTCCACATGCAGCAACTTTACCTCCAACATTGTCAAACAATTGGTTTGCAAAGCCAAAAAAATTCAGCAAAAACTATAGAAACCCTCTCAGGGAAGCTCATTTGTATGATTGTCATCCTCATCGGAGTCTTGACCTGACTGCAGTTTATCTTCGTAACCGTCTTGAGTGGGCAAATGCTCACATTCAATGGCATCTGGCACTTTGGAGAGGTTTTCTCTTCGTGAATGAATCCCGGTTTTCACCATACAGGGCAGATGGCAGAAGTGTATGGCGTTGTGTGGGTGAGTGGTTTGCTGATGTCAGCGTTGGGAAGCGAGCGGTCCATGTTGGTTGGTGGGGTTATGGTGTGGGCGGGCATATGTTATGGACAAAAAAAACTCATCTTCATACTATCAATGGCATTTTCAATTAACAAAAATACCACAACGAGATCCTGAGGCCCATTGTTGTGTCATTCTTCCACGAACATCACCTCGTGTTTCAGCATGTTAAGTGGAGAAAAGAAGCATCTTGCCCTTCATGAAGTTAACAACTTTACTTTGTGCACAATGTCAATACTGTAAAATTCCACACTACAACAATTTATTGTTCTCATGTTACATAAAACACATTCAGTCTGTTCAGATAACATGTGAATAGTGTTAGTGTCTGTCCCACACACATATATGTAACCCAGACTCATAAGAATGTACCTGTAGAGACATTTCTTGCCAGTGTTGCCAACTATTTCCAATGAAAAGTAGCTAAAGCTTGCCCTAAAAGTAGCTAAATGTTGCCAGATGACATAACGCACTAATTTGCATATCAGTGACATCATCACGTAGTATCTGACAAGCTTAAGCCCATCATGTCTCTACTCTCTGAGGCGCCGTGTATTATATTATATTAAAACATTACATCCAGATGCGCAAGAAATGTTTTCCCAGGTTCTGCAGGTTGCAATGTCCTGAAATAATTGCCAGTCTTAAGCCAATTGTAATCGTTTGTTTTTTGGTGCAATTTGGAATTTCCCCTACCAATCGCAGAGTGGAGTGAACCGCCTGCTTATCCAGCACATGTTTTACACAGCGGATGCCCTTCCAGCAACAACCCATCTCTGGGAAACATCAATACACACTCATTCACACTCATAATCTTCCATGTGAAGCTGCTTTGACACAATCTACATTGTATAAGCGCTATACAAATAAAGATGAATTGAATTGAATTGAATCATACACTATGGACAATTTAGCTTACCCAATTCACATGTACTGCATGTCTTTGAACTGTGGGGAAAACCGAAGCACCCGGAGGAAACCCACACGAAACAGAAACGCCAACTGACTCAGCCGAGGCTCGAACCAGCGACCTTCATGCTGTGAGGCGACAGCACTATCTATTGCACCACTGCGTCGCCCCAAATGAATGTTAAAAATTGCTACATTTGTTGCTAGGTGCTTTTTGCAAAAAGTTGCTAGGGTAGTATGAAAAGTTAAATAAAAAAAAGCTAAATCTAGCAACAAAATTGCTAATTGGCAACACTGTTTCTTGTAGATAGTGATTTATATATTTTATTTTATTTACTATTATTTTTTACATTTCACCCATTAAGCATGTTAGGGATGCTCTGAAATCTGAATCAACGTACTGTATACGACAGTGTGTTCCAGTTTCTGGCAATATCCAGCAACTTTTCACAGCCATTGAAGAAAAGTGGTCCAACATTCCCCAAGACACAATGAAAAACCTGATTGACTATGTGAAGGAGATGCGTTGCACTGCTTGAGACAAATGGAGGTCACACCAGATATTGACTGGTTTTCACCCCCAACTCCAATCTCCTATCTTGGCAAAGGAGAAGTGCTCACTAAGACAGATTTAGACAAATGTGTAAACAATAGTTGAGAGAAGTATTTGACGACTTTTTTTGTGCATAAAAAAAGTTTTGGATATTTGTGTTAAGCTCATGAAAAATGGGAGTAAAAACAGAAGTATTGCATTGATATTTTTGAGTGTATCTATGCACTCACCAGCCACTTTATTAGGTACACCTTACTAGTACCGGGTTGGACCCCTTTTGTCTTCAGAACTTCCTTAATCCTTCATGGCATAGATTGAACAAGGTACTGGAAATATTCCTCAGAGATTTTGGTCCATATTGACATGATAGCATCACACAGTTGCTGGAGATTTGTCGGCTGAACATCCATGATGCGAATCTCCCGTTCCACCACATCCCAAAGGCGCTCTATTGGATTGAGTCTGGTGACTGTGGAGGCCATTTGAGTACAGTGAACTCATTATCATGTTCAAGAAACCAATCTGAGAAGATTCGTGCTTTATGACATGGCGCGTTATCCTTCTGTAAATAACCATCAGAAGATGGGTACACTGTGGTCATAAAGGGATGGACATGGTCAGCAACAATACTCAGGTAGGTTGTGGCAATGACACAATAGTCAATTCGTACTAATGGGCCCAAAGTGTGCCAAGAATATATCCCACACACCATTACACCACCACCAGCAGCCTGAACCGTTTATATCAGGCTGGATGGATCCATGCTTTCATGTTGTTGACACCAAATTCTGACCCTACCATCTGAATGTCGCAGCAGAAATCGAGACCCATAAGACCAACGTTTTTCCAATCTTCTATTGTCCAATTTTGGTGAGCTGAGCCTCAGTTTCCTGTCCTTAGTTGACAGCAGTGGCAACTGGTGTGGTCTTCTGCTGCTGTAGCCCATCTGCCTCAAGGTTGGACATGTTGTGCATTCAGAGATGCTCTTCTCTATACATCGGTTGTAACGAGTGGTTATTTAAGTTACTGTTGCCTTTCTATCAGCTCGAACCAGTCTGGCCATTCCCCTCTGACCTCTGGCATCAACAAGGCGTTTGCGCCCACAGAACTGCCACTTGCTGGATATTTTCTCTTTTTCAGACCATTCTCTATCCTAGAGGTGGTTGTGCATGAAAATCCCAGTAGATCAGCAGTTTCTGAAATACTCAGACCAGCCCGTCTGGCACCAACAACCATGTCACATTCAAAGTCACTTAAATCACCTTTCTTCCTCATTCTGATTCTCTGTTTGAACTGCAGTAGATCGTTTTGACCATGTCTACATGCCTAAATGCACTGAGTTGCTTCCATGTGTTTGGCTGATTAGAAATTTGCGTTAATGAGGAGTTTGGACAGGTGTACCTAATAAAGTGGCCAGTGAGTGTATATTTTAATTTTAATTTTAACAGAAGGCAAAGTTCTAATAATCTTGTTTTGTGCTTGTATTTTTTACCTAAGAAAATATATCTATGAAATATATATATATATATATAAACGTGTGTCTGCCAGAACTTTGCCATAAAAATATAGAGTGATTTACATACTTTCAACTATAAATGTAAGAAAAATCTGCCTCATTCTCACTTAAATATATACATTTTCCATCCCCATTTCCCCTCAAAATTTGAAATCACGGTTCATAAACAGCATTTTGTGGTTGACATCAAGAGATTGATTACCTGTTACAAGCCATAACATTCTAACACCAAATGATTTTACACTGCACAGGTTTGGCACAACATTTGGTAACAACCTTGTATATATCTGGGTAAAAAGGAATGCTAAACCTGCTTCTTAATATCAATACCATGAAGCCCTTTCAGTTTTAATTTTGTCTGTGAATTAAAACACAAATGCCATCATGTAACATCAAACAAGATGCCAATCACATTTGCTCTTATGACTTTCCTTCTAAGCTCCACTTAAAAGTTTCTTTTTCAGAGTGAGAAGAGGACAAAATCACATTCATAATATTATTATGAGATTTTAACTTTGCCTTTGCTCTTTGCTGTTGGACATCAATTTTGATCTTTCAACAACACAGCCAAAGTAATAATGTCTCTAATCCTTTCCGTTTCCCAGAAAGCTGTCTTTTTTGTGGTGGTTTGGCAAATTACAGCCTGCCGAACTGAAAAGAGGTCATCTGGCTAACAGTTACCAGACAGCAAAAAAAGGAAAAAATAACACATATATATCTGACATTATGACACAGGATAATTATTTTAACAGCAATTAACCCAAGAACAAATTGCCACTTTTCCATACAAATCAACTGTCAGAATGATGCCTGCTAAACACAAAATATGCATTTCATGCTAACTCAAAGGCTAATCATCTAATAGTATCACACACAGACAGAGATTGCAGTGCTTGCATTCAACAGAAGTTTATGGAAAATCTTTTAGATTAGTAGTTCAACGTTACAACCATGATCCAACTTAAACGGCTCATATGTTTTACAATTCCTTTTGGTGGATTACAGCAGCTTTAGGTTCGCATTTGCTCCCCTCATATACATGAAAACCTTACAAGAGCAGTTTTATAGAATGAATGCTCTTTTGTATACATTAGTAGCTGACGTCATGTTCAGCTGTACTGCTGATGTGGACAACAGGTGGTTCATTGTTAAGTGGAGAAAAGAAGCAGCTTGCCCTACTGAGATAGCATGAAGTTAACAACTTTACATTGTGCACAATTTCATTACTGTGAAATTCCACACTACAACAATACATTGTTCTCATGTTATATAAAACACATTCCATCTGTTCAGATAACATGTGAATGATGTTACTGTCTATCCCACACGTGTATATATAACCCAAACTCATAACAATATACCTGGAGAGACATTTTTGCAGATAGTGATATATATATACTGTATATACTGTATATACTGTATATATATATATATATATATATATATATATATATATATATATATATATATATATATATATATATATATATATATATATATATATATATATATATATATTATTTACTATAATTTTGTACATGGCAAACTCTATTTAAATTGTGCAGTGTACCAGGTGAGCTTTCAAGCAAGTTTACTATGATAGAAAAAACATAAATCATATAGACAAATATGGTATATTAGAATGTATTTGATGACATAATCTGCTTTTCATTTATATTCATTTTGTTATAAGACAGGGCTTTACAGATGCTGCGTTCAATTCAGAAAGCTCATCCCTGTTCCCTAATCCCTTCAGAGGGTTTACCCTTTGAGTGACAGCTTCGATATGGCGGTCATTTTTGTTTTCACTTCAAAGTGCCATTAGGAATGGTGATATATTCCGTTTGGAACACACCAAAAAAACGATTTTTTCAACATTGTAATGGATTTTGGCATAAAAGTAAAATCAATAATGTTGACTAATACAATTTGCTTAAAAAGCTTCGCATTGAGCTTTTTTCCTTCTAACTGTTAACTGACTTTGGTTATTCAATATAACCTGCTCATTAATAAAGCATAATTATATGTACAGGCAATCAGGCAAGCCCAGAAAAATGTGAAAGGCAAAGTTTTGCATTTTCCCATAGCCTGCAGAATAAACTATAAAATATTAAGTTTGTAACCAGGTAAAATATAATACATGTTTTCTATATAAAGATTTGCCATGGAAAATCACAACATACTACTGTGTTCGTATTTTGGCCTCATCTGCATACCTGTACATATTAAACTATCATGTAATAACTGCTTTTTTAGCATAATATAACAAGCCACGTTAAGCCAATTTTTTCTATGGGAGGAAAAAGTAAAAATAATCTCATTGCCCACTTATATCTGCTTCATTAACATTGCAAATAAGTTGTACAATGAACTTGATATTTTAATATCCATGTCTTAATGCATTAAGCTGCTTTAAGCTTTTTATTATGGGTTTCTAAAAGTAGGAAAGGCTTAAGATGAAACCAAATTGCTTTGTGTCTTCGTATTTTGGCAACAGCTTGCTTACACATAGTACATTTCATTATTAAAGAGCCCCATTATGGGTTTTTGAAAATAACCTTCCATTTAGTGTGTAACACAGCTCTACGTGAAGTGAAATATCTAGCTAAGGCTAAATCTGAAAGTGTACCGTGTTTAAAACTATTGATTCATCTATAAAGGAGTCGACTCAGAGTGGTTCGATTGAGTCGCCTCTGTAACGTGTCTTTAGTCGTGTCTGCGTGAAATCGATACGAAACTCAAGCCCCACCCATTTGTTGCGCGAGCAGACCCGGGAAAGTTGAAACGCCCGGCCCCGCCTGCGTGATTTGAACCGCTGTCTGCACAAGCTGCCGTTCAAAATGCTTATGCAGAAGCGCATCCTCCGGTGCGTTCATCCTCGGGATTGGTCTGCAGCAATAGACCTGAAGGACACGTACTTCATGTCTCCATACTCCATGCCACCGTCAGTTTCTGCGGTCTGCGTTAAAGTCGAGCCTGGCAGTACAAGTCCTCCCCTTCGGGCTCTCTCTGTGTCCGCGGGTCTTCACCAAGCTCGTGGAGGGTGCCCTAGCGCCCCTTCGGCTCGCGGGCATCCGCATACCCCATTATCTCGGCGACTTGCTAATCTTTAGCCCACTCTCGGGAGCAATTGATTATGTACAGAGACAAGGGGCTCCAGCACCTCTTCCTATTGGGGTTTCAGGTCAACCGAGAAAAGAGCAAACTCGCCCCCGTGCAGAGGATCTCTTTTCTCGGGTTGGAGCTGGACTAGGTCACCATGACAGCGCGCCTCTCCGGAGAGCGCGCTCAGCTAATGCTGAACTGTCTGAGAGACTTCGACAGCAAAATAGTAGTTCCACTGAAATCTTTCAGAGGCTCCTGGGGCATATGGCATCCGCAGCCGCTGTCACACCGCTCGGATTACTCCATATGAGACCACTTCAGCACTGGCTTCACGATCGAGTCCCCAGACGCGCATGGCATGCGGGCACACACCAGGTGACTGCCACTATGCTGTGTCGCCACGCCCTCAGCCCCTGGAACGACCCCTCGTTCCTACAGGCCTGAGTGCCTCTTGGACAGGCGTCCAGAAATATTGTCGTTTTGACTTCCAGCACGGGCAGGGGGGCCGTGTGTTGCAGGCATGCAGCTGCGGGCCTGTGGAAAGGAACCCAGTTGCATTGGCATATCAATTGCCTAGAGCTGTTGGCAGTGTTCCTCGCTTTCTGCCGTTTTTTACCGGTGCTGGAGGGACATCATGTGCTGGTCAGGATGGACAGCACGGCGGCGGTGGTGTATATCAACCATATGGGGGGTATCCGGTCTCGCCGCATGTCTCCGCTCGCTCGCTCTCTGCTTCCCCGGAGTCATATGCTGCACAATCGCTGCATTCCATTTTTTACCCACCGAGCTCAACCGTGCAATCCATGTGCTCTCACGGCAGTTTTACCTGGGAAAATGGAGACTCCACCCCCGACTGGCCAGCTGTTACGGGCTGCGCCTTTCTCTCTCTAACTTAGAGATTTGTGCGCTCTCGCTTGAGTTCCCCACTTGGCGAACCCTGCAAAGTCCTCTGGCTACACAGCTGGCCCCGGGGCGTGCGTAATACACATTTCTCCAGTGAGCCTACTCGCACAGATACTGTATAAAGTCAGGGAGGTAGAGGAACAGCTCTCGTATTGCGCCTCTCTGGCCCAATCGGACCTGCTTTCAACTCTCCTCGGTATGGCCCCTCCCTGGCACATGCCCTGGAAACAGGGGACAGGCACCGTTTGGCACCCGTGCCCAGATCTATGCCTCACGTATGGTTCATAGATGGAGGACTTAGGTGACCTACCAATTAGGTGGTTAACACTGTCACTCAGGCTGAGCACCTTCTGCGAGGCATGCCCACGCCCTGAAGTGGAGTCTATTTCGCTGTGTGGTTACCTTTTTCCCCCGAGAAGGAAAGCCCGAACATGCCAGATCAGAGTGATGCTATCCTCCTTCAATTGACTGGAGCTAAGATTGTCCCCTCCGCTCGGAGGGGTTGGCGTTTCGATTATCCCCACTCTGAGGATGCGGTGATGGCAGCGTGCTGGGAAGCATTGTCTCATCATCCAGTTCCCAGAGACGTGAGACTTGGATATTAATTCTTCCTGTTTCCCTTTCATACCCACTTGGAGATCTCTCTTAGGAGAGGTCTGCTCGATCACTCGACTCAGTATCTTAAGATTTCTCTCCAGGAAGACAGCTCTGCTGGTTGCGTTCGCATCGGCCAAATGGGTGGGTATCTGATTTCGGTCAGCGAAATGTGCCAGTGTTTTGGGCCGGCCCACTTTCACGTTTACCTGAGACCCCGGCCCACCTAGGTGCCCTAGGTTCCTACAGCATTCTTTCAGCTATGTAGTGAACCTGCAAGCGCTGCCCACGGAGGAGGCAAACCCAACCCCTTTATTTGCTGCGTCCTTCGAGCTTTGCGTATTATATGGAACGTACTCAGCTCTTTATCTGTTACAGTGATCGGCAGAAGGGAAGTGATGTATCCAAACAGAGGTTGGAACATACCCACTGAAAAGTGAATGCCATCTTCCTCTCTCATCTGAGCCAGGGCGAGCTGTGTCCCCCAGGAGTGAGAGCGCGCATCCTTTTGGGCGTTAGCACGTGGCGCCTCTCTAACAGACATTGTAGAGCTGCGGGCTGTGCGACACCTATTGCAAGATTATTAATCTCTCTAACATGGAGATACGTGCGCTTTTTCGCTCTGTCAGTAAAGTTCCCCGCTTGGCGAACCCTGCAGATATTCCTCCGAGGCCCCCAGCATCTGACTCAGCGGAGGAGTCAGGCACTGGCCCGTTCCGTTGTTGGTATGCCCGCTGGTCAGCCCGCATTCTGGGTATAGGTGCCCGCTATGTGCGATCACCACTAGGCGATCCCATATGCTTATACTGCCACGGTGCAGTCCCCCCTCACAGGCAGACCCTTAGTCTTTCCTCACCGCTGTCGGATAAATAAGGGCCAGTGAACACGTTGGAAGACCGTGCCTCTGGTGATGCTCTCGTCGGGGGCGAAGGTAAGGTTCAATCATTATGCCGTTTTCCATACATTTCCCCATAGTGGAAATTTTTCCACATAGCATTAAAGTTCCCCTCCCGAAGGGGAACGCTCCGATTACTAAGGTAACCCTTGTTCCCCAAAAGGGTGGGGGGGGGGGGGGGGGGGGGACGGAAATGCTATGTTCCTTCGCCATAATGATTGCCCCTTAGCTGTTGAGGTGAAAGTCTCTTCCACTAAAAAAATTATGCTTTGGCTTTACTCGCACTTTGCTCTTATAGCCAAATTAATTGCAACGAGCATCAGCTGCGCATGCTGAAGCTGCCAACTCATTGGCATTTCATTGGCCCGTTTACATACTCTTTCAGATGATTGGCTTTCTGAATGAAATCCCCTTAGTGGAAGTTTTTCCACATAGCATTTCCTTTCCCCCCCCCCTCGGGGAACGAGGGTTACCTTAGTAACCGGAGCATATTTTTCCCCCAATGAGATTAGGTTGAAACTATAGCTTAATTGGCACAGATGTCTCCCATTTAATGCACCCCACCACATCCATCTCCATTGAATATTCCAGCTAAATGCATCCTGCCTTGTCTTTAGAGGTTTATCCTCTTTTGACTCATCCTCAAAGTCAAACAGCAAAGTCAGCATCTCTCCTGGGTGTCCTCTTAATGCATTCATCTTAATATGCCATGATGTTCTAACAAATGTCTTCTGCCAAGAGGATCTTTGTAATTGGCTGAGTGATGCAAGTGGCCATGGGCGGTATTTTAAGGTGTGCATGATCTGGCATAAATGGAATGATGTAGATTAAAAGCTTTTCCTCAAACAGCAAGTAAGTTATTTTAAAGCAGCTTCAGGAAGAGGTGACACCTGTCAAGCCAAGACCAAAGACATTTGCATAATGCAGATTTATGAAGCCGGGCCATAGAGAAGACCATTACCGCTGTCAGTCACAACACACAGCAGCCCTTTTCTCTATCATACTAACATTCAGCTGCAATTCCAATTATCCATAGCAAATGTGTTAAATTAAAGCCAAATTGAGGAGCATTTGATATTATGTTTAAAAGTTGTTTGCAGAGTCCAGTTATGACCAATGAAATAATGAATAAATATAGACAAAATGTACTTAGTGCAGCTATTAATTAACTGAATAAACTTAATAACTGTACTTAATACACATGCCCGTTATAAAGTTATAAATGCAACACTGCACCACAAAATCTTATGTCTTTTGTTGCAAATTGCATCAAAACTTATAGACGGCGACATGGTGGTGCAGTGTCGCCTCACAGCAAGAAGGGCACTGGTTTGAGCCCCGGCTGGGTCAGTTGGCATTTCTGTGTGGAGTTTGTATGTTCTCCCCGTGTTCGCGTGGGTTTCCTCTGGGTGCTCCGGTTTCCCCCACAGTTCAAAGACATGCAGTATAGATGAATTGGGTAAGCTAAATTATCCATAATGTATGTGCGTGAATTCGAGTGTATGGGTGTTTCCCAGTGATGGGTTGCAGCTGTAAGGGCATCCGCTGTATAAAACATATGCTGGATAAATTGGCGGTTCATTCCACTGTGGCGACCCCAGATTAATAAAGAAAAACTAAGCCAAAAAGAAAATGAATGAATGAATAATAATAATAATTAAAGCTGCAAGCAGCGATGATAGGGACCTCGCACCCCGGCCTCAAGTTGACAGAGAACAGCGAACAATATTAGTTTAAGCTGATGTATAAAAAAACCTGAGAAAAATCACAGATTTATGCCAAATTTCCATTGGCATGTAGATGTGTTCAGGAGAGGAACTTTATTACCCATGTGAAGTTTCAGGCAGATCGGACATAGTGTGGTTGAGTTATAAGCCAAACTACCTTCTGCCAGCAGGTGGCGCTATGACTGTGACTCAATATTGGCATGTAGATGTCTTCAGGAGAGGACTTTTATCAAACATGTGAAGTTTCAGGCAGATCGGACATTGTTTGGCTGAGTTATAAGTGATTTCCTGTTGCCAGCAGGTGGCGCTATAACTGTAACTGGATATTGGCATGTAGATGGCTTCAGGAGAGGACTCTTATCAAACATGTGAAGTTTCAGGCAGATTGGACATTGTGTGAATGAGTTATGAGTACTTCCTGTTCCATGGCGAAGCGTTGATGTTTGTCAGTTCGCCACGGACACGCCCCTCGGTGAAAACTCTACATCTTAACAATATATCATCGCTAGAGCTTTCAGATAACACCACCTAAATGTGGTGCTTATACGATAAAATTTGTGGGAGTAGTTTGTTATGCTGTAAAACACATCACTTCCTGTTGTCAGCAGGTGGCGCTATAACTGTAACTGGATATTGGCATGTAAACGTGTTCAGGTCAGGACGGTTATCATACGTGTTAATTTTGAGGCAGATCGGATAATGCATGCCTGAGTTATAACAACTTCCTGTTTCATGGCGAATCGTCAAAGTTTGCGAGGCCGCCACGGACACGCCCATCGACGAAAACTCTAAAGCTTCGCAATTTAACATCGCCAAGGCCTTTAGATGACAAAACCCAATTTTGGTGTTGATCGGATAAAATCCCTAGGAGGAGTTCGTTCAAATACAACGCCTGGAAATGACAAAAACGCCACTTTTTCGCCGCAGGAAGTTAAAAATATCCGACTTCCTGTTGAGTTTGAGATATTGCTCCAAGAGACTTTTTGGTAGGTTTTGGCATGTTTGAGGTGTGTGCCAATTTTTGTATGCGTGCGTGATTCGTAGTCCGGGGGCTCGTCCGTTCCAAGTTTATAAGTGGCGCTGTTGAGTCATTTTGCCAAGCCCACTTCCGAAGCCCATATCAACCGGTCATTTACACCGCCTTTGATGTGTGTGCAAAGTTTCATGAGTTTTCGAGCATGTTTAGACCCTCAAAAGTGCCCCGATAAGGGGCGGAATAATAATAATTAGCGAACTCGAGTTTATGTGACACTTTTCGTTGAAAAAAGCTCTTTATGTCCTTTTTTTGCTGCTGCCATTCTCACCTGTGTGTGTCACAGACCTCATACACCTCATTCTTGCATGGGAAATTCACTTGCACTGTTTAGGTGCTGCTTTCCTGAACGCAGCTAAAGCCTAACATGTCTAGGTTAATATTGACAGCGTGATTTTATTAAGTGAATTAAATTATTAGTGGGGACATTTCAATAGTTGGTCCCCCTCTGCGTCCCCTTTGTCCATGCTAAATCCCCTGCTTTTTAGCAAGACGCTCCTCATGTAGCCATTCGCGCTTTCCTGTTTGTTATTGTGGGCGTTCCGCATAGTTTGGTTGCACAATTCTGATTGGCCAGAACGAATGTGTGCTCACTCAATTGGCTAGTAAGGCTGTCACACACAGACAACTGTCACACACAGACGGCAGTCATGCATTTGCTCTGAGCGGGGGAGGTTGAATAATATATATGTCATATCGCATCCTCTTGCGATTAGCTAATTGCAACATTCCAAATCGCTATTGCGCTATCGCTATTGCGATTTGATTTCGATTAATTGCACAGCCCTAGGGTGGACCACTATTTTCCTTTAGATCCTCACAATTTTGGAATCCATTCGCGGGTCGGATTGAACAGCTCAGCGGGCCGAATTCGGCCCGCGGGCCGCCAGTTGATGATCAGTGATCTATAGTATGTCTTTTAGTATGGATCGAATGAAGCAGTTTATCCGATTATCTGGCTCTAGAGGGATCCCAACGCGTTTCCAGGCAAGCTGATAGACAGTTCCAACAAAGCTTATGGCCATAAGTAAGAGTAGGTACGTAGATTGACCGGTAAATTAAGAGCTTCTAGTTCAGCTCCTTTTTTTACCACAACAGACTGGTACATTGACTGAATTACCGCTGCTGCTTCACCAATCTGCCTGTCAATCAAACATTCCATAATTCCCTCATTCGTGAACAAAACCCCAAGGTACTAGAATGAAGAAAAGAAATAGAAATTCTGTCCAAAATATAATGAACAGTACCGATAACAAAGGTCAGCCCTGACAGAATCCAACATAGAGCAAGTCTGACTTATTGCGGCAATGCAAACCAAATGCCTGTTCCATTCAGACAGCCTTTAACAGAACACTAAAATGAGGGTATAGAGTTGGTCCAGTGTTTCACGGCCTGCACGAAATCTGCATCGTTTCTTCTGAATCCAAGGTTCTATTATTGGCCAGATTCTCCTTTCTAGCACCCTGCACTGTAAAATATTTGACCTTAAATTTACAGTAAATTACTGGCTAATAATTGCATTAGTTTCACAGTAAGGTACTGTATGTAAATTCACAGTAAATTACAGTGAGGTGCTTCATAATAACAATAGTTCTGTAAATATTTCTAAATATCAATAAAATGCCTGTACTAGCATAAAAGTTCATGTGTATTAATTTCTATGTTGAATAAAATATTAAGTGTTTGAATTTCTATAACTAATGTGCAAAATATGTAGCCACTTTTACAGTAATTTGCTGTAATCATGATGCCTGCCTTAATTTCACAATACACTTTTCTGAATACATAAAATACATTACAGAATACGTTAAAAGTTAAATCCTGTAACGTGACACTAATGTCATTTACAGTGAAAAAATTACAGTAACATGTAAAATTTTGTAAATTTATTACAATGTGGCTTAATCTTTTTTTTTTAAATATGCATTTTAAAAATAATAATTTTAAGTAAAATTTTATTAGCCCTTAAGATTTTTTTTGATTGGCTACAGAACAAACCACTTTTCCAGTTACTTGCCTAATTAACTTTAACTTGCCACTAATTGAAACTTTATAATTAACCTGCCTAGTTAACTTAATAAACAAAATTAAGCCTTTAAATTGCACTTTAAGATGAAAACTAGTATCTTGAAAAATAACTGGTAAAATATTATGTACTTTTACAATGGACAAAAGAAATGAGTCATCACTAATAAGTTATTAAAATTGTATCATTAAGATTATTACACTACATTTATTATTATGTTCAGAATTTTTTGAAATCAATCTTTCCATTAAACAGAAATTGGAAAATAGTTGAAAAAGTATGACAATTTCACTGGAGGTGATAATTTTACCATCACCTACTGTATAAGTCAGTGGTGGGCAAACTTTTTAGACCCGAGGGCCACATCAAGTTTTGCAAACCAAATGAAGGACCACGTGTCAAATCGTTCAAAAAATAACTTTTATTTATAGTGGCAGTATGCATTGAACATGTAATATCGGACAGAAACATGTCACATTAACACAAAACAGATTTTTTTAATCGTTATTATTGAGCCAAATTTACAAGTCAAATTAATTTGCACTGCTATTTATATTTACTTATCATCATCATAAAACAATAAAATAATCCCTTATAAAATATAATAATAATGTAATTATTTTTACAGTGGAGAATAGAAAATATATTGTCTAATAGAAAAAAATCTTATATTAACACATTAAAAATAATTCCTAAAGTTTACTATTCAGTCAAATTTATAATAATCTAATTTGCACTGCTTTTAGAATATACAGATCAATCATCATAAAACTTGATGAAACCACAAATCTTTGATAAAAGAACTTTAAGTGGATGTAGGCATGGAAAATATATTCTATGACAAAAATTAACACACTTAACCAGCAATTATTATATAATTTGAGTCAAATTCACAACAATCTCATTTCATCTCATACTGGTTGCGCTAACTGTACTGCGTGCAATACTGCCATCAAATGGCGTTCACTTGTATTGCATCATTAATTTACTAATTCTGAAACCGTTACTCCGAAGCAGCATTTTAAAAACTCCCTCGCGGGCCGGATGAAAGTGCTCAGCGGCCGCATATGGCCCGTGGGCCGTAGTTTGCCCATCTCTGGTATAAGTAATATATAACAAGCCCAGATTATTTCACAAGCAGGATATGTAAACTTTTTTTGAGACACAAAACCATTCAGAGAAATGAAATTGTAAGGGACACATTAAAACACTGATCAATTTGAAGCAAATAGGTAGCAAAGAATGCTTTCCTGCTGAATACCAACAACTACTGAGCTGCTTGAAAGAACAAAAGGATGAAGTCTTGTAATCAGTGCAGTCCATTACATAAAGAGAGGCTGTTGGTAGAGAAAGTGAAGTTGACCTCCGAGCTCTGTTTAAATAATACATAACACTGCATCTGTCCTCTCTCTGCACACAAACTCACGGCATGCATGTTTTACATCACTGATGAGGGCCGTTCAGTGTGAAGTGAGACGGTTTACACTGCTACACACAATGCATTAATATGTTATTTATGTTGTATGCTGTAGCGTATGTCGGTCACACATTCTATATCAGACCAATGTGTGTACGTCAGCATATTAAAAAGTCTGTGTATGGTACATGCACTTTTTTTTATTCAGATGTGTTTTCTGTGCCACCACTGCAGTGTAAACAATGACTTTTGATGTAAGATGAGGTAGTTGGCGATGCCCAGTGCATTGAATAATTTATATTTCTTGAAAAAAATGTGTTTGGATTTTAAATATAAAGCAAGAAAATGTGACAACATCTTGATTGCCACAATATTTTATGAGTGAAAACATGCTGTACTGTATGTGTGAATCAGAACAGGAAAAAAACACTCAAAATGAACATCTTCCTCACCATATTTCCTCTACTTGAACTATCAGCAGTCTGAAAGATACAATAAGCTTATTTCTTTTAAAATGTATTTCCAATTCTTTTGGCAGACACTTTTATCCAAAAGAGCAAAACATCTAAACCCTATATGATAATTTCTAGTTATTGCAGTATACAACACAATGTAGCAGCATTTGGCGAATTAAATTGGGTTCAGGCAGCAGGGGTTTAAAAAAACACAAATATTTAAATAATTTCTTTAATCAAAATCAGTTTCATTAAAAAGTATTACTTAAAAAAGTAAATATAAATGTTTGTGTGGGCGACACAGTGGCTCTGTGATTAGCACTGTCACCTCACAGTAAGAAAGTCGAGTCCTGGCTGGACCAGTTGGCGTTTTTGTGTGGAGTTTGCATGTTCTTCCTGTGTTCGTTTGGGTTTCCTCCGAGTGCTCTGGTCAGTCCACAAACCAGGAAAAAAGCTTTGTAATGCGTCACAGGGAAAAACAAGACTCAGCAAAGAGTGTGTGTGAATGAGGTAATCAGTCCTTCATGAGCTTCCAGCTGTGTGTGTGTAATCAGGAGGAGAAACTGGTTCCTCCATTTGAATTATAGTTTGAGCATTTGATTTGTCATTTAATTATTACAAAATTTTACTGAGTTGTTCATGAAAATCAAATATCAAATACATTTGATTTCTCATCTGGGAATGCATTTTGATTTATTATTTGATCATTTGAGCATTGATTTATCATTTGGGTAGTTGTTTTAAAAAGTTCAATTTATTATTGGATCTTTTTAGGCATTTGAATTCATTCATTCATTTTCTTTTCAGCTATGTCCCTTTATTCATCAGGGGTCCCAACAGCGGAACGAACCACCAACTTATCCAGCATATGTTTTACGCAGCGGATATACACTTGCATTCACACACATAGACTACGGCCAATTTACAGTGGCTTGTTCAATTCACCTATACCGCATGTCTTTGGACTGTGGGGGAAACCGGAGCACCTGGAGGAAACCCACGTGGACACTTGAAGAAAATGCAAACTCCACACAGAAATGCCAACTAACCCAGCCTGGGCTCAAACCAGCGACCTTCTTGCTGTGAGGCAATCGTGCTACCCACTGTGCCACCGTGACACCCAGGAGTTATAATTTTCATTTTACAGTTTTTCTTAGTGGCTTTGGTGCATTTCTCACAACACTAATTACATTTACACACCAGTTAAAGCATTTCTCAAAACAATTAGTACAAACTGCAAAACCTAGTTGATAATCTGCAAAAGCATGTCACTTGCTCAAAATGGAGAGCTCATTCCTCAAAAGCAAGTATTGATGTCGATGAAAGTGTCAGTGTCATCACGATGAAGAGTCCTGACACCATTGTTTATGAACAAGATAGTCAAATGGCTTTGTCATGTTTTCATTATGACACTTTACTCTGTACATTTTTTGCAATGCAAAAAGTCAAATTTTGGTGACACTTGCTGAAAATGCTCAAGACAGCACTATATACTATTTGCACAGCCAATTGGAAACTACAGTAAAGTTAGACATCACTGCATTTAGTGAGGTATCTGAGTTCAAGACACTGAATATGTATGTTTCACATGTTTACTGCATTTGCTCTTTACAATTCTAATTTATTCACAGCATTGTACAAAAGAATAAATACACCCTTATTTACAACAAACATAAAATTCTTTTGGGTAGAGCTGTGCACAACTGTAAACAATATTGCAGTACATATTGAACTGAACCTACATCAAACATAGGTCTGTAAATCATTCATCAAACTGTTCAATTTAGAAGACATTTTCAGGAAAAAAAAAAAGATTACAATTTTTTTACAAATTTTTCTTGACAGATTTTGACAACTAGTTTAACATAGTTGACACCAGTTCAACATAGTTCTGAGAACCTGCGCTGACCAGCTGGCTCCTATTTTCTAACAGATCTTCAACAGATCACTGGAACAGTGCAAAGTTCCATCCTGGTTCAAATGCTCCACCATCATCCCAATACCAAAGAAACCAAAGATCACAGGACTCAATGACTACAGACCTGTTGCCCTAACATCTGTGGCCATGAAGTCATTTGAAAGACTGGTGCTAGCTTATCTGAAGGACATCACTGGACCTTTGCTGGACCCCCTGCAGTTTGCCTCTAGAGCAAACCGGTCTGTGGATGATGCAGTCAACATGGGACTGCATTATAACCTACAACATCTGGACAAACCAGGGAACTAGATACTGTTTGTGGACTTCCGTTCTGCCTTTAACACCATCATCCCATCACTGCTCGAGTACAAACAGACCCAGCTCTCTGTCCTTAGCTCTGTTTGTCAATGGATCACCAGCTTTCTGACAGATAGACAACAGCTAGTCACAGAATGGGCAAAATCACATCAGACAGCCGCACCATCAGCACTGGTGCCCCCCAGGGATGCGTTCTCTCCCCACTGCTCTTCTCCCTGTACACCAACGACTGCACCGCAAAAGACCCCTCCATCAAGCTCTTGAAGTTTGCGGATGACACTACTGTTATCGGCCTCATCCGGAATGGCGACGAGTCTGCATACAGACAGGAGGTGGAGCCGCTGGCTTTATGGTGCAGATACAACAACCTGGAGCTGAACACGCTCAAAACAGTGGAGATGATAGTGGACTTTAAGAGAAACCCCCCTGCACTCCCCCCACTCACCATCATGAACAGCACTGTGGCTGCAGTAGAGTCATTCAGGTTCCTGGGCACCACCATCTCTCAGAATCTGAAGTGGGACATTCACATAGACTCTATAGTGAAGAAAGCCCAGCAGAGACTGTACTTCCTTCGTCAGCTGAGGAAGTTCAACCCGCCACAGGAGCTGCTCGTACAGTTCTACTCAGCTGTCCTCCAATCCATCCTCTGCACTTCAATCACTGTCTGGTTTAGCTCAGCTGCCAAAACCGACCTCCGTAGACTACAGCGAATAGTCTGGACTGCTGAACGAATCACTGGCACTACCCTTCCTACACTTCAAGCCCAAAGTGAGCAAAAGGGCTCGCAAAATCACTCTGGACGCGTCGCACCCATCACACTACCTGTTTGAATTGTTACCGTCTGGTCAGCGCTACAGAGCACCAAGCACAAAAACAGCCAGACACAGGAAAAGTTTCTTTCCTCAGGCCATCTACCTCATGAACAGTTAAATATTCCCCTACTGTCCAATAAACGTGCAATACTTTCTCATGCGCACTTGTACACAGCACCTTATAACAATATACAATGCAATACTTTCTCCATTCGCATTGGTACACAGCACCTTATAACCTGTATATTTACAACAAATGTGTACATATAATTCAACATCCAGATCCTTTGACTAACTGCATCTCTGTTTAATGTTTATTGCCTTTTTTTTTCTCTTCACTCATATTTAATTTTGTGTTGTCACTCGTCACTTTATGTATACTGGAAGCTTCTGTAGCCAAAACAAATTCCTTGTGTGTGTTAAGCACACTTGGCAATAAAACTGATTCTGATTCTGACATTTTTGTATGTAATGACTCAAGTAATGAAATGAGGACTATTAGTTTTATATGGAATGACTATTCAGCATTCACAAGTTAAGTTCATTTTGACTGACATGACAAATTCTAATGTTATAAACAGCAGAGAGTTGTATGACAGCAATTGATGCATGTCAGAAAGCATGCAATTTGTTGGAAGGAATGAGAAACCGCTACTATGATGTGCACAAATGACTAATTGTTTTGAGAAATGCATTAACTGTTGTGCAAATGTAAATAGTGTTGTGAGAAATGCACCAAAGCCACTGAGAAAAACTGTAATGAAAATGTTTCTTTTTTTTTTGTTAGGATAAAACTTCTATATATACATAAGAGTAAAATACAAATGAACAGTCCACATGTGCTAGATGTTTCTTTTTGTAGAGCGAACTATATAAATGTGATGAAAATTTACATTAAAAGTCTATCTGCAGCTTCACCGCCGACATTAATGTTGTTATTGGTTTTACTATTATTTTTGTTGTAGTTGTTAGGGTTAGAAATACTGCAACCTTTATTTTTTCAAGTGAGGAGGTCTGAGATTAACTCAACTTAAAGTAACAAGTTGGCAGAAGCTTTTTTTGGTGAACTTGCAAAGTTTTGCTCACAAAACTAATCTTTTAACTTAATGAAGAATATTTTGATTTCGGTTAAGTAAACGTGTTAAACGTAGTCATACAGACATTTTTACTGATTTTTGCCAAACCAAAAAAAAAAAAAAGAAAACAAGTAAATTCAACTTTTTTCAGTTTTTTTTTTCTTTACAGTGGTTGTGGCTGGAAAGGCATCTGCTGCGTAAAACATATGCTGGAAAAATAAAGAGACTAAGCCGAAGGAAAAGGAAAGAATGTATGAAAATGTATGAAAATTTAGTGAAATTAAAATAAAAAAACAAACATTTTTAGATCTTAGTATCAGTATGTTCATCTTCAAGGATATTTATAAGCTCAATCACTCACTGGCTGAGCTGTGATAAGAAATAAATTGCTATTGGAATAATGGAAGGAGCTACTCTATGCCTTGTCCTTTCTTTGTTTTTCAATTGAGATTATGTGAAACATTCAATACACAATTCAAAGCAATTCATGAGACCTAAAAATAAATAAACTAACACAAGCAAACAAACAATAATAATAACCTTGATGAGACTGATGTCCTATGAGAGACTAACTATGTTTCCAGCCACCTATTTTATGCTCATTTTGGATATGATGCACATAAGTTTTGAAAATGCGCATAAAAAACATTTGCGCATAACGCTCTGGTTACTAAAGTAACCCTCGTTCCCCGAGGGGGGGAACGGAAATGCTATGTGGAAACTTCCACTATGGGGGGGGATTTCATTCAGAAAGCCAATCATCTGAAAGAGTATGTAAACGGGCCAATGAAATGCCAATGAGTTGGCAGCTTCAGCTTGCGCACCTGATGCTCGTTGCAATTAACTTGCTATAAGAGTACATGTGCGAGCAAAGCCAAGCATCATTTTTTTAGCGGAAGAGACTTTCACCTCAACAGCTAAGGGGCAATCATTATGGCGAAGGAACATAGCATTTCCGTTCCCCCCCTCGGGGAACGAGGGTTACTTTAGTAACCAGAGCGTTCCCCTTCGGAAGGGGAACTTCAATGCTATGTGGAAACTTCCACTATGGGGAAATGTTTGGAAAACGCCATAATGATTGAACCTTACCTTCGCCCCCGATGAGAGGTTTGCCAGGCAAAGAGCGTAAGCGCACCAGCTTCACCAGAGGCGCGGTCTTCCAACGTGTTCCCTGGCCCTTACTTATCCCACTTCAACAGAAGATTTACGGATTTAGATATATTTTTCGGGAGCCGCAAATGCGTCTAGAATAATTTCTAGGAATTTAATACGACAGTACGTTGGGAATGCGTGCAGTCCCGATAGGGAGGACGCTGCGGAGGCCACCTGCTACCCAAGTGGGGAGACTGGGGCAAATAGCATATGAACTAACCCTGAGAAGGGGGAGTAAGCATATGAAAATTAGATGGTTAGCGGTGAGGGAAGACACGGGTCCGCCTGTGAGGGAGGACTGCACCGTGGCAGTATAAGCATATGGGATCGCACATAGCAGGCACCTATACCCAGAACGCGGGCTGACCATCGGGCAGACCAGCAACGTAACGGGCCAGTGCCTGACTCCTCCGCTGAGTCAGGTGCTGGGGGCCTCGGAGGAATATCTGCAGGGTTCGCCAGCGGGGAACTTTTCTGACAGAGCGAAAAAGCGCACGTATCTCTGGGTTAGAGAGAATGGCGCAGCAAGCGTTTTACAACACCTAACCAAATTTCTCATTCACCGCGTGAGAAAATCGGCTCCCCTCAAGATTAATAAATCTTCTAATAGGTGTCGCCCAGCCCGCAGCTCTACAGTGTCTGTTAGAGAGGCGCCGTGTGCTAACGCCCAAAAGGATGCGCGCTTCGAGGAGCGCGCTCTCACTCTTGGGGGACGCGGCTCGCCCTGGCTCAGATGAGCGAGGGAGATGGCATTCAGAGTTCAGTGGGTATGTTCCAACCTCTGTTTGGATACGGCACTTCCCGTCTGCCGATCACCATAACAGATAAAGAGCTGAGTACGGTCCGTGTAATAGCAAAGTGCGAAGGACCAAATAAAGGGGCTGGGTCTGCCTCCTCCGTGGGCAGCGCTTGCAGGTTCACTACGTGGCTGAAAGAACGCTGTAGGAACCTAGGGCACCTAGGTGGGCCGGGGTCTCAGGTAAACGTGAGAGTGGGCCGACCCAAAACGTTGGCACATTTCGCTGACCGAAAATGCCTCCAGATACCCACCCATTTGGCCGATGCAAACGCGACCAGCAGAGCTGTCTACCTGGACAGAAATCTTAAAGATACTGAGTCGAGTGATCGAGCAGACCTCTCCTAAGAGAGATCTTCAAGTGGGTATGAGAGGGAAACAGGAAAATTAATATTCATGTCTCGCGCCTCTCGGAACTGGATGATGAGACGATACTTCCCAGTGCGCCGCCATCGCCGCATCCTTAGAGCGGGGATGATCGTAACGCCAACCCCTCAGAGCGGAGGGGACAGCCTTAGCTCCAGTCAACTGAAGGAGGATAGCATCACTCTGATCTGGCATGTTCAGGGTTCCTTCTCGGGGAAAAAGGTAACCACACAGCGAATAGACTCCACTTCAGGCGTGGGCATGCCTCGTAGAGGGTGCTCAGCCTGAGTGACAGTGTTAACCACCTAATCGGTAAGTCACCTAAGTCCTCCGCGCTCCATCTATGAACCGTACGTGAAGCATAGATCTGGGCGCGGGTGCCAAACGGTGCCTGTCCCCTGTTCCCAGGGGATGTGCCAGGGAGGGGCCATCACGAGGAGAGAGTTGAAAGCAGGTCCGATTGGGCCAGAGAGGCGCAATACGAGAGCTGTTCCTCGACCTCCCTGACTTTACACAGTATCTGTGCGAGTAGGCTCACTGGAGAAATGCGTATTACGCACGCCCCGAGGCCAGCTGTGTAGCCAGTGGACTTTGCAGGGTTCGCCAAGTGGGGAACTCAAGCGAGGAGCGCACGAATCTCTGAGTTAGAGAGAGAAAGGCGCAGCACCGAACAGCTGGACAGTCGGGGGTGGAGTCTCCATTTTCCCAGGCGAAACTGCCGTGAGAGCGAATGGGCTGCACGGTTGAGCTCGGTGGGGGAAAAAATGGAATGCAGCGATTGCGCCGCGTATGACTCCGGGAGAGGCAGACGGCGAGCGAGCTGAGACATGCTGCGAGAGCGGATACCCCCACACGGTTGATATACGCCCCCGCTGCCGTACTGTTCGTCCTGACCAGTACGTGTTGTCGCTCCAGCACCGGTAAAAAAACGGCGGAGAGCGAGAAACACTGCCAACAGCTCTAGGCGATTGATATGCCAATGCAACTGGGTTTTTTTCAGCTGCATGCCCGCAACGCACGGCGCCCCAGCCAGTGCTGGAAGCATCTGTCAAAACGACAATATGTCTGGACGCCTGTCCTAGAGGCACTCAGGCCTGTAGGAACGAGGGGTCGTTCCAGGGGCTGAGGGCGCGGCGACACAGCGCAGTGACAGTCACTCGGTGTGTGTCCGCGTGCCATGCGCGTCTGGGGACTCGATCGTGAAGCCAGTGCCGAAGTGGTCTCATATGGAGTTATCCGAGCGCATACAGCGGCTACGGATGTCATATGCTCCAGGAACCTCTGAAAGTGGAACCACTATTTTGCTGTCAAACTCACACAGACAGTTCAGCATTAGCCGAGCGCGCTCTCCGGAGAGGCGCGCTGTCATGGTGACTGAGTCCACCTCCAACCCGAGAAAAGAGATCCTCTGCACGGGGGCGAGTTTGCTCTTTTCTCGGTTGACCTGAAACCCCAATAGGTGGAGGTGCTGGAGCACCTTGTCTCTGTACATAGTCAATTACTCCCGCGAGAGGGCTAAAACAGCCAGTCGCCGAGATAATTGAGTATGCGGATGCCCGCGAGCCGAAGGGGCGCTAGGGCACCCTCCGCGAGCTTGGTGAAGACCCGCGGATACAGAGAGAGCCCGAAGGGGAGGACGTGTACTGTCAGGCTCGCTCGACGCAGACCGCAGAAAAGTGACGGTGGCGTGGAGTATGGAGACATGAAGTACGCGTCCTTCAGGTCTATGCTGCAGACCAATCCCGAGGACGAACGTCACAGGAGGATGCGCTTCTGCATAAGCATTTTGAACGGCAGCTTGTGCAGACAGCGGTTCAAAACGCGCAGATCTAGGACTGGCCGTAACCCACCGCTCTTTTGGGTACGATGAAGTACAGGCGTAAACCCGCTCTCCATCTCGGCTGGAGGGATCGGTTAGATTGCATCCTTCGCCAGGAGGACAGCAACCTTCTCTCACAAGACAGGGGCGGGCACAGGGCTGACCCTGGTGACGTACACCCCGTGAACTTGGGAGGCCGTTTCGCGAATCGAATCGCGTAGCCGAGTCTGATTGTGCGTATGAGCCACCGCAAAGGGCTGGGCTGCGCTAACCAGGCAGGCAGAGCCCTCGCTAATGACTGCATCGCTACAATCGCTGACGTACCAGCAGTGGGGCAGCGCGGAGTGGGAGTGCTGATCCGGGGAGCGCTGGGGTCCCGCGGAAGAGCTGGAGGTGAGAGATTTACTCACCTTGCACTCAGACTCCAGAGGAGAGGGCTGGAGGTGTGAGAGAAAGGAGACCGTCCTCCCAGACCCCGTGAGCCACTGGCGAAGTGCGCCGATCCTGCGAGCTGGAAGGCTTTTCATCGCGTCCCAGACTGGCAGTATTCGGGCTGTCACATCCAGGGAAGGGAAAGATGCTCTCTCTCTGAGGAGCCCGGCCCCCCACCAGGGAGAGAGCAAGTTCCCTCTTCTCCAGATGGCCGTCTCAAGAGCGCTTCGCGGTCCGTCATCCGGACTTAACGGCGCCCTGGGACGGGGAGCGCTGGTTGCCTGCGAGGTGCTCGGCGCTGCCGCTGGTCTGAGGCGCAGGCGGGGGCGGAGCAGCACTCGAAGACGGGCGCTCTCGGCGACAAGCAGTGGATGTGGATGGTTCGGCGGGAGGGGAGCGGTCTTACATCCCCACCGAAGGATGCCCATCGTATCCGACTGCACCGCCGTGAATTCCTGGGTGAATTCACCAACGGTGTCGCCGAACGGGCCAGACTGGTATATGGGGGAGTCAAGAAAGTGAACTTTGTCGACTCCGCGCATATTTTTGCCAGGTTTAGCCCGAGGGGGCGCTCCTGGACCACTAACGTGGCCATCGTCTTTCCCGGGGCACACGCAGCGGACTTGAGGTCCGTGGAGCTCAGTCGGGTGCGGTGCGGGGCTTGTAACAAGCCTGGGTCAGAACCACCCTCGTGCAGCTGGGCCAGCGCGCGCGCATGGACCCTGGCGTGCAGGGTGGAAGCAGTCTGGCCCGCGGCTGTGTGGGCTCTGGCTCGGGAGGCAGAAAACCAACACGCCTTGGACAGGAGATGAGGCTAATTCCAGCAGAAGGAGGCACCACGCGGGCCCGTGATGGCACTCTCAATCTGGGGAATCGACTCGTACTCCCTGGCTGCTCCACCATCAAGAGTGGTGAGGTGGAGGCGCACGCAGATCAGGCAGAGAAAGGTGCCCTCAAGACTGCGTGAGCCCACTGTGCACTTCCGGGAAGAGAGGGATGGGAGGCTAGAAGGTATTGCCTTTTAATCCTCCACATACACCCATCTAGTCGGTCCGGCCGCGGGGCTGGGTGATAAACCATCTCCAGACCCACGACCGAAACAGCCCGGGAAAGCACGGTTATCATGTCTGTTTCAAGATCGGCCGCCGCCGCGCTCGCTCCCGATGGGAGGGAACGGAGGGGGGGGGATCCTTCATCAGACCATGACAGCCCAACCTCCGATGCAGCGGTGGACATCTGAGCCTCGGTGTCATCAAGTGAGAGGGCGGCCATCCGAGGATGGAGCGCTTATCTCACTCAAAGCTTGGATGGAGCGCGTGGAGGAGTGAGAGGTCCACAAGCCCGAGGGCGGCAGATTTACTCCCACTGTAACCCTCAGATCTGCCCGAGTGCCCACCGCGGAGCTCTTTTGCAAGAGCGAGCCGCGATCTTAACTGCGCAACAGACATGCCACCGCAGTGATGGCATGCACTGCCCACGAGCACCGCATTAACATGCTGGACCCCCAGACATGAAACGCAGTGCTCGTGCCCATCATCCGAGGACAGGAAACCACCGCATCCAGAAACGCACAGTCGGAGCGACGTCTTGAAAAAGACGCGCTGCACGACCGTGTTGCTCTTTTAGGAAATTCGCAACAATACATACCGCTCTGGAGGACCGGACCCAAAGGACGCCAGGCAAGGGAGAAATCCAGCTCGACCATCTGCCGCTGCGTGTCACACACTCTGGACCGGGAGATCGCTCTCGTTCACTCTCTGTCTGAAACTCAGCTGGAGGAACCCTCATCGACTCTCTCAGAAGGCTGTTGAAGTCTCTGAAGTGAAAATGATGCTTTGGCTTTGCTCGCACATGTACTCTTATAGCAAGTTAATTGCAACGAGCATCAGGTGCGCAAGCTGAAGCTGCCAACTCATTGGCATTTCATTGGCCCGTTTACATACTCTTTCAGATGATTGGCTTTCTGAATGAAATCCCCCCCCATAGTGGAAGTTTCCACATAGCATTGAAGTTCCCCTTCCGAAGGGGAACTGAGTAGTATAAAGTTTTCTTCAAAAAGAAAAGATTCGCATAAACTATGATGGAAACATTTTTACTGAACAAAATCCAGTATGCGCAATAAAAAAGTCAACTGATTTTGATAGAAGAGTTCATGTGATGATAACAATGAGTGAAAATGGACAAACCAGCAGGCTGAGCACACAACATCTGAAATGTTGTTTTGGTCATTCTAAAACACCTTAACCATTTCAGTGTTATTATATTATTAATAACCTCCAGAATCAAGAGAGTCTGTGCTCAGGTCTTTAAATGCCACCACGGGTTCATTGCATGTCGGCATACTGTCTTCTGAGGCGCAAGTCATTTATTAAATAAAGAAAAGATTGACGCAGCTTCTCCTACTACAGCAAATTCTGTTTTAATTGTTGATATTTGGTGCCAGTTAATCAGGACGTGACGATTATGTTCTCTTTAACTTATTGGATAGAAACGCTGCTTTAATCACACGTCTTTTACACAATATTCCTGTTTTGCGCATACATTTAATTTGCATCTTTGGATGGAAACATAGCTACTAACAACAGACAAGTGATAAACCAGGGATTTCTGTGAGAGACTAGTGATGTTCTATGAGAGACTATATCTACTAATGTCTTTGTATACTATACAAGCTGCTATATAGACTATACAATCTTCTTCGTACTACAATTATTGCTGTTCTATAATTGTAATAGCCATGTTTTCCATCAAATAAAGGGTTTTGTCTATAAATCAAGCGGAATCAATCAAAACTGCCTAGAGTTTTCTTTATTATTTCACTCACATAGTCTCTTTCTAACGCTCTCACTCTTTTTGATATTCTCTGTCGTTTCTTTTCAGAAGAGCGACACTGTCATCATCAGGAGTTGATGATCTATGGGTAAAAGCAACTTAATGATGTGTGTAATTCTTTTTCGCCTCACTAACTTTTCTGTCTGATTTCTTCTCTTTTATTCCTCTTTTCTTGGGCTATTCATTTGAAGCTGTATAGGTTTGTTAACTTATTTTCAGTTCAATAAATGTATTAGATTTCGTTAACGACTATATTGTATTATGTTATCTTAAATTTTATTAGGATTGTTATGAAAAGTGTATTTTTATTGTGTTGGTCTTTTTATAATGTGCTGTGAAAACAAAGACAAAATTACAACTGTTAAATCACACTAACTGTGGACAATAAATGAAAGTAAAGTAAAAGGGTAACACTTTATTTTGATGGTCCATTTGAGTATTAGTAGACTGTCTACTTAATATCTGTTAACACTGACATTTAACAGTCCTTCAACAGACATTTAACTGACTATAAGAAACTTTGCAATTACATGTCAACTTACACTAACCCTAACCCTAACCCCAACCTTAACCCCAACCTAACAGTCTACTTATAATCTAATGAGAATTAGTTGCAATGTAACTTAAATTCAACAAACGGACCGTCAAAATAAAGTGTGACCAGTAAAAGTAGTTACATGACAATAGATTAATTGTTATCTACACTGTATTGTGTATTACTGTGTGCTTGTATTTGATAAAATCCCACAAAGTCTTTTTACAGTGAATTTATAACAGCTAAAGGGTAAAGTTAGGCAAGATGAGGAATAAATTCATGCATCTGATATAAATTCACTGTAAACCATGGTTTTATGGGATTTATTGATTCTAAACGGTTATTCCATACATGTAGGAATGTTTCACTAAATAAAGCTAGGCTGATAAACTGTTTTATTTGCCTTAGTAGGTTCAAACAAGGCTCAACCAATTATAATCAAGGACTGGAACTAATCTTCTGGAAATAATTTTTTTTATTTTTTCCAAATGATGTTTAACAGAGCAAGGAAATTTTCACAGTATGTCTGATAATATTTTTTCTTCTGGAGAAAGTCTTATTTGTTGTATTTCGGCAAGAATAAAAGCAGTTTTTAATGTTTTAATAACCATTGTAAGGTCAAAATTATTAGCCCCTTCAAGCTAATTCTTTTTCCGATAGTCTACATAACAAACCATCATTATACAATAACTTGCATAATTACCCTTACCTGCCTAGTTAACCTAATTAACCTAGTTAAGCCTTTAAATATCACTTTAAGCTGTATAGAAGTGTCTTGAAAAATATCTGGTAAAATATTATTTACTGTCATCATGGCAAAGATAAAATAAATCAGTTATTAGAAATGAGTTATTAAAACTATCATGTTTAGAAATGTGTTGAAAAAAATCTTCTCTCCGTTAAACACAAATTGGGGGAAAAAATAAACAGGGGGGCAAATAATTCTGACTTCAACTGTACGTCAGATTACGTCAGGTTTAATTAGGATGATTGGTTTCCCTGTAGAATTTACAAATTCCAAACTGTAAAAGATGATATTAATTTGCTTTTAAAAAGTGAGTAAACCCATTGTACATTAAAGTAAGTGGCTATTCAATTGGGAAAGAAGTAGAGTAAATGTTATAGTAAAATAAACCGTGTGTATTTTACATGAAAAAGCCAATTGTGCAGTTATATTTAAAAATAAATACTACTGCCATCTCCACAGACATCCGCATGTATTTTACAAACCTTCAATGTAATGTTTTGCTAGTTTGTTTATTTGAATGTCTGAAACTTAAATTGAATTTTATTTGCTTGAAAACACTAATTAATTGTGATTTATGACAAGCAGCATGGTCCTCTTTCTATCCCTAAATGAAAGCTGCCAGATTTGAATTTGAGCAGTTAATAACGAGCGTTATTATCTACTGAGGCTCATTCTGAACACTGACCTCTATATACATTTCTGGAGAGCGCCAAATACGTCCCAGGAGCTACGTTTTTTGCAGTCTTAGTTTTAACGAATCCACCAAAGGCCACTGTGTATGCTTTTTTACTTCTCAGATTTCTCTCACAAATACCATTCGCGTCTGCTCTTCTCACGTAAATCCACCAGAGGCCACTGTCGACTGACTGAATAACTGACTGACTGACCGATGACCCACCCTTCTCCTTCCCAACCAATAGTGTTTTAAAAAGCACAGATTGACCCACCCATCTTCTTGCCTAAACCCAATCGCAGTATTTTAAAAAGCAATCCAGAAATAGAAAAGCCCTCGCCTGATTTTTACCTTGTTTTCAGATCTTATCACATTCTCACCATGTTATTTACTTGTTTATTTTATTTTTGACTTCTGTTTTTGTCTTACCAGTTTCTGGAACCGTTCTTCACCGGGCTCGGACACTGTTGTCGTGGTCAACTCCTCTCTGCGTCTCAAGTCCACTGACATACATGGCGAGCTAACAGGACAAACTGGTAACAGCAGGAAAGCTGTCCAGACAGAGGTACACATAGCGTTCATTTTAAAGATGAAATGCAGCCATACGTTTTTCTGGCTACATCATTTGCGATCTCCAGAAATTTATATAGAGCTACGTTTTCAGAATTTAGAGCCTACGTTGGTTATTATGTTTTAATCACACCGGTGTGATTGTATGCATTAGGGACTAGCCAAGACTGATCACAGTGTGGTCGTACGCGTGAAAGGGTTAAAAATGAAATATTAAAATGTAAAAGATTATTATTGTCTACATAAATGTAAAAACTGCTACCTCTTCCCATTGCTTTCTTCACCTTAGGAGGCTTTGGTGGAATCCGGCTGTTTAAAAGCACTTTAAAAACAACACTTTTTTTTGCTCACTTTTTAAATAAAGTCTACTAATCTTTTTACAGTGCATCAATTACTAAATTAGGTGGCACTGATTTGAAAACCTGCAATCTGACTGCTCAGATCTTGCTCAGATTGAAACTGGCACTAAACAAAAAGAGTTTGCACAAGCAAATGTCAGCTGTTGTGTAAATGTTTCAGCTGAAAGGACACATAGATCTGATGAAAGCTGAGCTGTTAACACTCAAACAGTTCTCCCTTTCTATTTGCATGGGATAAAGGAAGATTATATCTCTTTTATTAGACATGTTTTAAAAATATTGTTTCCAAGAGCTGGTATTTTTAAAGCCCTTTAAATACTTTTTCCTCTAAATACTTTGGAATTTGTATAATAACATGATTTAATTAAATCCATAATTTATTATTATGAGCTAGCCTTTCTGAGTATAAATGTTCATTGGTCTTGCTGTTTTGTTGGCAGGTAGATTTGTAGTAGTCTGTGAGTTACGAAGGAATGTAAAATTAAACAATTACCTCTGCTGTCCCCTATTTGTAATGTGTTTATGTAAAATGGTTTCACTGCCAAAGGTTTTATTTCGGTATAAGAGGTCAGAGCAACTAGATTGAAAAATGATGTTATAACACTGCATCAAAGATTAGTTTCAACTTCTATTTAGATGAAACTTCCATTGGTGACTCAAATATACAGTGTGTTGACACAAGGCTTGTTTTCAAAGCCCAGACAAAGTTTAACACCGCATAAAAAGAGTTCACCTCAAAATAAAAATAATGTCATCATTTACTTCGTTGTCAATGTTTGTACCTTAAATCATGTTGACCGGTAGTGTATGGAATTTGCAATATATCAGATTTCTATGTGATACAAAATAAAGTGCATGTGATTTTGTCTCTGTTACCTGTTATACAGCAGAATATCTGGTGTCCAGATCTGATTGGATGGGAACCGGAGGGTCTGAACACCAGGATAGTTATCCGGGTTCCAGCTCAGATAGACATCTGTCCATCCCTGAAAACACAAAACATACATCAGATTCAACTTCTTTCAAAAGCTCGATTGCTAAAGACAAAGATATCAAACACAGACAGCAAACCCCAGAACACATCAACACAGCTTTGCTCTGTCAACAACTCAAAGCAAAACTATTAAGTTAAATATAACATCATGTGCTTAAATAATCTACAAAATCCCCAATATTTAATGTTATATAAGGTAAGAGACTTTTTAGTATGAGTAATGCATGTTGACACCTTACTCCTTTGTGCATGAACTCCACCTGATCCCTATCCAGAGGTGTAAATGGCCCTCAGCTATATTTTCTCTAACCTAAAGCTGTCTCTCCGCTGTATTATACATGCAATGCCACAGTGGATTTAGAGTAATATAGATTTTTTTTCATTTATTAAGCAGCAAACAACCTTCTTATATGCAAAAGGAAACATTATTCATTTAAATGGAAATGCCAACAAGGCACCATTCACTGATAGACTTGCTGTTTTAATAATTTAAGCAAATGTTTGGATGGTTTAAAATTCATTTAAAAGACACTATTGAACAACTTTAAAAATGCTTATATGGATGCTTAAAACTGCTTACATTTGTTATAGCCACATTGATTACCCCCGAATGTTAAAAATTGGCCATAACAATGATTTTTAAACATTTTGAATTACAAGGAAACAAGCCATGTGCACACCTAAATGTATCCTCTGTAAAACTTTCAACTACTGTATGTCAACAACAATTATTTTCACTTAAAGATTGCAAGCCAGTATATTTTTGCTTAAAATATAGGCAAATCTTTTTCAAAATATGCTTAATATTTTGGGATATGCACAAACAATAGGCTAGGATAAACTTTATTTGTCCCCGAGAGGAAATTTGTCTTGGGCAAAAAGGTGCTACAACGTTGCTCTAGGCAGGTAATGAAATAAATAAAACAAACAATTAAGAACATACATTGTTTACAGAATAAGACCGTATATAAATATGAAATATATAAGGCACAGCATACAGTCAGATGCTAATGTACTAGTGCATTGTTCTTGGTAGAGTTCAACAGTTTTATCGAGGTAGGAACAAACAAAAACTTCAATATATTGGTTTTAAACACTGGCATTCTCAGTGTTTTTCCTGATGGTAACAGCTGATATTCACTGAAAAGAGGATGTTTGGAATCAGCACTAATATTTATTGCTCTTCTCATGACCACCTGCTCATATAGAGTCTGTATGAGCTCATATTGTTTTATTCCTATGATTTTCATGGCTGTCTTTTTGAATATGATCCAATTAATTTTTTTATGAACAGACAGATTTCCAAACCAGACTGTGATTCCATAGCGAATAAGACTTTCAAACATAGCTTGGTAAAAAACAAGCAAGATATTGCTACGCACCCCATACAATCTCAGCCTTCTTAAAAAATAAAGCCTCTGTTCTAGTTGTGTGCACAAGTTGTCAATGTGTGTTCTCCAACAAAAAACACTGTCCATATAGAACCCCAGGTATCTGTAAGATGTAACTTGCTGTATCATTGTGTCTTTAATGATCACAGGCCTATGTTCAGATACACTTCTTGGGTCAAGGACCATTTCTTGTGTCTTTTTCACATTTAACGCAAGACAGTTTCTATCACACCACTGAGTGAAATTATTGATTTCACTGTGGTAGGATGATAGGTCCATGTCTTTGTGTAAAAGACTTAAGATGGCAGTATCATCAGCATATTTCATAATATAATTATTAAAATGTGTACTCCTGCAATCATTCGTGTACGAAGCATAAAGCACAGGTGGTGAAACGCAACCTTGTGGCCTGGGGCATAGTGGACATTTTAAAAGTGGGGGGGGGGACAGTTGTATGAGATCCAAAGGTTTACGTTCATATAATTATTAATCACCTGTTTCTAAATGGTCTGTCTCTAAAAGTGACAACCAGTTGCTACGCTCCTGCTTGTGGCACTCCTGTATTACTATATCTGACCTCAGAAAGTATCCCATTAACCCTGACCTGTAATAGACAATTAACCTTTAAGATTAATTAACCTTTAATAGACATGTTTGCATGTTCTCCTTGTGTTGGTGTGGGTTTCCTCCTTTAATAGACAATTAAGAATAACTAAAACGCCAGAAAAACATTCTGCATTCAGTAAAGTTATATAGTTGAATACCTTCTCTAGCCTACTGACCTATATGGGAGCTTAAACTTCACCATTAGAAATTGTAAGTTTGGTTTGAAGGTTAAAAAAGGAAAATAAAACATTATTCCACAAGTGGAACACACCCCAGACTGTTCAGCATGTGGTTATCTGATCTGAAATAAATGCTGCTTTTTGTATTTCATGTGCAAATTGTGTAAGCTTATTTTACAATATTAGATTGAAAGATTAGAAAGTGCACATAGAATTACCCACCATTTACATACAGACCATTTACTAACCATAAAGTCATTTAAAAACTTTGAGTTTTTTTTTCTTTGTTCAAAACAAAAGAAGATATTTTGAAGAATTTTGGTGGTAAAGTAGCCATTGACATCCATGGCAGGGGAAAAATACAGTGGAAGTCAATGGCAGCCAGTTTCCAGCATTTTTCAAAATATCTTCTCTTGTGTTCAATAGTAGAGAGGAAGTAAATTATTAACAGTTAACAACAATAATTATAACACTTAAGAAACAATGTGTAAACAGGAATGTCTCTCCATGTTTTTGACCAAAACACATCTTAATACTATGTATAAACAGGGTCCTATGGTTTCAGTAGTGGTTTGATTGATGTATAGAGCTCCAGTGGAGAAAACTATTTATTAAAGTGCATCTATTTAAGTCTTTTTTTGTCTCCAGAATGTGTCTGTTTCACATTCAGCTCAAAACACCCATCAGATTATTTATTATAACTTTCAGAACTTTGTAATTTTTAGCTCTGAGCATCTTGTAGCTGTTTTTGTGGACTGTGCTCAGTGTTGGGGAGAATACTTTGTAAATGTATTTAGTTACAGAATACAGAATACCTGCTTTAAAATGTATTTTGTAACGTATTCCGTTACTTTGCTTAATCCTGGTACTGTATTCTAAATACTTGGAATACTTGGAATACTTCCCCTTGAAAACAGCCTTCAAGTCTATTAAAGTGTCACACTATGCGTTGGTAGCAATTTCTGCAAGAAAAGGGCCTCTAATGCTAAACATTATTGACTGACAGGGAAAAATAAATAAAACAATATAATTATGTTTATTGAATAATGTTTATTTATCAAAGTGTCAACAAATTCAATTTCTGTTTCTGTAATAAAGATAAAAAGTGCTTGAACATAGACAGCATTACTGTCTGTAATATACAATATATGTATATAATATGCATTTTGCTTACCCTTTGTATTTCACAGTCTGCACAGAAAAATATCAGGTATAAGAAAATAAAAACTTCAAAATAGTTTATGTAAAACCAAGGTAATGTAACAGGTTCTAGCCAACATTTTAATTTCTATTATAAAAACTTCTTACCTAAGAACAATATTGCAAAAATTAGAAGAATGCAAAATGTGTTTGCTTTACAAAAATGTAAACATCAAAATGAACAAGTTTTGTTTTAAGTCAAACATATTAGCCAGTAGCCACCTATCTACAGTGCCTAACTACTTATCACGGTCACCAGCGAGCTTCAACCAGAGATCGCTGGTATACAGACTCACATTCACTTAACTACAAATCCTGCCTCACATGGACAACATATTCAGTCATGCCACACACACGCACGCACGCACGCACGCACGCACGCACGCACGCACACACACACACACACACACACACACACACACACACACACACACACACACACACACACACACACACACATTCACAGCTGCGGCTCATTTGACACTCATTATCAGGACTATATATTTCAGTTTGTGTGCCCCTCTAGTTGTCTGTTGTATTTTGCGTTACTCATATGATGTCCGGTTGTTCCTGGTTTGTGTTGCCCTGTTTTAGTGTTCCTGTTTTGTTTTTCATTAAATCCTAAATGCTGTGTTTGGATCCGATCTTTGTTTTTCCCCCTCTGAACCCTGCAACGGACCGTAACACTATCTATGCTTTCCTAATCAACAGACAAGTAAAGGCGGTTGTAGCGCAGCAATAGAGACATTTCGAAGTGCTTGTCTGTCATTCTGTTGCGATGAGGAGTAAAAATAAGTCCTCCCTGGCTGAAGAGTCACAGGAGCACTTGATGGCAATGTAGTGTTGTACTTGATGAAGAGGGCTTTGAGCATACCTGCCAACACTCCCGTTTTTCCCGGGAGTCTCCCGTATTTCAGACCCATCTCCCGTATTGTTCTGTCTCCCAGAAAACTCCCGGAATTCCACCCCCCTCAGCACTTTGATTCAGTCTGGCCTGAAACCTGGTGCATGTGCGCGTGCTCTTCAGTTTGCTCGCAACCTCCCCGATCTACAGTTCGTGCGCCCCCATCTCACCCTCCCCGCTCTTCAGTTCGCAGCACTTTGGTACAGTCCGGCTTGTAACCTGGTGCATGTGCTCGTGCTCTTAAGTTTGCGCCTATGGTTTGCGCGCAACCTCCCCGCTCTACAGTTCGCGGGTTCGCGCGCCCCCATCTCCATACTCCAGTCGGGAGTGTAGCTTCTGTTTCTATGGTATCGGCGGCAATTTAGTAATATTGTTATGGGCCAGACACGCATCGCCCGAAGTATTCCAATGGTATTAGGAAAGTAACTGTATTCTAAATACCCTGTTTAAAAATAGTAACTGTAACGGAATACAGTTACTCAAGAATAGTATTCTAAATACGTACCGCCGGTACATGTATTCCGTTACTCCCCAACACTGACTGTGCTATAGTGAAATGAAAAAAAAAAAAACATTCAAAAATATATATAAAGTAGAATGTTCTCTTGTCGGACCTGATATGTTTAAACATTTGGTCCCACTTTATAGTAAGTGACCTTAACTACAAAAGTATGAACTTACATCAAAATATAAATACAATGTACGTAATGGGGCATCACTCACAGTGGCGCAGTGGGTAGCACGATCGCCTTACAGCAAGAAGGGCGCTGGTTCAAGCCTCGGCTGGGTGAGTTGACATTTTGGTGTGGAGTTTGCATGTTCTCCCCGTGTTGGCGTGGGTTTCCTCCGGGTGCTCGGGTTTCCCCCACAGTCCAAAGACATGCGGTACAGGTGAATTAGGTAAGCTAAATTGTCTGTAGTGTATGTTTGTAAATGAGTGTGTATGGGTGTTTCCCAGTGATGGGTTGCAGCTGGAAGGGCATTCGCTGCGTAAAACATATGCTGGATAAGTTGGTGGTTCATTCCGCTGTGGTGACTCCAGATTAAAAAAGGCACTAAGCCAAAAAGAAAATGAATGAATATTGTTAAGACACCTAATTTAGGTTTAACATGGAGATTTAAAGGCATAACGAATGTAAATCCTGTCAAATATTAAGATGCAAAGAGCAAAAATAGTTAATAATAATAATAATAATAATTCATTTTATTTTTAAATGGCGCCTTTCTAGACACCCAAGGTCGCCTTACAATAAGTATCAACATGCTAGGACAAATTAAAACAAATAAAAAAACACACATCTCGAATATAAAATACCATGATAAAAAAATTGTTAAAGGAAAGCCTGCTTAAAAAGATGGGTCTTTACAGTAAAGAAAGAAGTGTATTTCAGTAGTCAAGACGTGAAGTAACTAATGCGTGGATAAGAATTGCTGTGTTGTTGGTTGTGAGAGAAGGGCGGAGACGAGTGATATTACGCAGGTGGAAATATGCAGTACGCGTGATATTATTGATGTGACCTTCAAATGAGAGTGTGCTATCTAAGATGACACCCAAACTCTTTACCTGCACAGAGGGAAAATTGTGCTATTTCCAATGTCTATTGTGAAATTATCAGCTTTATGCAAGACACTTTTAGTCCCGATAAGAAGGGCTTCAGTTTTGTCGCTATTTAATTTTAGAAAGTTAGCTGAAAGCCAGATTTTAATTTCAGCTAAGCATCTGCTCAAAGCTGAAGGAGGAAAAGAACTGGAGGGCTTGGTGGACAGGTAGAGTTGAGTGTCTTCAGCATAGCAGTGAAATTGTATGTTGTATTTTCTAAAAATTTGACCAAGAAGCAATAGATATATGATAAAAAGGAGTGGACCCAGTACGGAACCTTGTGGAACACCAGTAGTGACAATCTGAGATCTTGACTTAAAATCTTTAATTTGGACAAACTGAGTACGTTCTGCAAGATATGATTTAAACCATAAAAGAGGGGTGCCAGAGATCCCCAGTGAGGCAAGCCTATTCAACAGAACCTCGTCCGAAACCGTGTCAAAGGCTGCACTCAAGTCCAGAAGAATAAGAATTGTTAGTAAAGCAGTGTCTGCTGCCAGTAGTAAATCATTAGTGATCCTGACGAGAGCAGTCTCAGTGCTATGGTTGGGACGAAAGCCAGACTGGAAGAGCTCAAACAGATTGTTACTAGAGAGATAGTTATGGATTTGAGATGCAACATATTTTTCAAGTATTTCTGAGACAAATGGCAAATTGGAAATTGGTCTGTAGTTGGTCAAATTGGATGAATCGGCTCCAGGTTTTTTTTAGTACTGGGGTGATTACAGCAGTTTTAAGTGAAGATGGGACAGATCCAGAATCCAGTGACATGTGAATAATGTTAGTAATCAGTGCAGACAGTGATGGAAGACAGGTCTTAACTAAGCATGTATGAAGAGGATCAAGCAGGCAGTTGGCGGTTTTGGATTTCCGTATATGACCAACTATTTCAGCCGTAGATGGTAAGGTGAAAGTATCAAAAGAGAGACGTGTGTTTAAACTCATCTACAAAAAATACCATGAAATATGAAGGATTTTAAATGCACTCTAATCTGTGTTGGGTGGTTCTTTGCCTCCACATTGTGGATTTAAAATCCTTCAAAGCACTGTTCACTGCAAGATTGGCACCAAGATTTCTAGACACAAAAATGGGGGTGGGGGACTGTGGACCCTTCTGAATATCAGCAATTGAACTCTTCCTACAAAATGAACCTTCTCATTTTAGACACATTGAGTAGATCGCACATTATCATCAATGTTCCTCTTGCTCATCTCTTGCTGTCTTCGGTCTCTGCAATGGTCACCTGAAACTCCAAGGTCACCACGAATATATGTGATGTTTAAAACTGCAGTATGTCACTTTTTTGGTAAAAAAATGATCAAAAATCAGCTACTGAGCAAGCACACACAATATGTATTCTCAATATATAAGTGTTTACAATTTTAATCTCACAATAAAGTTTTATGATTTGTGTTGCCAGGCCTGATTTAATGCCAATGTCAGTTTTACATCATCCATCTGTGTGTTATTTAAGTATATATGTAAATATAAAGTAAACCCTGCTATTATGTGACCCTGGACCACAAAAGCAGTATTAATAATGTATGTTGCACGGGTCTATTTGTGGTAATAGCCACATTGTATGACCCAAAATGATCAGTTTTTATTTTATGGCAAAATCATTAGATCATTTTCCATGAAGACATTTCTTTCTTTCTTTCATTCATTCATTCATTCATTCATTCATTCATTCATTCATTCATTCATTCATTCATTCATTCATTCATTCATTCGGCTTAGTCCCTTTATTTATCCAGGGTCGACACAGCGGAATAAACCACCAATTTATCCAGCACATGTTTTACACAGTGGATGCCTTTCCAGCTGCAACCCAGTACTGGGAAACACTCATGCACACTCCTTCACACACATACAGTGGACTACGGCCAATTTAGCTTATTTAATTCACCTATAGTGCATGTCTTTGGACTGTGGGGGAAACCGGAGCACCAAGGAAACTCACGCCAACATGAGGAGAATATGCAAACACACAGAAACACCAAGTGGCCCAGCTGGGACTCGAACTAGAAATCTTCTTGCTGTGAGGCGACAGCGCTAACCACTGAGCCGCCGTGCTGCCTTCTTTTATTAATTTATAAAATATATATACATTTATTATTATTATTATTATGTGTATATTTATAAGAAACAAAACAAATGTTTTAGAGAGAATGCTGAATATATGCAAAAAATTCTTATGTGCTTGAAGTGTGAGTAAATGACACAAGCATTTTTAACCACCAGGGATCGAAGACCGCGTATACGCGTTTTGAAGTCGTCTTCTCTAACGCCGTAAAGAACTTAAATTACACTTTCAGCTTTGATCGTGCAGATACGAGCAATACATCAATCGAATCTGTTAGGTGTCTACTTTCTTGTGTACACCCACAATAACAACAAAACTGTGTATATACTAATAAGTAATACGTAGCTGAAATAAGCACAAATGTCAGGGCATCTCAGGGGCCCCAAAATCACCTCAGACCCCTGAAGATTAATGAAATTAGAGATGCACTGATACCATTTTTTTGGAACCAATCCGATCTCGACCGAGTGTTGACCCATACAGATCCGATCTCGATACTGTGCCGCTTTTTTAATTTATTTTTTAATAAAATATTAACATAATACAGTTTCTATAGTTCTGATGATAAACTCAAATTATATATCTTCTTTAGTAAAAATAACAGACCTATAGGCTGACTGTATATAACAGACGGCACAATCATGATGCTTGCTATAAACTATGGGCTATATTATTTGAGCATTCATTATGGCATTGATATGATCTGTTGTGGTTCAGCTTATGTTTCCTTTTTAGTATTAAGATTTTTCTTTGAAATCTGTAATAGGCTACCACTATTGACCATAATCGTTGGTAAAATAATTGGCCTTTTAGCAAAGCCTGATATTTTCCTGCAGGTTTGAAGCAGACTGAACTAAACCATCTGAGGCCAATTTTACTTAAACATTGCTATAAACACTATTAGGACACATATATTTCACTAAAAAGTGAAAATTGGTTGTTTTTGTGTTATTTTGAGCAAATTTGCGTCACGACAATGAGATACTTGCGCGTAAATCCAGCGTGGAGAGTGTCTGTCTGTACCTGCGAGTACATCATGACATCTCTGAGTGTGCGGCATTAATTCATGAGAAAGACTTTGTTCAAACCAATCAACGCGCTCTATTGTGAAGAGGTGCAACTTCATTAATATGCATGATAGCTCCGGAGATTGTTTTACCTGTTACAGTGTTCAGACGACAGAGAGACGCCACGTTGTGTTGCCAAAACAAGTGAAAGAACGAGAATTTGGAGACACAGGTCGTCAGTGTTGCATTTATTAATGTGCTGCGTTTATTAATGTGCTGCAACGAAGGTTTTTTTTCCTTTCCCCGACATGAAAGCGCAGCTAAACTCACGTGTGGATTACAGTGCACGCGACAGAAATGCGTTTGTAGGGAACATTTTTACCCGAGAGCTTTTCGCATCTGGAAATGATGAAATCCGGATTTGCCGCACGTCTCCTTTTAAAAAAGACACAGTTCCAGTTTAATTGTCCTGTCGCTACAAATTTGGTAAGTGTGTGTGTTTGTTTGTTCATTCAGATGGCAAAGTTACTTCGTATCGTCAGCAGTGCTCTTTCAGCTTTTAAATGTAGACCATAGTTAAAATGATTTAGTTACTAAATTTACAGTATGTTAATATCACTGCAATATTATAGTACAATATTATAGACTGAAAGATCCGCTGTAAATGCTGCTCTCCGAGTGTAAACACGTAAACACAATCAAACTTTTACTGTTGTGTAGGATTTTCGCTGCATTTTGTGACAGGATAGTCTCTACACACTCGGCTTTCTGACGCTACATACCGAGTGCATCTAAGTTACCGAGAAATGCGGAGGATTTTTTTCTCCCATTCGCCGTGCGGTATCGACGTTCCATTAAATCTCCACTCTCCAGCAGTTCCTCGCTTTCAATATCTCGTTTGTCACAGGCGAAATGCAGGAAATGTTCCTGAATAAAAAGTGAAAGTGCCAAACTGCAGTTAAAATCGACAAATTAATAATTTGGCAAGTAATTCGATTACTGATGTCCATGTAAACAGTCACTGTCTTTCTCCCCTGCGTCTGCATGCCCAAACGGAAACTCCCATATTTGCAAATCCTTCCCTCTTTCCCTCCTCCGACACACCAACCTAAACAGAGCTGGACACGCCCACTTTCCTGACTTTTTCCAAACTAGAGGTGTGAAAACACCCTGCTGAGACAGGAGGGTTTCATGGCCCTTTAAAAAAACATTCCCTCTCCTAATCCCACCGAGAGTGAGATGGAGAAACTGAAAGCATGTCTGAAAAATTATCTTTTTGAAACTAATTTTGTTTGGTATAATTTGTTGGTTATTTTAATACATTTTTGTTGCATGCAGCGTGCAGCCCTCCAGTATACGGACACTTCTAAAACAGCAGCACAAAGAGGAGAAATCAGTGCGTTGAGGATCTGTCCAATGTATTATTGAGCCTTTTCTCATTTAAAGTTTCAGGTAGGCCTACTTTGTGTGTGAAGAGCAGGAAATAACCCTACTCCAGTGTTGTGAATGCGATCTGCTGATCTAACAGACACAGAGCAACATTTAGAAACAGCAATGATCTCCATGTTGCAGGACAAAATGAAGCCATTTAATGCAAAACTAAATGCATTTTTCCACCGATTACTTATATTAACAGGAACAATTAGTCTTGGATAAAGTTTTTCGTGTTGTCATGAACGCGACACGCAGTTTGAATTGTAAATGAATGGAGAATGATTGACAGGTGCAGCGGCGGGAAACGGTGAAGCAAACATGAATTTAACCACTTGAATAATCATCTGTGCTTCACATTAAACTATAGAATGGCTTCAGAACATTTTAGATATAGTAGCCTACATGACAACTTTCTAGTGCCTTATAGCCTACCTTCATGGTTTTTGTTGGCTTATAAATTACACAGAATATAGCGCATGTGCAAGATCGGACTTGGATCGGTACCAGCTGACCGAAACCCGATCCAGCAAAAATATGCGGTATCGAATCCAATTTCTAAAAACTGGTGTGGGTTTCCACATACATTTTATGTGGGTTTAGCACAACAATTTGTATGTCTTTTACCTTTCTTATCCCCACTTCACTAGTTCACAGATTGCAGTCATTAAAATACAACCTTTCAAATGTTCTCGATAAATTATGTGTGTGTCTTCACTGATGCACGAATAATTCAGTTGAAACAACAGGGAAAAAATCATGTTTGTTTCATCCTCACAGATCACATCAGATCAGTCAGGAGGAAAGAGGAGATTCTGTCCCACACATCTCTCTCTGTGGCTCAGATGTCCCAGTGTGCTTTAGTGAGCGTTTTCCCTAAGGCACTGCCTCTCTCTGCAGATACAATGGCTCGCTACGCACTGACATCATGATACGATCGCTGCACATATTTCATATATGTACTGGAACACATACTTGGAACATAATGTTTCAGGAAGAACAAAACAGATGCACATTGTTCTCAATGTCACATATGCAGGTTCTTTTTTTTTTTTTTTTAAGCAGGGTTGAATTTTAGCATTTTTAAATGTATATATAAATGTGTGTATACACAATATTAAAATGCATAGAGTTAAATAGAGTTAAAGACGATTCGTTTGTTCTGATTTAAAGAGTCGATTCTTTTTAAGCCCCATTCAAATTAATCTTCAATTCACTTTGAGCTAACTTGCTACATAAAGTATGTAATGATGCTATGCCTTCAAAGAGGCTCCAAATTACAAAACTTTTTTTGTCTGTTCAATCTCATACAGACCGCTGAATCCCTGCCAGCTAAAAGCACATCTTTTCTATGAGCACTTAATTTTAAAATAATAATCCTTATCTACTCTAGCTTGTATTTTTCTATCAAAATCAGAAGCTTTGCAGCACTTTATGTGGGTTCTGATAAAATGAATCTCTTGATGCCTTCCTCAGTTGGATAAAAGCAACTGCTAAATGAATGAAGGTAAACTTAACTATGAGCCCACTCCACAATTCGACCACCATTGAAATATACAGCTTGTTACATACAGAAGTATGTCTAGAATGGTGAAAAGAGAACATGGTCGCATCAGAGTATTCAAAGTATGTGAGAGACACTTCTCGGACAGAAAAACTTAAAAATGGTGGTGAAATGGATGATACTTGTCTACATTTATTATATGCAAGTCAGGGTTCATTTGTGTGTGACAGGCCACATTTACACTGCAGGTCTTGAAACGGACTGTGATAATCAGTAGAAGCAAGCCAGCAAACAATTTTGTGTTCAAGAGACGTCTAATAGTAATATAAACGTAGACAGGTTGGGTAAAACAAGGCTAAACTTGAGCTATCAATGAAAATCTAATAGACATCGGTAACACTTTATAATAACAGTACATGAATAATGATGTATTAATATGTTAACTAAACATTACTTTATTATGAATTAATGATGAGTTAATGTATGCACTAATCATGAACTAACTTGAACTACAACATGAGTCACATGAGTTCATGTGTGAATAACGGCTACCTTAATTACTTGTTAGTACATGATTGTTTGTTAATTAATGTATTAATTACCACATTAGTTTATCCTTAATTTAACCATCATGAACTCATGATATGTTAATATATAATTATGTTGTGACTTTACTTGAAGGGGCACATCATCATTAACCCATTCTTAACTACTCATGAACACCTTATGCACATCCAACTAGTGAGTTTAAACTGAATAACAATAGAAAAGTGTTCTGTCAACATCAGCATGAACAGGAGTTCATGAGTAGTTAAGGATGAGTTAATGATGATGTGCCCCTCCAAGTAAAGTCATGACAAAATCATACATTAACAGCTCATGAGTTCATGTTGGTTACATTTAGCTTAAACTTAAATGTTAATGAACACATTAATTAACAGCATGTACTAACAAGTAATTAAGGTAGCCGTTATTCACACATGGACTCATGTTGTAGTTCAAGTTTGTTCATGATTAGTGCATACCTTAACTCATCATTAATTCATAATAAAGTAATGTTTAGTTTGCACATTAATACATCATTATTCATGTACTGTTATTGTAAAGTGTTACCTAGACATCTAAGAATAGCCCAAAATTATGTGTAGTCATTCATTTCTGTTTATTTAATGACTAGTGTAGTTTTGGTCTATTTTAGACGTCCATTAAATTTTCACTGACAGCCAAAATTTAGCCTTGTTTTAGCCAAGACAACTACGTTTAGGCGTCTATTAGACATCTATTAGACATCTTTTTAAAACAAAAAATGCTTGCTGGGAATGGACAAAAATATAATTTCAGAATACATTTTTGCCTGCACTGTCCCAAAGGCTCAAAGACATAAAACTTCTGAATTACTCCACCGAGCTGTGCCTTCATCCATTGCAACATCTGTAAGAGTCATGGGTTAGTGCCCACCTGAGTTAAATGATGCCATTTGCCACTGTCATTGTCAGGTGAATATCAACTCTGTCTGCTTACAGGACAGTTACAAATTGCACACATCCAATTCATGTTTTGTCACCTCTGTGGTGCAGGACAATTCCTGACTCCTTTTTGCATATTCTGTGGATGGGAAATTTGGAAAAACACTATATCTGAAAAAAAGAGTGGACTTTAAGCTTTAAAAGATGAAAGATAAATGCAGAAAAGTTGGAAAAGAACACAATATCTAAAATAAAAAAAGAAAGGTAAAGAAGTGGACTTTGAGTTTTATAGACTTCCCGATTTTTTATGCACCAATGTTGAAAGATTAATGCATAAAAGTTGAAAAAAGCACAACAGGACCCTTTTAACAACGGACAATACATTACAATGTCAAAAAGTAACAGAAGTGAATCTGTGGGTCATCATCTGTGTAAGATCAGTTTCCAGACCGGTCTCAGAACTGGTCTCATTGTTGAGTTCAAAATTGCAGGAGTCCCATTGTGGAAAATTTCTTATCCAGCTTAATTTCATGGTTAAGTGCTCAGTTGGCTAAACTCATGCATTATGGCTGATGAGGTCAATAAAGGTGAATTAGAGCCGAGGAATGTTTTAGACAGATAGACACACCTTTTAACAGCTGAAGCTCACTGTTGGCACCAGCCAGTTGGTGCATTTATTGAATGTACACACATTTACAAACATGCCTTTTTCTGAAATTTCACACTTGCCTGCTTTAAGCTGATTATCAAATATATTTAATGTGCTTATGTTTTGCACCTTTAGTGGGCCTCCGCATTTTAGCAATTAGGTTTGTAATGCTTCTCAGCATGGAAGCTCTCAATCACATGCTGTATAATAGTGAGATGAGTTTTGAATGCAGAACTGGACTATGATGCCGTGGCTCATCTTAAAGCACTTGGGCACTGAAAACAATTTAGCAACCTCATGGCTATATTCATATGCTTTTTATGATGTTAATTCAAATTCTGCAATATAATACTGTTTCGCTGAGAACAACATTTTATTGTTTAAGGTAAGACAGAATATAAAGAGTGTAGCCTGAAGAGGTGCACCAGAGAATGGCAGCCTTGAACGGAACGTTCCTTAATGCAAACAGCTCAATGTAAGTTATCAAGTCTGAAATCCCATTTTAAGTCAAGCTCTCAGACTTGGAGCTGCTCCTGCTCCACTCCAAGCTGTTATTTTTAGTTGTAAATCTGCCTGATGTGACCATGGGGCGTGACATTAAACTGAGAAACCACTGAAATGTCATTATCTTGTCTCTCTGAGATCTGAAACTATTGTTAGCGTCACCTGCGAGCTGTGTGACTGGAACAGCCCATTTAAATTTCAAATAATTCTGCTGTTGTTTTTGCTTTCCAGGGTGATGTCTAAACAATGAGCATTTGAGGAAGACGTGCCACTGAGCAGCGTAACCGAGCAAGACAGGAGCACTGGGACTGTCATGCTTAAACAAGCCAAATTGCTTTTAGACTTGCAAAAAGGTGGTGGGGGTGTGGGGAGATAGTCAGTAAATTAAAAAGAGAGAAATGGACAGAAATGGAAATCCTGTATATCAGTTAAAGGGGTCACTTTTATACTTTTTAATACTTCAGCCTACTTGAGTATGAAAAAAGATCTGGAGTTACAAAGCACAAAGTTCACTCTAAATGAAGTATTTATCTATATCAGTTTTTGGATTCCTTCAAACGCCTTGACTCTAGTATTAATTTTTTCCCAAGAATGTACATATGGAGACAGATCAGCCTCAAGAATAATACATTTACAAAATCCAATTCGTAAGTTCAAAACATGGCTCAAAAATACACAAATTCAATTTGTAAATTCAAAACACGGTTAATAAATATGCAAATTCAATTCATAAATTCAAAATATGATTCATAAATACACAAATCTAACTTGTAAGTTCAAAACATAATTCAAAAATATGCAAATTCAATTTGTAAAGTCAAAACACAATTTAAAAATGCGCAAATTCAATTCGTAAATTCCAAACACGATTCATAAATATGCAAATTCAATTCATAAATTCAAAACGCGATTTATAAATACAAAAATTTAACTCGTAGGTTCAAAATACGATTCATAAATATACAAATCTAACTTGTAGGTTCAAAACATAATTCAAAAATAAGCAAATTCAATTTGTAAAGTCAAAACACAATTTAAAAATGCGCAAATTCAATTCGTAAATTCAAAACACGATTCATAAATATGCAAATTCAATTCGTAAGTTCAAAACGCGATTTATAAATGCAAAAATTTAACTCGTAGGTTCAAAATACGATTCATAAATACACAAATCTAACTTGTAGGTTCAAAACATAATTCAAAAATATGCAAATTCAATTTGTAAAGTCAAAACATGATTTAAAAATGTGCAAATTCAATTTGTAAATTTAAAACACGGTTAATAAACGTGCAAATTCAATTTGTAAATTCAAAATACGATTCATTAATACACAAATCTAACTCGTAGGTTCAACACATAATTAAAAAAATATGAAAATTCAATTTGTAAAGTCAAAACATGATTTAAAAATGTGCAAATTCAATTTGTAAATTCAAAACACGATTAATAAACGTGCAAATTAAATTCGTAAATTCAAAATACCATTTATGAATACACAAATCTAACTCGTAGGTTCAAAACATGATTTAAAAATACATAAATTCAATTCGTAAATTTAAAATGCGATTCATAAATACAAAAATCCAATTCGTAAATTCAAAATATGATTCATAAATACCCAACTCTAATTCGGAAGTTCAAAACATGATACAAAAATACACAAATCTAATTCACTTGGTCAAAATATTTATGATTTTTACTTGTGAATTAATGAATTCACAAGTAAAAATGAATGAGTTATGCATTTTTTTTGTAAATGTGAATTGTGCTGTCCATGTATGAATTTTCATTTTGGAAATGTATTATTTTTAGACTGATCTGGTTCCATATGTACATCACAATTTCCCATGGTAAATATTTTAAATGGACTATGTAATTTTATGGTGTGAATTGTGGTACACTAGTTTTTGCTTCATTTCTTGGCTCCAAATAGAGCAAAAAGAAGCCCTTTTAACATCTCCTGCTGGCCTGCAGATACCCATACTAGTGGATGCTGCTCTCTCATTGGCTGTAGGTAATCGCAGATGTTACAGTATTTTCAATCAGAACACATTTCACATGGCATGATTTGAATAGTCGACAGCTCCAGATATTTAGCATGCCAAATATTTCACGGGTGTCGGCGACTCCTCTGTGATTCTCTCAGATCTTGTCTTTGATAGTTCACACTGTGTGATTGTTACTCACATGAACGAACACCGATTTGCCTGTGATTTCAGGCATTTGTCGGCTATTTCTCAAAACCTGTCGGCGAGTCAAAATCTGGGCTAAAATAATGCAGTCTGAACTCGGCATTAGAAGTCTAGCAGCTGTACTTTAGGATTACTTGTAAGCGATTTATACAGGATTGACCAATACTTATATAAATTGAATTGCAGTAGTCTAGACAAACAAAAGTACACAGTGGTGTGATTAAAATGTTTAGTGTGCTACATGATTAGCTTCCTGAATTTAAATCTGCTTTCCCACGATCGATGGCACTGAGCCATAGAAAATCTTGCTTGTCATAGATCACAGCTTAACAATGCTTTCAATCGCATAACACTTATTTTAGGTTTCAGACATTGAAATACACATTAGTATAGCAAAACAACAGTTTACAGTTGTAAATTTTACAGTTTACAGTTGTAAATTTTACAGTTTACAGTTGTAACATAAACAACTTTTGTTTGCGGACACTGCAATAATATTCAAATAAAACAAAAACTAACAACATGCTTTTTTTCACATCAGTATACAAATAGTTTACATAATTAGAAAGTTTATGCTGTGTATACGCTGTAAAAAATGCAGGATTCAACACAATTCATTCATGTTGTCCCAACACAAATCGATTAAGTTAACTTAACACTTTTAACAAATTTATGTTGATTGAACATTAAAAACACAAAAATTAAGTTGTCCCAATGAAATCTCAATAATTGTGTTGATTCAGCTTATTTTAAATAAGTAGTTTGAACAAGCAAAAAATATATATTTTTGAGTGTACACTGTAAACCCTCATAGGTTGAGACTACTTAAATGATTTGAGGAAATTGACAACTCAATTAATTGAGTTGACCAAATGTGGTCTCTTCATTGAATTAACTTAAATGTTTAAGTACAGATAACCTAAAATAGCTAATTTTTCCACTTTTATATTCTTTACTCCCAGGGCCATTTATATTGAAGTTGACATTTCGCCGCAACATGTTGGTGTTTCATTAAATCAAATTTTTATGATGTGGGGTGTTAGCCTAGAGGGTCAGGACATACACACATATTTACACTACGGACAATTTAGCTAACCCAATTCACCTATCGCGCATATCTTTGGACTTATGGGGAAACCAGAGCACCTGTAGGAAACCCACGCAAACAAGGGGAGAACATGCAAACTCCACACAGAAATGCCAACTGACCTAGCCGGGACTCGAACCAGCGACCTTGTTGGTGTGAGGCGACAGTGCTAACCACCGTGCCACCATGTCACCCCAGGGCGGTTGTCATAGCAGAACCTTTAAGCGCAACCAATCATTTTAAACAGAGGCGTGATGGTGAATTGTTTAAAGAAATTAAAATATTACGTTCAGAGAACATAAAATATTAATTAAAAGTTTTTGCTGCCTAATGGGTAAGTTAAAAAGACCTGTTTAAGTTTTGATGCCAAAACTTGGTATTTTAAGTAATGTCAAGTTATATTAACTTAATATCTTTAGTAATGACAACAGCAGGGTTTACAGTGTAGTTGTTCTTTTGTGCTTGCAGGCTATAATCAGTTCACACTGGAAATCTGATATTGGTCACCTTTAAAACAAAATAAACAGCTATGCAAAAAATTTAAATACAAAAAAATTCAGATCTGAGAAAAAATTCTAATTTGAGCACTAAGCCTCGCATAATGCTTGAAAACACCAGCACCATGCATTCAGTCTTAATGATTAAAATCACCACTCAATATTGTACATTTAAAGGTGTTTAAAAGCATACAGTTCCAGTGAGGGGCTTCAGTAAAAGAATGTGATGTATGTAACTATAGTATAAAACAGTTCAATTCAAATGTTAAACAACATTCAGTAACATTAAGTGATGCAAACTACTCAAATGTCTTGTAAAACTTCAAAATCATCCCCATAAACTTAGGCATTACTGTCACAAACTCTATTTCTTTTCATTGAGCTTCTTAGCAAGCATGGGTTTGAAGTCATACTGTGCTAGTATAGTAGCTGTGCAAAAACAATTATTTATTAATTGATAAAATGCCTCTATAAACTTAATTAGTCTGAAAAGGAATAAAGCTTGTTTCACTGTAAAACCTGTGTTGATTTTAGCTAGGAACTACAGTGAACTATATGTTTTCTGTGTGAACTTGCAAAGCAATCTTAACAAAATAGCAGCCAAGTGACCATAGTAAAGGGATTTACATGTACAGAAGGCCTGCACATACATGTACAATAAACAAGTATAAATAGAAACTCACCAGCTGTAGCCAGGCGTTGGTTATTAATACCTGATTTTTTTCATCCTGTGGCAGGGAGAGAGAAGAGATAAAATAGATTCAGTATCAAATGAGGACAAAATGAAGGATTACTTCAAATTGGACAAATCTCCTTTCAGTTTTTATAATCCCAACCCTTTCTATGAACAAAAACTTTTATTCTTTTTTTTTTGCCATGTGTACCATTCGCTCTTTTTATATCTCTCTTTCTCACACACATACATGCTGGCTTTGCCTTTTGGAGCAGTTGAGATAAGCCCAGCTATGACACTCAATGAATAGGAGCAATCTAACCTTAAAGCAGTTTCACAATGTGACAATCACCATTACAATACAGATCTCATGGTAAACCTCTTGGGTTTTAAAGCTTCTGCTTGCATCGGTTTGTTTCAGAGTCTGTGTGTGTTTTTTTGAGCTCAAGAATTCATTCAGCTTTGAATGATCAAAGACATTTGGTTCATTCATAAAAATGTCACCTCAGATTTCATCACTTTTTATTCCTTTTTGACCAAGAATGATCAACAGTGTCATCAATTTACCATTAGATATTCGTATTTCTGGCTTCTGATATACTGTAGTTCAGTTAGCAACTGACTGAACAGGGATAATCAATGTCACACAGGTCTAAATAATAGGGCAACAAAGAAATTATACACATAATATAGGTTTTTAAAAGGGAACTCTTTTTAAGTGACTTTGTAGAGAGTCTTGTTCACATAAAAGTACTGTAGAATTGTCATGTTGTATTTTAAACAATGTTATGGTTTTTCGTAGAGTTACAAAAACATAATTATGTAACTTAATATAATTTAATATAATTATGACAAACTTTTCCACACAGTTGAAAGATGAACTTATTTTAACTATAGGCATATGCACCAAAGTTGAATAAATATCTTGTGAATATAACTTATGATGAATTAATTGTTGAGCTAATTAACCTTAATATCGTAATTGACCCTTCGCTAAGCCCCGCCCTCCCTAGTTACTGATGATACGCCTGTCCAGCTTTCATGCCTGGCATGTCTATTACAATATGTGTGCGCCAGTGTCACACATTGCCAGGGATATAATTTGTCATTTTTGGCGAACAGGTGAGATATCTGAGAAAGCCAGACAAAAAGGACTGCAGTATGCATTGCAGGGGTATATTCACGACATAATACGCAACCAATTAGAAAATAATTTAATCAAAACTGAAGCTAAAGCCTAGCCGCCTCATACGCTGACCATTCAACAACTTAGTTCATGCACAGCAGGATTGGTGAAATTTAAAAAGAATCTAATAATAACAAATTAAACCGTGATTTCTCTTTTTTAACCAAAAAGCCTGATAGACTATTGTTGTGCAATAAATTATAGCATTACTTACCGATGAGTAGGCCCACATGAAAATCTGCGCATGCAGAATTCCGCAGATTTTTAGCCCATCATTAATTATGTTTATTTACTCGAGTAAATGTGTAAATCTTTTTTTTCTTTCAATTTTTAAATTAATTACAGTAATATTATTGACTAATATGAAAATGATCATTTGATTTATGTACAATGCAGTATGTATTTTCTGTCTTTTAGTAGATATATTATATGAGAGACTTGCTTTGTTTACCAAATAAGGTGAAACTAATTGGATTTGCATTTTAAACATTAAATACAAGTTAAAAAGATATTATTTTTTATTTTACATATTAAGGTTTTAGTTATGATTCTCCCAAAATAATTCCGCAGAAATCCGCAGATTTTTACCAAAATTCTCCGCAGAAATAGCAAAAAATGTCCGCAGATTACGTCTGGCCCTACCGATGAGGAAACATGCATGGACAGTGCTTCTACATAATTCATTCATAGAATGAACAGCCAGAAAGGGGAAACTAAAGAATTGTCAGTTGTCAGATGTATTGTCATCCCCAATGACTAAATCTCCAAAAGGCCGACAGAAACATTGTTGAATTGTAGCTCTGACATGGACATGAGTGTTATAAATGACTGAAAAGCAGCTGCTAGTGAAGTATATCAATTGATTGCAAGTGCTCAGTTTGTGATCATGTCTGTTTTGTTCTGTTGATACATAATCCAAATATTCATAGCTTGAAACAGATGGAAATATGACTGAATTGTGCTGCTTTTATGGCCCCTCACACAGCTTGATCCACACTGGCATTTCTCTACCCATTAGGCTTTGGAAAGGGAAAAAAATTCCACCAACCTGTCCAAACTTTTAGGATACCGGGTATCAGATTTGCACAATTCATATGCACAACGCTTTGGCTTGTTTCTCTCACTCGAAAGCTTGACAGACCTCCTGCGCGTAGCTACGGTTGCTAAGCCATGATTAATGTGTGGCGGTTTTCAGGTGTGGCTTAGCATAGGGTCAATTTGAACAACAAGAATGTTCTTTTAACTATTTCAGTTTAAACTGCTTAGTTTGACAACCATCCAACCCGGATTAATTCATCGGATTGCCTGACAGAGAAACTTGATTTGTTGCAAGTACAATATATTGTATAAGATAACCTATTCATCACCATAAAAGTGAAATTGCTGAACCCAAAAGAGCCTGAAAAGAGGTTTTTGCATATAAACTCTTCTTTTGTGTGTGTGTGTGTGTGTGTGTGTGTGTGTGTGTGTGTGTGTGTGTGTGTGTGTGTGTGTGTGTGTGTGTGTGTGTGTGTGTGTGTAAAAACAATTTTTATATATATATATATATATATATATATATATATATATATATATATATATATACGTTTAAGAATAGTGGGTCTTTTAAAGGGCTTTTTAAACATGCCTTAAGTGTTCAAATACTTTTCAAGGTTACTGAATACCATGTATAGCTACTATTTTGGTCTAGATGTCAATGAAATAAGTCATATTCTCGTTTATTATATATTTTAAGTGTTTTTGCTCTTCTTTTGTTATTTATTAAATTACTATTCTTGGTCTGTCTGCTAGAACTTTGATACAAAATTCTTTGTTAAACCACTTCAATTTAAGGTCCAGGAAAAAAAAGAAGAGAGAGAAAAAGAGAGACTGTAGTTGAACCCCAAAATATACATCTGTTACCATTACATGTCAGTTTCTCGTTAGATCTTATTTACTTCCTTCCACGTTCAATTTTACATTTTGCACTTACACCCTGTCTTGTCTTATTTTCCTTCATTCTCTGTCTCTTCCATTGTCACACTAAAGTCCCTGTTGTTTTCTGTCCCTCCAGAAGAAAGTGAAGGAAACGCGTTGTCTTTGAAGGATGAACTGAGGTCTTGTGGCTTACAGTCAACATCAGACAGGATAAAGATAAGAGTGTTATAAAAGAACATGCTCAAGCCTCAACAAAATAGGAGGTGAAATGTTTTCAATTGAAATCCCATTTATTGCATTTACATACATTTAGGGACTACAGTGATAGAAAACCCAGGAAATAATTAGGCTGATTAATAAACTTTCATTTTAAATTAACCTAAAATGAAAAAAAAAAAAAAAACTTTATGAACTGTTTGTGCTATTTTGTAATATAAATCACAGACACAAAACAGCAAAATTAACTCATAATTAATTCATAATTGTCTTTCATGCTAAAATGTAGTTTAACAAAAAGTTCAATATCATCCTGGTGCTAATTTTCTGTGCAGAATAAGTTCATAATTGTTACATTTACATCAACAGATGTGGACGATTACTCAATTAAATATGATTAAATAGGATTATTCTGACCTGAACTAATGAATCAACCAAATCACATCTACTTGTTTTCATTCATGCCGACTTTAAAGTCTTTTGTTGAAGCTTGACATCCATCACTAACATTGCTGACTGAAATGATCATTTTAACTATTATAGAACACTTTAAAAACACAGAAGTAAGCCAAGTGTTGTACAGAAATATACAACAAAATAAAAAAAAACATAGCTAAACTACCTAAAAAGGCATATGAATTAAAATAACCAGTTATTAGGATCAGGTGTGAAATGCCAATGAAAAAAAAAGTTTTAAGAGCTGATTTATATGAGAACAGGGAAGAGGCCTGTCTAATGGGCAGCGGCAAACCATTGCAAAGTCTTGGACCTACCACAGTGAAAGCACAATCCCCTCTAAGCTTATGTTTTTTTTTTTGGCACAGTAAGGAGAAGCTGATCAGCTGACTTGAGAGAACAAGTGAGCTTATAGTGTATTATCTCAGAGATATACGGTGGGGCAACACCATTTAGAGATTTAAAAACAAATAAAAGAATCTTAATCTGTATTCTAAAATTTACTGGCAACCAATGAAGCAAAGCTAACACAGGGGAAATGCGGTCATATTTGCGAGTACCAGTTAAAAGGTGTGCTGCAGCATTTTGCACCATTTGCTTTACCTGCTACTCCCCACATTCAGTGCATTACGGTAATCTAACCGAGTGGTCACAAAAGCATGGATTACTGTCTTTAACTGTTGTTTTGGTATATATTGCTTTATTTTTGCTAGTTGCCTTAATTGAAAAAAGCTAGATTTAACTGCCGCTCTAATCTGATTGTCAAATTTAAAATCTAAGTCAAATTTCACCCCTAAATTCGTGACTGTAGGCTTAATATGCTGAGCTAACAAACCCAAATTGAACAGTAAACTTAAAGTAAATTCAAAATAATTTGATTTATCTTAACAGAAAAAAAAATCTTTATCCCTGCATGTTCTATCAAATCATTAAATTAATGCAGATGTAAATTTAAGATCAGTAAAGCAAAAACACTTGTAGAAAAATACATTTAAATATTCAGAATTTTTTAAATAATTAAACACTGTTTTGTATAATATCATTCATTAATTTTTTTGTCGGCTTAGTCCCTTTATTAATCCGGGGTCGCCACAGCAGAATGAACTGCCAACTTATCCAGCACGATTTTACGCAGCGGATGCCCTTCCAGCCGCAACCCATCTCTGGGAACATCCACACACTCATTCACACACATACACTACGGACAATTTAGCCTACCCAATTCGCCTGTACCGCATGTCTTTGGACTGTGGGGGAAACCGGAGCACCCGGAGGAAACCCACGCGAATGCAGGCAGAACATGCAAACTCCACACAGAAACGCCAACTGACCCAGCCCAGCCGAGGTTCGAACCTGCGACCCAGCAACATTCTGTGATTGCTGTGAGGCGACAGCACTGCCTACTGCGCCACTGCATCGCCTGTATAGTATCATGTATCATGTAATTCTAATCAAAGATAAAACCGTACATCTAGCACCTTATTACCAAGTAATAAAATGTGGGTTCTAGGATTATTGCATGGATCTAACCTGAATACACATTAAGTCTAAACAAATGCAGAAATAATGCACCTTAAAGGGATAGTTCACCCAAAAATCAAAAACTACCTCACTACTTGGGGCCAATATCAATTCTACTCCGTAGCCTTTCCCCTTACCCCTACCCCTTGTTTTGCGCATTCATGTGAAGGGGTGTCCCAGTTCTCTTTAGCATGAAGGCGTAGGATTCAATTAAATATGATTAAATATGATTTTCTGACCTGAACTAATGAATCAACCAACTCACATTTCCTTGTTTTCATCCATGCCGATCCAAGTCTTTTGTTGCAGCTTGACATCCATCACTAACATTGCTGACTGAAATGATCATTTTAACTACATTATTTGCACATTAGAACTTTCAGTGAGCTGTTTTTAAAGCATCCATGCTAAGCTCCTTCATCAATACACATTCAAAATACTCTTTCTCTGTTATGCTCCTTGGTTACATTTTGAGTATTCTGACAATTTTTGGAGTATTTATAATGAAAAAGAATGATATGAATAGGCTTCAGGTAATTTCTTTAAAATGTTTTACCTAAACGAATTTTAAAGGCATAAAGCAGAAAGCCATTTTGATGTGGACATCTAATTCCCATCACTCGTTATTTTATAGCCCTGAATATTTTCAATAATTGATTTCACAAAGACACAATTTAAATCTAGCAGTTAGTTGTTTTGCAGCTTAAAAAATGAATGGCCACCCAATACTGAGAGAAACAACAACAACAACGACAACAAAAACAACAACAATCTTGACCATTGACTCTTAGACAATGACAATTTTAAAGACAATCTTTGAAGCCTGCTGTAAAAACTGTTTGCACTTGATGTGAAATTAACATTGTTTGGATGTTCAGACCAGGCTCTAACTTGGCCTAAACATCAACAACTCTCTCTTATGTTTAGCATGGTGCTGGCCAATAGAGTGATTCTGATGAAGTGGAAATCCACGACACTTCCAAGTTTTTTTAAGTGGTTAGCTGAAATGGTTTCTGCCCTCAAGCTGGAAAGGTTAAGTTTCTCTAGATTTGGCAAGCAGATGATGTATGACAAAATATGGGGCCCCTTCCTTAGATGTATAGGTTAATAAAGTCTCCCTAATTGTTTTTTTTTGTAATATTTTGTTCTCCTTCCTTTTTGCATGTCATTCTATTTTGTTTCTTATTCCATTAGTCTGGCTGAGATTTTTGTTGATGGTACTGTATAATTGCTGTATTGTTTGCTAGTGTTTTTTTTTGCATGTTTTAGTTGGTATCAGGTAATAACACTGAGATAATTTTGTTAACATATATACATGATGTACACTATTTGGTGCTATGTTTTTATAAATATAAATAAAGTTAAAAAAAACGTATACCACTTTGGTAAATTCCCATACGGAGAGCATACAGTACAATACATTACCATCTTTATGGATTAGACCTTCACGGCTAAGCTTTTCCAAACATATTTTCCTGCATATATATGGCACTCATAAAACCAACGACTAACTGAAACCCACTGTAACATGAACACAGTTTCAGTGCAGCTGCCTAGCATCAAATCTCTCTGCTTATGTCTAAAACAGTGCAATAAAATGTAATCTACAGTACAAGAAATCTTAAAATACAAAGAGTGCTGTAAATGTAATACTGAACTGACCAGTTATTATTGGTATTAATGGTTATTTCTGGCCAGTCGATATTGATTTAAAGAGCTCATATTTGGCCTTTTTTACAAAATGTAAAACAAATAATTTACTGTACAACATAAACTTGATTTAACATCCACAAACCAGGACTCCTATAGTGTGACTGAAGTGTTTTATAAAAGTCTTTTATAGTTGTGTACACTTGAGTTGAAGCAGGTATTTTTATTGCAGTTTCTGTGCTAATTCTGTCTTATGGACATGTTAATATGCGCTAATACATGTTATTACTTGACTGTCAATCAATATCAATATGCAGGGAAAACTGCACTGCTATGCCAAGATGAAATAGGTCTCAAAATCCTAGTTTACCATAAAGAAATGTAAAAATAGAGACGTGTTGTGTTTATATCACTTCAAATGACTGCGGACATACTGTACTATACATTTCTGTTCAAACAGCTTCCAAAAGATAATTTTGCATGATAGGTGCCCTCAATGTTTCCAGTGATGAAGACATTTCATTCATCACTTACATTGTAATTCAAATACAAAAACCAGTACACTTAAGCATACTTCATAAAGAACACACACATTGTTAAATATGCTGTATATGTGAGTAATATGCTGATCAACATATAAACTAATACTGTAATGTAAGGATGGCTAAACCTCTCCAGAATGTCAGATCCTGAGAGCTGATATGGAATTTCATGAGATGCAATAAAACAACAAACTTTCGGGTCTAAGAAGATAAGGATTCCAGCTGTTCAATTGTTTTATTTTAATCACTATTGACCATCCAAACGTAGGTGTGGATTGTCAACAAACACAGAGCTTACCAGGGAGGGAATGCAGGAATGCACCCTTCCTCTTTCACCCTAAGCCCCCCTTCTTGACCTTTAAGCTACCTTTCTCCATCATTCAGTCCACATAAAATGCTCAAGGTTTTAATACGATGTATGTTATAGCACTGTATTCATGTTTGGTATCATTTTAAATGTCTCTGTGTGATTGGTAAAGTGGTCTTAATTTCACTATACTATTTCATTTGTATATGTTGATTTGGTTTTTGACTTTGATAAAATCTCTGCCAGATGCTCCCCCCTCTAGAGATGATTAACTTCTCAAATTCACCAGGCAAGGGTCTCTGTGAAGTTTCTATTGTCTTGAATTTATGGCTGTTTGTTCTGAGTTTAGTATATAAGGTAAAGGTGTGATAAGGCTCAGGGGAATCTTGTAGCCAAGACCCCATTGCAGCAACTCGTGTGCTGCAATGTATTTCTCTGTTCAGGTATGCATCTTTAATTCTTTGATCTATCTTTGAGTTAATGGATGTTATATTGTTACAGTATCATCTCTGAATTGGCTTGATGGTTGTTATTATATAATTGGCATTATACAATTTTACCTGACGAATAAAATGTTAAGTTTTGACTCATTCTGAATTCTCCTGAAATCTTTTATATCCAGTAGATTACGTGAAGCCATTTTCGCTACCTTTATGATCGGCATAATTTTGGAATTATTGGACATATAGATTACACGTAGTATGGCACACGGTATCATAGAGATCTTTTAATTTCTTAACCACTGAAACTAGCAAGTTACGGATCTTGATTAAGTGAGATGTTTTTTTTTGGCATGTGTAAGCATTGTGCAACCAGCCTAATTAAATATTAATTCATCCCGTATCCTCTGACTAATTTCAGAGCACTGACGCATCCCGGGGTGTGAAACTCTGAGCGGCATATGGCCACGAATGAACGTATAAATTGAAGAGTATGGGAACAGATAGATCAAAACTCTAAATTAAGTCATAAATGATTATTGTGATCCGTTCCTATAATTAGAAATACAGTCTAAACGTTACGATCACTTAAAAATGGAGTCAGATAAAATTCGGAGCTAGAAAATGAGTATAAATAAACTCTAATAAATAACAGAACTCTTTTCAGAACCACTGGAAAATGCTTACATGCATTTAACCTTCGACCATGCTGTTAGTTTCGTCATTGGGCTAATAGATGGACTTTTACAGTAATAAAAACAAATACAAATAAACAATCTGTGTAAATGCAATAATTTAAAGTTAAAATTTCTATTACAAAGTGTATTTACAGGGCTTGGACAATAAAAAATTAACACAATAATAAAAAATAAAGTTTTATAATTAGGAAACTGTATTAAACTTTAAAAGATTAAGCTTAGCCCTCTCCCTAAACAACAGAAAAAAATAACTGCATTAAATTTAAGATTCAGTAAGATTTTAAACTGAAATCTCTTTTAATGCACTGTGTCCATCCATAACAACAGGTGCAGCTGACAACATCTGTTATACAGTTGTTACAACAATATTATGTGTGTGCATAGAAAAGAGTCTCACTTACTCACAGACTGACTTACGTGCGCACATGGTGAGACAGAATCTTATATTTTCATTGTTCGACAGACGTGTGACCATTATACACTCGCGTCTTGTGCAGCACCATGTTTTTAGAAACGGTATAAAGATAAAATGATTTCAAATTTCACCCACAGCAGCGCTTATTTGTCATACTGTCAGTCTGCAGCAGTGGACCAACCAGAAGAACAGAGGTGGGAGTTTCTGTTTATGGCAGCAAGTTGACATGACAAAGGCAACATGGCGGAACTACTCCTAAGCAGCATGCTGCGTCTCACGGTTTCAGATCCAATGACTGCACATCTGGACTGACTGTACACTATCTGACAAAAGTCTTGTCGCCTATCCAAGTTTTAGGAACAACAAAAAATAACTTGACTTCTAGTTGATCATTTGGTATCAGAAGTGGCTTATATGAAAGGCAAAGGCCTCTAAATTTAGCTTATTTTACCAAAATAAAATATGATCATGCCTTGATTTTTAATTATTTAATTAGGACAGTAAGGTCTGACTTTGCTTAGACAAAAGTCTTGTCACTTAACAGAAATAATGTACAGTATAGAATATAAAGACATGGTGCAGTGGAAAAAGAATTAATATTGTGTATGACTCCCATGAGTTTGAAGGACTGCATCCATACATCTCTGCAACGACTCAAATAATTTATTAATAAAGTCATCTGGAATGGCAAAGAAAGCATTCTTGCAGGACTCCCAGAGTTCATCAAGATTTTTGGATTCATCTTCAATGCCTCCTCCTTCATCTTACCCCAGACATGCTCAATAATGTCTGGTGACTGGGCTGGCCAATCCTGGAGCACCTTGACCTTCTTTGCTTTTATGAACTTTGATGTGGAGGCTGAAGTATGAGAAGGAGTGCTAGAGTTTATAATGTAATGGGCACCACAAATGTCTTGATACCTCAGGCTGTTGATGTTGCTATCCACTCTGCAGATCTCTCACATGCCCCCATACTGAATGTAACCACAAACAATGCTTTTTCCTTCACCAAACATGACTGATTTATGTGAGACTCTTGCCTTCTGCCACTTTTCCAAATGATCAACTAAGTCAATTTATTATTTGTTCTCTTACAACTGGAATCAACCACAAGACTTTTGTCATGCTGTGTATTTGTCGTGGGAGAGAGTGAACCGAACCATCATCCTCATACTGTGACAGTTCGAGACAATTCTGAATAATCTAAAAATTAGGATTTATTCTGATTTATTCTAACAACAACAAAAAAGCTTAAAATAACAAAAGCAACCACAAAACCAGCACGAAAAGGGTAACTGCATAATTTATTCATGCCACGTTGCATGCTGGGAACCTTCTGTAATTGCCAGCATATTTCAGTTAATGAACACTATTACAGTTAATCTGTCAATACACAAGGGATCACTGTAATTCACAGCTAACCACTGTGATTATATTGTACCAGTCTACTTACTGCATGCATACTGTAAATTATTGCATTTCCTTAATTTATAATTCATCTTCATGAAGCCGACATAATTAGAATAAGCTCATGAACTGCTCTTTTCACAGTTTTCTGTAACATCACAACACACTCATCTATCCAGTCAGGCTTCATTAAACTTCATGGCAGTCAATAACCAACTATGAGTTTGACTCACCAGGTCAAAACTTGCATCTGTACAGTTATTCTGTTCAACGCAATTGTGTGAATGAACACTTCTACAGCACTTAGAGGAAATGAGACACATGAAAACCTGCCCGCGGTAATGAGCAGTGACTGACTATTGTGATCGCGTTGAGATAAGGGGGCCGGTGAACGTTTTCGCTCTGTGAACCGATAAATTGAATCTTTCATATGGAAAAGCGTGGAATGAACAGGCATTGCAGATGACAGGAGATTACCCATAAGTATCGAGGCTCTTTAAATGGAGAATATAATAATGTCACTTGATTTGATAAGAGGATGTGACTCTACAGCAATATGCACTGGATACAAGCAGGAACTGAACAATGGAGCGGAACTATAGAGAATCGCTGCTACTATTCTCGGCCATATCTTTCTTCACCCTGCCTCTCCCTCTCTAGTGAGAAAGTCAGCAAAGTGTGCATGATTTTTGCCTGAAGCGAAGAGCAGTTTGGACGTTTTTGAGTTTTCTCACTTGCTCTCGGGTTGTACTAATCATGAGCTTATCACATTAGCAGCCCAAAATACATTTAGATGTCAGCAAAAAATCCCAACATGTTAAGCATAGATTTAATGTCAGAGGTGTTCTCCATTTTGGCTGTGCAAACTTTCAAATAATGTTCACTGTAAAACTCAACAAATTTAATCCATTTAAACAGATGCATTGATCCATATACATTAAATATATGTTATAGAGTTGGGTGATATGGCCAACAAAAAAAATATATATATTATCACAATAAAAATTTATATCGATAATTATCACAATAATTGTCAAATTACTGTTTCTTTCAAGTTGTCATAACAATACAAGTAATTGTTAATTTAAATTACTCAATATGACACATCAACCACATTTCATAAATTTGAGGTACTGTAAAATATTTATAATGATGAATATTTATTCAACTTGTATTAAGTCAAGTCAAACTTTATTTATAGAGCACTTTAAAAACACAAAAGTGAGCCAAAGTGCTGTACAGAAATCTACAACTAAATATAATATAAATGAAAATAAACAGTTATTAGGATTAGGTGCCAAATGCCAACAACAACAACAAAAAAAGAATTTTAAGAGCTGATTTAAATGATAACACAGAAGAAGCCTGTCTAATGGGCAGCGACAACTAATTCCAACAGTGAAAGCACGATCCCTTCAAATGGCCCGTTTCCACTGAGTGGTACGGTATGGTTCGGTACCCTTTTATGGCCGTTTCTACTGTCAAAAGGCTTACCAAACCGAAAACGAGAAACGAGCCATAAGCTTACACTTTGTTTTTGGCACAGTAAGGATAAGCTGATCAGCTGACCTGAAAGAACAAATGGGCTTATAGGGGTGTATTAGCTCACAGATATAAGGTGGGGCAAGACCATTTAGAGATTTAAAAACAAGTAAAAGAATATTAAACTGTATTCTAAAATTCACTGGCAACCAATGAATCTGTATTGTGAAGTGGATGCTGACAAAGGAGGTACAGATCCAAAAACAGGTTTACTTAACAGAGATGATCAGGCAAGCAATGGTCAATGCAGAGGCAAACAGATGTATACAGGCAAATCCAGAGTCATGGTCATATAACATACGGATGGTCAAAAGGCAGGCAACATAAACAAACAAACAAAACGAGGGTCAAAGCAAGGCAAGAGAAAATGTGTCGTAATGTTTACAAAGACAGTATAACAAGACTCAGCAAAGAAGTGTGTGTGTGTGCTGTTGAAATAGTCTTGCAATCAGTCCATGAGCAGCTTCAGCTGTGAGTGAGTGCAATCAGCGGAATCTGGAACAGGTGCGTGTGAGCGGTGCCTGACTGGAACTTGTAGTCCATGTAATGGAGGATTTGTAGTTCGTTAGCGATCTGCGTGTTTATCAGCGATCTGCCAGGATTAGATCGCTTGTGACAGAAGCAAAGCTAACACAGGGGAAATGTGGTCATATTTGCGAGTACTAAAAACGTTTTACCTGCTACTCCCCACATACAGCGCATTACGGTAATCTAACCGAGTGGTCACAAAAGCATGGATTACTGTCTCAAACTGTTGTTTTGGTATATATTGCTTTATTTTTGCTAGTTGCCTTAATTGAAAAAAGCTAGATTTAACTACCTCTCTAATCTGATTGTCAAATTTAAAATCTAAGTCAAATTTCACCCCTAAATTTATGACTGTAGGCTTAATATGCTGAGCTAACGAACCCAAATTGAACAGTAACTTTAAAGTAAATTAAAAAAAATTCTTAATCCCAGCATGTTCTATCAAATCATTAAATTAATGCAGATGTAAATTTAAGATTAGTAAAGCAAATGCACTTGTAAAATATATATTTAAATATTTTGACTTTATTTTATTATAATTAATCACTGTTTTGCATAATATCTTACATGTCATTCTAATGATAGATAAAACCGTACATGCAGTGGTACTATGTACTACTATATACTATAAATGTGGGTACTATGATTTTTGCATGAATCTAACCTGAATACAGTACATTAAGTCTAAGCAAATGCAGAAATTGTGCAATTGTGCACTTCCACCTGTGTCTCACCTTATATTCAGTTCATTATGTCTTGTGCATTAATACTCCTGTGTTTTCTTCAGTCCTTGGTCTGGTATTGAATTGTCATGAATTATACATCTCCTTGTGATTCCTGCGTGTCGATGTTCCAGTGCCTGTAGTGAATAAATATGTGTTCTTTTGATAAATCCAGAGTTTAAGGAGCGACCGTGACAAGATAGTTTACCTAAAATTAAAAAATACCTCACTACTTAGGGCCAATCCCAATTCTACCCCTTAGCCCTTACCCCTACCCCAATTTTGCGTGTTCACGTGAAGGTGTAGGGGTGTCCCAATTCTCGTTAGCTTAAAGGCAAAGGGCTAAAAAAGCCCTTTACACTCTATTTCAGAAGGGAAAAGGGTAGGGGTAAAAAAATAGAATTGAGATTGGGCTCAAGTACTTTTAAACCTTAATGAGATTTTTCCTCTGTTGAACACAAAAGTAGGTATTTTAAAAATGCTGGTTGATGGATCCCATTGACTTCCGTTGTACGGAAAAATACTATGGAATCAATGGATCCCAGCAACCTTCATTCTTCAAAATATGTATTTTGTTTTTAACAGAAGATAGAAACTCAAATAGGTTTTGAACAAGTGAAGGGTGAGTAAATGGTGACAGATTTGATTTGTGGGTAAACTATTTCTTTAATAATGAGAATCTCTGTTTATATTCCATTACTCCTTGATTTAATGTAATGCATGTCTACATTATAATAATAAAATTCACATCTACTGTATGTCTCCCAATGCTGGGAGATATAAATCTAAACACTCTCCCGTTCTCAGAGTAAACTGAAACAAAGACAGCATTGCAAAATACTGGCACTTTGATGAAAACCGCAATATGCTGTAACTGCCTTCGCTGTATTAGTTGAAGATATGGAGCAGAAACAGTGCAGCATGTTGTGCTGACAGATTTTTGCAATTCAGAGTGGAAGAAACACTTCAGAATAATGCCAAGGAGTTCATTCATAATGTTGTGTTAACAACACATGGCATCTGTGTCTGAGCACATGCACACTTTGGTCAGATTAAGCTGCGATTAAGCTGTTTATATGCCTGTTTATTGTGATTAAAATCAATCTACGGCATATATTTACATATGATGATGCGGTATGATTATAAGTTTAATCCCATCTGACTGAAGTACTGAATGGGGTTAAAATGATTGTTCACCCCAAAATCAAACGTTACTCACTATTTACTCACCCTCAAGTGGTTCCAAAACATTTTTGAGATTCTTTATACTGCTGAAGGCGGTTCATTCCGCTGTGGCGACACTGATAACTAAGGGACTAAGCAAAAGGAAAATGAAGGACAGGTATTCTGCTAAACACAAAACAACATATTTTAAAGAAAGCTGAAAACCTGTAACGATTGACTTCCAGTAAATGTAACCCTCTGACAGAGGTGTAAAGAGTACCTGAAAACCATACTTGAGTAAAAGTACAGATACCTTACTGTAAAAATTACTCCATTACAAGTTACAAGTCACCAATTCCAATAAGACTTGAGTAAAAGTATTAAAGTATCCAATTTTAAAAGAACTTCAGTATTTTACTCATACTGAACGTAGGCTCAAAGAACACCAAGAAAGGTTTAATTTTCCTAATATATAAATTAAATGTAACACCTTAATGTTTCAAAATGGCAGAACAAAATATATTTAAAAAATAGAACAAAAAGTCTCAGTCAAACTCAAATGTTTAAAAAAGGCTCAAACAATTTATCAAAAAAAAAAAAAGTAGTAAAACGTAGTAAAAAAAATCAGAGCTGACTTTGATGTGATTCATCTCTCAGTATCAGAGGGGGGCAATATTTTTATTTTGAGTAGTTTTTTAATTGATTAATTATGTTTTCTCTGTATTAAAATTAAACAAAGAGGAGCAGTGTTATTTTTCAACTTAGTAAACTACATATAAATTCAAGCTTCGGATTCATCACTGGCTGCAGCCATGTTGCTAATTAAACACCTGGTATTAGGCAAGCTGCTAATTCACATTCACATGATTTAGCTCATAAATATACAGTACCTTCAGCACCCTGCAGATGGCGATATCGCCTCATCCGCCCAACAAATTAGCTGTGGTAGATAAAGATGCCGACTTGTTGTGCACAATCACAATGTAATGAGTAACGGTAAGCATCTGTTCAAATGTAGTGGAGTAAAAAGTACATATGTTCAATCAAAAATGTAGTCAAGTAAAGAGTAAAAGTTGCTTATATTTTTGATACTCAGTACAAGTACAAAGTAGCCAAAAAAATACTTAAGTAAAGTAACGAAGTCCATTTACTCAAGTACTTTACACCACTGCCCTCTGAAAATACAAGTATCATTTGAATCCATACAAAACCATGTTTCTACATGGATTACACTAAAACTATTAAAGTCAAATATTTAGCAGATAACTTAGCTAAGTAGAGTGTCATGTTTAGTTTATATCTATATTGCTACATCCAAAATACCATTGTTTTGATTACCAGCGCTCATGCATTTGTAGATCACTGGAGAACTACACATCTGCCACTTAAATGAACTACATTTCCCATCAGGCACCTCACTCACGCACCAGTCCTAGTTCAGCCCCTGATTACTCTTACACAGCTGAAGCTCATGTGGACTGATTACTGGACCATATAGACTGCACACTCATCCAGTGCTAAGTCTTGTTTCCTGTGAGCATTACTAAGCGGTCTATTGTCTAGCCTTGTCTTGTTTTCTGATCCTTGTTTTATTTATTGTTTATGTTGGTTTGCCGCCTACACCGATCTCTTCGCTTTTGACCACAACTACTCTTTTGGATTACACTCATGCTACAGTTTGCTTCTGTTTTGACTATTGACTGCCTGACTTAGATTTAAATAAACTGCATTTTGACCCTTACCAGTTGTCCCTGACCCTATGATACAGAAGACATAGGCCCAATCCCAATCCTATTTTTGTACCCCTTCCTCTAGACCTTTAAAACAGAGTGTGAAGGGGAAGGGCTTCAAATTTCAAATGGGATACCACTACAATACCTGCACACGTCATCATATGTCATTGCGATCTCTTACTACATATGAGATCAACAATCGCGACTGCTGTAGTTATTCTAGTTGCGTTATTTTTTGGTATTTATCTTTAGGAAATCACTGAAGGCAACGATATTATGTTATCATAACGATATAATGCGACAATAAGATCACAACTGTACTGTGCATTGGGCCGTGGCCATAAACACATGTAAACACATGAAAACAACATTAACATTATACCAGACACTGTAAAAAGGTCATTCCAAGCCACTAGACTTTTCTGACAGGGTATTCGAGTGTCATCGAATGTCAGATGTAAAAGTATTTTGTGGGACTACTATACAGGAGTTATTATTAGGCATTAAAGATAGTGAAATTTAGGGTTTTTTACTTTAATGTTTTTTTTTTTTAAACCATGACAGTAAAACACAAACGCAGTTATGAATGTAATAAAACATGTGCTTGTTTGTTGTAAAAATTAGTAATAATGACAAAAATGACTAATTTGTGCATCTCCTGCAGCCATGCTGCCATTGTAGATGATGTAATTCTCTAAAGAGAATTGGGACACCCCTACCGACCTCCCAGACTGTATCCTCAATGACCTTTTCAATCGTGGACTAATTGAATTGTTTAAAACCCCTAATTGATTTCGGTGCTCGAGGGTCTTTCCAAGAAGCTCGGGATGTAACCCTGCAGGTCAGTGGGTCTTCCTTCACCACTGGAAAGGTATAGAAGGAAACCCCTAAATATTTCATTTATTTATTTATTTATTTATTTAATGCAGGGGACACTCAACAGCAAGACCTGCTGGCTGCGGGGCTTGCCACTCAAAAAATGGCCACCAGCAGTTTGCCACCGCCAGACCCGCCATACTTGCCATACCCCTCTGAATCCCCTGAATGACTGGCACCAGATCCTGGCGTTCTTCCAGTTTATGTTGTTTTGCTGCCTGCACTGATCTCTTCAACACAGGCTCATTCTGAAAACGTAGTCCCGTGGACGTTTCTGAAGACCGCAAATTATGTAGTCGGAGGTTTGTATGGCTTGCGTTTCATTTCATTTTTTTTAAACTAACGCATGGAGCGGTATGACGCCATTCCTTATCACACTTACCAGCTGACCGCTTACCTCCGTGTGGAGGGCTTTCCCGCCGCAACCAGTTTGTCCCGTTAGCTTGCGTGTACGTTGGCGGACTTGAGATGCAGAGAGGAGTTAACGACAGGGTTCGAGTCCGAGGAAGAGCGGTTCCAGAAATCAGGTAAGACAAAAACAGAATCCCAAAAATAAAATGAACAAGTGAACAACAGGGTGAGAATGTGGTAAAATCCGAAAACGTGGTAACAATCATACGAGGGCTTTCTTTTTCTGGACAGCATTGGGTTTAGGAAAGTAAGTGGGTGGGCGGGTCAATCGATAAAATTGGTTGGGTTTAGGGAAGGAGGAGGGTGGGTCAGTCGATTGGTCGACCGGCCAGTCACTCATTTGTTCAGTTGTTTAGTCAGTCAGATAGACAGTTAGTCGACAGCGGCCTCTGGTGGGTTTACGCGAGAACAGCGGGCGCGAACGGCACTTGTGAGAGAAATTTGAGATATGAAAAAGCGCACGCAGCGGCCTCTCGCGGATTCGCGAAAACAAAAACTGCAAAAATACGTACCTCCTCAAAGCTGATTGCCTTAAAATTTTAAGTTGAGTTAACATTTTTTTACAGCGTAGACACTAGTGTGCTCCAAAACAATTACAAAATTAATATCTAGAAGATACATGCTTTCATGCTTCTCATCAAATCTGTCCAAAGGAATGCATACTAGAATCAGAAGTGGCCCTCCCAGTACACTATAAGCAGACAGTATAGCTAAGGCAGAATGATTTTGCTGTTATTTGTATGCAGTATTTTAAATGGAAATTGTAGTTGTTGTATGATGAAAGCCATGACTTGTAATGTAATGTGTATTTATATAGTGGATTTATCATGTATGGCCATACATCCAAAGCGCTTCACAATCATGAGGGGGGGTCTCTCCACACCACCACCAGTGTGCAGCATCCACTTGGATGATGTGACGGCAGCCACAGGACAATGGCCCCAGTGCGCTCACCACACACCAGCTATTGGTGGAGTGGAGAGACAGTGGTAGAGCCAATTCGGTGGATGAGGATGATTGGGAGGCCATGATTGTAAGGGCCGATCGAAGGACTTTGGCCAGATCACCGGGGTTACACCCCTACTCTTAACGAGAAGTGTCATGGGATTTTTAATGACCACAGAGTGAGGACCCCGTTTTAACATCTCATTCGAAAGACTTGTTCACACAGTTATTATTGTGTCTATATAGTGAATTGCACATGGTGCACTATATAGTGGATAAACAGTTCAGACAATGTAAATACTGTGCAAGAATTTGTGTATTTTTCTATCATTACTGTTAGACCTCTGGTCAAGCTGCATAAACATGTTGTAAACATGTTATTTTAATAAAGGGGCTTTGAATTGTTTGATGTGTCTTCCAGTTTCAGTGGAAAATTTGTCAACATGGCATGTTTCAAAGCACTTCAGGAGATCTTTAATAAGTTGTAAAATGAGATGTTCTCAGATGTGTAGTTTATTGAAATAATAATACTTATCTATTCATAAACAGTAAAACTGGATTGGTAACTGTGCAAATCTGTGATTACAGAAAGCTCATAGAGCTAGTGGAGTTTCTATTATCAGTGAGCTGGAAGCTATTATGTCTTAAGTGGCCCATAGCAATGTCTGTGTAGTTTACAAAACTAGTGACTTAAAAAAAAAAAAAGATTAAGTGCATTTGCAAATTAATTGATCAAACGGAGACATTGTGAGCCAGAACTAAATATTGAAATCTGTATCTAAGCCCAGGCTTACACTTACTATCATTATGATTTGCATTTTATTTTTCATGATTTAACTAACAATTTGATTCCCATAAAATGTAATCTTTTATATTAATCAATGATAGATTATTTTCATTTTTGCATTAGAGTGCAGTTCTGTGCAGTTCTTGCTCTGCAAATTTCTTTATTGTTTATAAGGCTTGTTTAGCAGCTTTTTTATGCAGTTCGTATACATAGTGAAAATTTGGTTTGTTGTGTGAGCAAGAAACCAAAACTAAAGTTATGATTTACATAATTTAGATGATGCATGTTTCTGACTTAATGCACTTGGCCATGTATGTTATTTGTTTATATGTGACTCATTCCAGAACTGTGGGTACATTTTAAGCATTTTTCATTCATTTTCGGGAACTGAATGATATACAACAAATGTATAATTTACAGTAAACTGAATACAATATTAATGCAAAATTATGTAAAATGCCTACATGTGATAGGAAATATTGTGCTTTGTTAGTAAGTGTTGTTTAACTTATTGTTAAACATTTAAAACCACTAGCAGAGTTTGCAAAAAAAACGAGTTGAAATTTTAACTATTTTGTGCTTTAGCGTAAGTTGCTAGCCCCAAACCAGAAGCCACATGTCATGTCCAAAACAGAATTGTATGTATTTTCATCTTGTTATTTTTTTTTTTTTTTAATTTAACATATAACTAATCAACTATTGTTGTGTCCTAAACCTTTTTTTACAGATTAATCAAAAGAGAATAATGACAGTGCCTTACAGAGTTTCCATATGAGGAAGTGAAATCACATGAAGCAAGTAAATATTATTATACCTTTTTTATATAACTGATGTAACAGAGTTGATCATTTTTTGCATTATTACAAATAATACAGAAAGTACATGTTTCGATCAAAATGTTTAACTTAAGAGTGAAAACACAAAAAGATGAAAATTAGACTTAATTTTTTTATAACAATTGAAGCTGAATGTTATTTCAAAAAACAATAGAAGGTTTATCATGTACACACAAATCTAGAATCTCCAAAGTGGGAGAAAAAGAGAAACAGCTAGAAAGTGCATTCAAGTGGTTTAAGAGGTCAAACCACTTCTGTGGTGCGTTTCCCAAACACTGACATAACTCGTGGTTGAACTACCATAGTATGATGCATCATTTTGGAAAAGAACAATGTAGTGACGAGTGTTTCTCAAAACCATAGCTGCTTTGTCACAGATCCATCATTTGAACCACATTAGTTATAACGTAAAACGCCCATAATGACGCTCTAAACGGGGTGGAGTAACAAGGTCTTCAGAGAAAAACCTCATACTTTTTTGTGCAAATTATTGTTTTACATGCACACGCATTAAAAAATAAATGTTTTGATAAAAACATGCACTCTTTTTCCATATTAACTGAAATATATGTAAATGGCACATATTTGGCCAATGTTTTCTTTACATTATTGAGAATATTCCATATTCTATTCTAAAACATAAAACCACTTAGCTAACACGTATTCTAATATTGTATATAAATCATATAAATCGTTAGGCTAATGGTTGTAAATTACAGTAGGCAATTTATTAAGAAAAAAAAAAATCCTACTTAATAATAATAATAATAATAATAATTATTATTATTATTATTATTATTATTATTATCATTATTATTATTTTTTTATTGTTAGCATTATTAATTATTGTTATTGTTGTTATTATTAATTTATTATTAATTTATTGATATGATTGTTATTTTTATCATTATTTAAAATATTATTATTATTAAGTAGGATATTGTTTGTTTTTAAAAGTCTACTTTTACAATTTGAAACATTCAAACCACTGCAGAAATGTTCTAACCAACAGTCCCATGTCATATAGGCCTAAAGTACAGACACATTTCTTAATAAATAACCTACTATAAATTAAAAGCATTAACGTATGCTATAAATTTTTGTTTTCACAAGCTTTGGAGACGTAACGTAAATTCCACTTTTAAATAATAGGTCACCTCTAGCTTTTGTCATGAGCCAAGGCTGCGTTCAAAATGGCATAAATGTTTTTAAAGTGCACTATAAAGGGAACGCAACTGTCAATATGAAGATCGCTAAAACTGAACTGTAAAAATACTTGGAAAGCAAATTACACCTAAGAGAGATGACTTTAATGGGTTTTTTTAATCGTTCCAAGTTTAAATGTTGGAACGTTCTAAATGAAATGGGCATAGGGGGGATAACTGGGAATGCAACACAACCAGGAACTATGCTTCTAACTACAGCTCTAGAGGTGTAATTGCAAGCGTACAAGTTTGCCACGCAGTTTGCGAATGTTCATTAGAACGATGGATTTGGAAAACGCAAAATTAACCACCTATGACAGAACTTGCAACCTTAGTTGGCTAACAATGGTTTATGGAAACGCAACCCTGGTCTGAAATGAAATGACTTGGTCTGAATCCGAAAGCAGGAATGCTACCTTCGAAGGTTACACTCCTATGTGCCTTTGTGCACAAATGCTGCCTGATAGGGGTAACAGGGAACTACAGCAAATATGACCTATGAGAAGATTACAAACAGATTGGTCTTTCCTGGAGCGCATGCTTTCTATGCAAAAGACACAGAAAGAGAGAGAAAATGAAACTGGCTGTCTTGTGGTCTGAGGACACAGACGGCGAGAGAGGCAGGCCTGACTAGGGACAGAAGGATGGAGGTCACAGTAGGGTTACTGGTTCTGTGGGCATGTGTTGAGAGATTTCTGTCCTAAACTGAACCTTCCCTCAGACGCTGCTGTTTGCATTCCCACAATTCACTTAAGGTGTCTGCTGAACCATGATGAGGACTCGTAAACAAGGGGTCAGATGTAAAACATGGTGTCTGACCTTCACAAGACCTCTGTTAAAGGAATGCTCCAGGTTTAAAAACAAGTTAAAATTCCCTTAGGTTTCCCCCCTACCCCCGATGTTAGCTTTGTTTTGAGTATAGTTATGGTTTCAGTAATGCTTTTACAGTGTATGTAAACTGGGCCATTGCTCCAGGAGGTTTAAAAGCAGAAATGTGCACACTCGCATGAATTATTCAATATAAATCTGTTTATTATTTGAGCTGTATATTTGCCTAAAACCATCCTTTTTGAGGTGTGAATCCTATTCTGCACTTTAAAAATAAAGTTTGCTTATTGATAACTGTAAAGACTCTTGAACAAATGGTCCTTCATAGTGGAAAAGGTTTTTTTTTAAGTGTTGTTCACACTTACAGTAGAAAAAAATGCTACTACTGCGTAAATTTGACTTATTTTTAACATTTTGTTTCCTACATTCACAGAAGAGCAGGTGTGCGATATTTAAATCCTCAAGATCTATTTAAGCATGTAAACCCTTGAAAAATAATGTAGAAATTTCAAAGATATTTATCTTTGCTAATTTAATTACATTTGGTTTAATTATAATATAAAGTCCTAATGGCGTCACGGTGGTGCAGTGGGTAGTACGATCGCCTCACAGCAAAAAGGTCACTGGTTTGAGCCCTGATGGGCAATTTGGCATTTTGCATGTGGATTTTGCATGTTCTCCCCATGTTCGTGTGGGTTTCCTCAGGGTGTTTTGGTCCCCCTCCCCAGTCCAAAGACATGCACTATAGGTGAATTGAATAAGCTAAACTGGTCGTAGTGTATGTGTGTGAATGCAAGAGTGTATGGGTGTTTTGGGTTGCGGCTGGAAGGGCATCTGCTGCGTAAATCATATGATGGATAAGCTGGTGGTTCATTCCGCTGTGGTGACCGCTGATTAATAAAGGGACTAAGCCAAAAAGAAAATGAATGAATGAATAACATTCTAATACTATTATCATATTGGTTTAAATGTAATGTTTATCAGCAATGCTTAATTAACCAAAATGAACATCCCAATTATTTTCATTTTGTCACAATCAAAATTGTGTTGTGTTTTATAAATTAATTGGGCTTTGCTGGGCTCATGCTTAAAAATATGCTACTCCATGAGAGCCTTTGCCATCTCAAGTTCTAAAAACGAGAACATGGATATGTGCAGTGAAGTCAGCCACAACAAAGGTCATTTAAATGTAAAATGTAATAAACATAGTATAATATGTGACCCTACAGAAGATGACAGACTCACTCACTAAGTCCCTGAATTATCAGGGGTCAGCACAGCAGAATGAACCACTGATTACTCTGGCATATGTTTTATGCCTTCCAGCCGCAACCCAGCACTGAGAGTATACTATCTCCTGAACCCTGAATGCTGGGAAACACCCAAACACTCTCGTTCACACATAATCATTCACTACAGCCAATTTAGTTTATCCAATTTGCCTATAGTGCATCTCTTTGGACGGAAAACCGCAGCACCTAAAGGAAACCCACACGGAAACGGGTAGAACATGCAAACTCCACACAGAAATGACACCTGGTCCAGCTGGGTGTCAAATCAGCGACCTTCTTGCTGCAAGGTGACAGTACTAACTACTGAGCCACCGTGCTGACAGTGAGAGACCAGTCAAAAGTATTTTGTTGTTGTTAATACAACCTAAAAATCTGTTTTAGGGTATAAACGCCTGAAAAATAACAACTGCACAGTCCATGAGTCTATGTGAACTGGCTCCCAAAAGCACTACAGTATGTAGTGCTCTAAAACTGCAAGCTGTTTCCATTAAAACCACTTCCCAAATATTTGAGTAAGGTTTTCATCATCATAAAACTCTATGGCATGCTGTACTGAAATGGACACACTGCATCACAAATCAAGCAGAGGCCTTTTCAATGCCAAGTAGCTGTTGTTTCTGACAGTGCACCTATCCTCAGACTCATCGCCCTCCTGGCACTGTGGTGATGTAGGATGGTGTGGCAGCTGCCACCCCCAGCCCCCCTCAGCTGATTGCAAACAGCTCATGCGTTCACAGTTTCACAGCATCCCAGTCATAGCCTATGGGCCTCTCGCCATCTGGGGCTGTGCAAGAGCCACGCAACGGCAGCCATGATTTAACACACAGGATAAACAGATATTTCATAATTCACATGGCGAGATGGGTGAATGGAGATTTCTGCTGGGTGATGGGGCCTTTGGGACAATGGAAATGGGACAATAAGACATGCATGTTTTTTTTATTTTCTTTCATTAATATATAGCAAATATATCTGTGTGTGTGTGTGTGTGTGTGTGTGTGTGTGTGTGTGTGTGTGTGTGTGTGTGTGTACCTTGTATTCCTTACATTGTGGGGATTAAATGCCCCCAAGTAAAGCAATATCAGAAAATTTTGACCTTGTGGGGACATTTGTTTATTTTTTTGGTCCCCATGAGAAGAATGACTCATAAATCACATAGAATGAGGTACACTCAATGGCCACTTTATTAGGTACACCTTGTACCGGGTTGGATCCATTTTTGCCTTCAGAACTGCCTTAATCCTTCCTGGCATAGATTCAACAAGATACTGCAAATAGTCCTCAGAGATTTTGGTCCATATTGACATAATAGCATTACGCAGTTGCTGCAGATTTGTCGGCTGCACATCCATGATGCGAATCTCCCGTTCCACCACATCCCAAAGGTGCTCTATTGGATTGAGATTGGTGATTGTGGAGGCCATTTGAGTACAGTGAACCCATTATCATGTTCAAGAAACCAGTCTGAGATGATTCGGGCTTTATGGGTACACTGTGGGTGGACATGGGGATGAACATGGTCAGCAACAATACTCTGTTAGTCTGTGGCACTGACATGATGCTCAGTTGGTACTAATGGGCTCAAAGTGTGCCAAGAAAATATCCCCCACACCATTACACCACCACCACTAGCCTGTGCTAATTGTGCCCTTTCTCCCCATTTTGATGCTCATTCTGATGCCCATTCTGAACTGCAGCAGATCATCTTGATTATGTCTATATGCCTAAATGCATTGAGTAGCTGCCATGTGATTGGCTAATTAGAAATTTGCATTAACGAGCAGATGGACAGGTGTACCTAATAAAGCAGCCGGTGAGTGTTTTTTGAAAATGTAAAAATGCAGATTGTTGTTGTTTTTTTTTGTAAGGGTTGGGTATAGGAGTATATAGGAATAGAAAATACTGCCTTTACTGTACAAACATCATTATGTATATGGAAAGTCCCCATAAAAAAGCTGTATATGTGTGTATCTGTTTTTTTCTTGTCTTTGTTCTTTTTTTTTTTTTTTTTAGTTCTGGCTAAAAACAGCAAACATATTTTGTTTTCAGATATTCATTCATTCATTCATTTTCTTTTAAGCTTAGTCCCTTTATTAATCTGGGCATGCCACAGCGGAATGAACCACCAACTTATCCAGCATATGTTTTACGCAGCGGATGCCCTTCCAGCTGCAACCCATCACTGGGAAACACTCATACATTCACACATGTACACGCTTATACACTACGGACAATTTAGCTTACCCAATTCACCTGTACTGCATGTCTTTGGACTTGTGAGGGAAGCCAGAGCACCTGGAGGAAACCCACGCGAATGTGGTAAGATCATGCAAACTCCACACAGAAATGCCAACTGACCCAGCAGAGGCTTGAACCAGTGACCTTCTTGCTGTGAGGCGAGAACACTACTCATTGCACCACCGCGTCACCGTTTTCAGATTTTCATTCATTCATTCATTTTCTTGTCAGCTTAGTCCCTTTATTAACCTGGGGTCGCCACAGCGGAATGAACTGCCAACTTATCCAGCACATTTTTACGCAGCGGATGCCCTTCCAGCCGCAACCCATCTCTGTGAAACATCCATACACTCATTCACACTCATACACTACGGACAATTTAGTCTACCCAATTCACCTGTACCGCATGTCTTTGGACTGTGGGGGAAACCGGAGCACCCGGAGTATTTGCCTTTGTGGAAACCCACGCGAACACAGGGAGAACATGCAAACTCCACACAGAAACGCCAACTGACCCAGCCGAGGTTCGAACCTGCGACCCAGCGACCTTCTTGCTGTGAGGCGACCACTACCTACTGCGCCACTGTGTTGCCGTTTTCAGATATGTAATTATTAATTTTATACAACAAAATGTTTAACCTCCAAAGAGTTAAAGGAATTCAATGTTTGGTGTAATAACTCTGATTTTCAATCAAAACAAATGAAAACCTTGTGAACTAAAAAAAACACGTGTACTATCTTTATTGAGACTTTCCATATCATAATGATTTTTATACTATACTGACTGCATATTCTAACTCTATAACTCTATGCTTCACAAGAAACAATCTGCATTTATATCTGCAAATACTTCATTTTGTGTGATTTACGAGCTGTTTTTGTCATGGGAATGAAAAATTTCCACACAAGGTAAAAATTTACAAGTATTAGTGTATATGAGGGGGTGCACACACACACGCACGCACGCACGCACGCACACACACACACACACACACACACACACACACACACACACGCGTGCGCTCGCACACACAAAATACATACAGAAGAAACAAAATTGTCTGAGAAAACTGTTGTAAACAAATGTTATATTGGTGCCTCCATTCTAGGTTTGCTGAAAATACACACTTTAGCCATTAATTCTGATAACCTCTCAACATTTACATTTAATCGTCATATGCCATTTTACAGGATAATCTGTCATGCAAACACGTTGCACTTATGATGCACCCATATTCCAGCATCATGAAGCTAAACTGCTTGCTTGAATTCAATAGATGCGATAAATGTTTTCCATGGCCTCACAAATCAGCAGATCTAAACCTCATTAATCCTTTAGGGGCAAATCTAAAGTGCAGAGTGTGTATATTTATTAATGTTTCAACATCAAACAGCACACAGTTTAGGTCTTAATGTATATGTCAAGAAAACAGTCAGATTAACTATATGGGCGTTCAGACCACAATAATACTACAGGCCTGTTTACTGTTAATGTTTTCCAAAAGTATGAAATGCAGAGCAAATTCTAAAAAAAAAGTGTTCTTATCAACTTCAAGTATTAAATCAATCTTTTGTCATCCTTTCATTTTGTTCACTTTATTCAATGGCCACATATTTAAGTGATTGATATGCATGCACTGTCAAGTGCAACAGCTACTGAGCCAAAATGTTATCTTATTAATGTTTCATGTGGATCTTTTCATGCTCAGGGACTCATGCTGTGATGAAACATCCATATATATATATATATATATATATATTCATCTGGCATATAAAAAGGGAAAGAAAAAGGAAAAAGGAAAGAAAACATGTCAGTGTCTTCAACAATAATTTTCTGCAAAAAAATTAACTTCTCACCGAAGGCAGGATTCACAAAAGATTTTTAAAAATGATTTTTTAAAACATATTATTTTCTAATAATCAATCAATCAATCAATCAATCAATCAATCAATCAATCAATCAATCAATCAATCAATCAATCAATCAATCAATCAATCAATCAATCAATCAAATATTTTCAAAAAAGTTAAAGTTATGTTCCTATAAGTTAGAATTACCTTCCTTTTATTTTTAAATGTAAGATGTTTAGTGAACATACTGAGGTAATGTAAACAGGGATCAGCAGAGCTGCAACAACAGAAAATCCTGTTGTAATTTGGCTTAAAATTTATGAAGGGGATTATTTTTCTTCTAATGTTTGATCCTGTAAATTGCAATACTGTATTCCATGAAGTGGTACTTAAATAAATATAACATGCTATGACTGCAGTGCTGAATTTCAGAGCTACTGCAGACACACTATGACCAGATACTCATCTGTTTTCTTACTGCTGTCATTAATATTGTGTTTTTATGATAATGGCTGTGGTAATTGACAATACAGCAAGCGTTCTCCATTCCAGCATGCTGTTAAGTTGAATAATATAAACACACTTTATTTAAATTATCTACATGCACTACTAGTCAGTCTCTACTGTTGCTCCCATCTAATTCCAATATACCAGGTTCTTATTCTCTATATCAAACTCTTTTTATTACCCCTGAGTGAAGAATGAAAAACAGCTTCACTGTGAGTATATAAAGACCTTTTTTAACTCGTTCAACCTTGTTTGTATTTTACTTTTATTATATTGCACCTTAGAGGACTAAACTACAGTCTAGCACTTCAGCTTTATACTTGCCAAACTGCCTAATTGCAGACATACATTAAAGGGACCGATTATTGAAATTTCAATTTTACATTGTGTTTGAACTTAAATGTGTATTGGCGCTTTGAGTAAAACCCTCCATGTTATGATGAAAGAAGTAAGAGTCTGAGACAAAAGCTGTTTGCAGAATCTGTATAAAATGATTAACCTGAGCAAGTCCTACCATTGCTGTGAGTTTTATTGCTTATCTTGATATAGTTATATGACGAGTGGATGTTAAAACTGTTTACCACAGAAACAGATTTGTACTTTGACCACCCAAAAATGATAACTATAGGGTATATGCAGAAGTATCCGGAAAGACTTTTATTTTGTCAGTAACTTGGGTCAAGCGCTTCCAGTGAACTGTGTGCCATTACAAAATCGGAGTGTTTAAGGTCTGTTTTCTTCAAAAAATCAGCTGAGTGATATCCAATATAAAGTGGGTTCCAGATTGTACAAGAAGCACTGCATTAAAATACATTTTTCCCCCGCCATGTCTTTAAAAATGAACATAGCCTGCTAATCCTGACGGGCGCGTGCGTGTAAACGTTTTTTCATCTGGTTTTACGCTTGAGCAACTAAATGAATGCCAAAGTCTATTTAACTGATTATATTTTAATTACATTACAACATCGAGACTTTAAAAGGAACCATATAAAATGGTTAAAAATGTATAAAAAATCAGTCAATCAGTCAATCAGTCAATCAATCGATCATTCAATCAGTCACTCAATCAATCAATCAATCAATCAATCAATCAATCAATCAATGTTAACTAATCATTTCAGTCCTAATAAACTGCTATAATAATTGTGTAATTATAACACATGATGGCAGGGGATAAACAACTGCAGTTTGTCCCAACAAAACATTTGAAACTCAAGGAAACCCTTATAATTATAATAAGGCTTTTCTAAATTGAAGGTTTTAGTACATTTGAGAACTGGGTTTATGGTTGCCTTCAGAAGAACAAAGAAATGATTTTGATTATTATGAGCCTGGTGAGAGGAAAACAACATCTGCTAAGGAGCAGAAAAAAAACATTTTCATTAACAGCACAGTCCCCAAGTGAAGTGGTCGCTCATAGGTCCAAGAAGGTCAGAAAATTGTACCTAGCCCAATATACAAGGGTGTTAATTGTTAAGTTGTTTGGATGTACATTGAGCTTTAAAGCAATTCACTAGACTATAAATGTTTACATATAATGATACAATTAAGAAACACTGCCCACTTTTGGACAGTTAAGCCACAAATATGCATTACACCTTATTGTAATGTGAATAATACTATTTGTTTTAAAACAGACATTTAATGGAAGTGAAGAACATGTTTACTGAAGCATATTAATAGCTCATTTGAAGACCATCATTATTATGATTGTATTGTTTGTTCCGTATCACTTTATTTCAATGGTCCCCTATGGACATTCTGTTGACTAGTAATTTTGCATCTACGTCAGCTACTGTACCTCTAATTACAGTATTTTTAGACTGTTAAATTATGGTTAGAGATTATGGTTAGAGATGGTAGAAAGATTTGATACTTGCAAAGATATGCTTTTAGAATATCTGTTGAGGAGCCATCACAATAAAGCGTAAGCATATAACAAACAGACAGTCCATCAATACTCAAATGACTGCGAATTGCCATGTCATGTTTATAAATTATTCTTCAAACCCTGAACCTAAGCCTAACCTAACTGTCTAATCCTAATAACTAGTAGCTGACATGTTATTGTAAATTTACTTATCATCAAAGGAGCATGAAAATAAAGTACATTTACTCTTTGTTGTTACAACCTGTGTTCCAATTTCAATCCAATGCTTTTTAAGCCTTCACAAATCGAAATCAGTGGACAGAATAGTTAAGGGATGTAAATTACTTTTAAAATAAACATGAAGGGGAATGTACATGGTCCAATACAAACCTGCATGATAAAAAAAGAATCACATTAAAGAAAAGCAGATGCAGACACTCACCACATCTATGATCTGAAGCAGTGTGAGTCCCAGCTCCACCACTATGGGTGCAGAATCATTGAGAACAGGCCTTTCCAGTCTGTTATAGTTCTCCATCAACTCTTTATACAACTTCCGCTGGTATTCCCCCTGTAAAGAGCCTATATAATAAAAGAAAGATAGAAAGAAAGTAATCAATACAATTCTGTCTCTGTTTCTAGACAAATCTGTATGACTTTTTATGACAGTATGGCTCACATTGGACATGTTCTTATTTGTCTAGAACAGCTGTGTCCAAACTTGGTCCTGGAGGGCCGGTGTCCTGGAGAGTTTAGCTTCAAACTTAATTAAGCACACCTGAACCAGCTAATCAAGTTCTTACTAGTTATACTAGAAAGCTCCTGGCAGGTGTGTTGAAGCAAGTTGGAACTAAACTCAGCAGGACATCGGCCCTCCAGGACCGAGTTTGGACACCACTGGTCTAGAAAGACTATTTATTTCTGAAACACTTGAGGTGCTTTAATTTTTATATAATAGAATACAATATCCACTTTGGTTCATTTCTAGCAAATTTTAGATTTTAGATTAGATTTTGAGCTTTTTGTGCCATTTTGTCAGAAACTGTTTAAAAAAGAGATGGATGGACAGCAGGTGTAAACTATTTTTTTTTTTTTACTACTTGTGATCTGACTAATCCAAATACAGTGTATCCGGAAAGTATTCATAGCGCTTCACTTTTTCCACATTTTTTAATGTTACAGCCTTACTCCAAAAAGGATTAAATTCATGTATTTCCTCAAAATTCTACACGCAATACCCCATAATGACAATGTGAAAAAAGATTTTTTGAAATTGTTGTCAATTTATTAAAAATAAAAAACCTGAAAAAGTCATACTCATAAGTATTCACAGCCTTTGCCGTGAAGCTCTAAATTGAGCTCAGATACATTCTGTTTCCACTGATCATTCTTGAGATGATTCAGCAGCTTAATTGGAGTTCATCTGTGGTAAATTTAGTTGATTGGACATGATTTGAAAAGGCATACACCTGTCTATATAAGGTCCCAGGGTTGACAGTGCATGTCAAAGCACAAACCAAGCATGAAGACAAAGGAATTGTCTGTAGACCTCCAAGACAGGATTGTCTCAAGGCACAAGGCTGGGGAAGGTTACAGAAAAATTTCTGCTGCTTTGAAAGTTCCTATGAGCACAGTGGCCTCCGTCATCTGTAAGTGGAAGACACTTGGAACCACTAGGACTCTTCCTATAGCTGGCTGGCTGGCTGGAAAGATGAATGCAGCAATGTACAGAGACATCCCGAATGAAAACCTGTTTCAGAGTGCTCTTGACCTCAGACTGGGGCGACGGTTCATCTTCCAGCAGGACAATGACCCAAAGCACACCGCCAAAATTTCAATGGAGTGGCTTCACAACAACTTGGTGAATGTCCTTGAGTGGCCCAGCCAGAGCCCAGACCTAAATCCTATTGAACATCTCTGGAGAGATCTGAAAATGACTACATCGTCACTTCCCATCCAACCTGATAGAGCTTGAGAGAAAATTCCCAAAGACAGGTGTGCCATCATATTCAAGAAGACTTGTGGCTGTAATTGCTGCCAAAGGTGCATCAACAAAGTACTGAGCAAACCCGTGAATACTTATGTACATGTGATATTTCAGTTTTTTTTTTTATTATTATTAATTTGCAACAATTTCAAAAAATATGTTTTTCACATTGTCATTATGGGGTATTGTGTGCAGAATTTTGAGGAAATAAATGAATTTAATCCTATTTGGAATAAGGCTGTAACATAAAATTATTTTTAGAAAAAGTGAAGCGCTATGAATACTTTCCGGATGCACTATACATCTTAATTTCAAAGCTGAATGTCACTGAAAGACAGATGGTTTTGGTTTAAATTAATTTATTTGTTGATTAATTTACTGATATCAGTGGACCCTTTACCCATATACTGTATATTTGTGAGATGCAGAAAGCATTGGGTAATTGTCTATAGTAGTAAATAGAATCTACAACTAATGTAAAAAAGGGCAAAACATATAGAGAGATCAGAATATGTTGCTTTCTTGCTGTCAATCCATATGCCATTGTATTAAAATCACAGCAACTAGTTTTGACTGTAATTTAATACCAAGGGGAAAAAGAAAACCTACAAAAAATAACTGTTTTAAAAATAACAATTGTGAAAACATCGGTCTATGAAAGGGTTCGTATTGTTATCCAGTATAATGTATATAGAACCGCGTTAAAGGGACAGTCTGAGAGAAGAAAATTATATGTAAAACAGTATGCTTCAGCAGTATTAAATATTAATAACTGACACACTCCTTGCGAGGATGTATTTAAGCCCTGTGATGTGTACAAATGGGATTTGCTCAAATGTAAAACACGATGAGATGGAGTGATGAAATGGAAAATTTCAACAAACTAATGAATGACATAATATTAGCAGTCAAGGATAATTCAATGTGGATAATTCAATTTTCTTGGAACATCTGTTATGATGTCTATGTTTAGATTCAGTATGGTTAAGCTGTTACACAAGCAGAAGTTCCTTCATAAATCAAAGGAACCAATTCACATTCTATGCGCAAATCATCACTCATACTCTCCTGATTTATATGGGGAAATTAAGAGAAGCATATGTTCTTTCTATCTGTGTGAGTCTGTAGCTGTGACAGAAAGAGAGACAGATCATATTATATGCAGGTAGCATAAAGTCAACACGAATACTGATGCAAACTCTCAGCATTTTGACAAATTCATCATCAGTGTCAAAACCTGTCAACTAAAAAGCAAAAGGCTAAAAAGCAAAGGCTTTCATCTCTGCATAGACCTAAAACATCACTGTTGTTTTTGACAATGTACAGGGTATTCATTTATTTAATCAAAAGTTATGAGCTTTGAAGTGCAGAATATTTGTTTAAAATGCATCCATTGAATTGTTCATAAAATTGTGTAGAGCTGACTATTATCAATTAGAAGCATTCAAACTTACTATAATTATTAAGGCTAATGAACTGAGAAATACAAAAATTCTCAAAAATCTTTTGACATGTATTTCAGAACATGTATTTCAGAACTCATCTTTCTTAGTCTAAAAACAGCTTGAATTTAAATGAAACTTGCACTGTGGCAACACCTGCTCTAAACTTATGTAGCTATTTACGCACATATTTAAATAACGATAGAAACAAACACACCTATGCAGAAACCAGTGACATATAGAACGCTCTGGTTACTAAAGTAACCCTCGTTCCCCGAGGGGGGGAACGGAAATGCTATGTGGAAACTTCCACTATGGGGATTTCATTCAGAAAGCCAATCATCTGAAAAAGTATGTAAACGGGCCAATGAAATGCCAATGAGTTGGCAGCTTCAGCTTGCGCACCTGATGCTCGTTGCAATTAACTTGCTATAAGAGCACATGTGCGAGCAAAGCCAAAGCATAATTTTTTTAGCGGAAGAGACTTTCACCTCAACAGCTAAGGGGCAATCATTATGGCGAAGGAACATAGCATTTCCGTTCCCCCCCTCGGGGAACGAGGGTTACTTTAGTAACCAGAGCGTTCCCCTTCGGAAGGGGAACTTCAATGCTATGTGGAAACTTCCACTATGGGGAAATGTTTGGAAAACGCCATAATGATTGAACCTTACCTTCGCCCCCGATGAGAGGTTTGCCAGGCAAAGGAGCGTGAGCGCACCTGCGTCACCAGAGGCGCGGTCTTCCAACGTGTTCCCTGGCCCTTACTTATCCCACTTCAACAGAAGATTTACGGATTTAGATATATTTTTCGGGAGCCGCAAATGCGTCTAGAATAATTTCTAGGAATTTAATACGATAGTACGTTGGGAATGCGTGCAGTCCCAATAGGGAGGACGCTGCGGAGGCCACCTGCTACCCAAGTGGGGAGACTGGGGCAAATAGCATATGAACTAACCCCGAGAAGGGGGAGTAAGCATATGAAAATTAGATGGTTAGCGGTGAGGGAAGACACGGGTCCGCCTGTGAGGGGGGACTGCACCGTGGCAGTATAAGCATATGGGATCGCCTAGTGGGGATCGCACATAGCAGGCACCTATACCCAGAACGCGGGCTGACCATCGGGCAGACCAGCAACGTAACGGGCCAGTGCCTGACTCCTCCGCTGAGTCAGGTGCTGGGGGCCGTTAAGGAATATGTGCAGGGTTCGCCAGCGAGGAACTTTTCTGACAGAGCGAAAAAGCGCACGTATCTCTGGGTTAGAGAGAATGGCGCAGCAAGCGTTTTACAACACCTAACCGAATTTCTCATTCACCGCGTGAGAAAATCGGCTCCCCTCAAGATTAATAAATCTTCTAATAGGTGTCGCCCAGCCCGCAGCTCTACAGTGTCTGTTAGAGAGGCGCCGCGTGCTAACGCCCAAAAGGATGCACGCTTCGAGGAGGGCGCTCTCACTCTTGGGGGACGCGGCTCGCCCTGGCTCAGATGAGCGAGGAAGATGGCATTCAGAGTTCAGTGGGTATGTTCCAACCTCTGTTTGGATACGGCACTTCCCGTCTGCCGATCACCATAACAGATAAAGAGCTGAGTACGGTCCGTGTAATAGCAAAGTGCGAAGGACCAAATAAAGGGGCTGGGTCTGCCTCCTCCGTGGGCAGCGCTTGCAGGTTCACTACGTGGCTGAAAGAACGCTGTAGGAACCTAGGGCACCTAGGTGGACCGGGGTCTCAGGTAAACGTGAGAGTGGGCCGACCCAAAACGTTGGCACATTTCGCTGACCGAAAATGCCTCCAGATACCCACCCATTTGGCCGATGCAAACGCGACCAGCAGAGCTGTCTACCTGGACAGAAATCTTAAAGATACTGAGTCGAGTGATCGAGCAGACCTCTCCTAAGAGAGATCTCCAAGTGGGTATGAGAGGGAAACAGGAAAATTAATATTCATGTCTCGCGCCTCTGGGAACTGGATGATGAGACGATACTTCCCAGCGCGCCGCCATCGCCGCATCCTTAGAGCGGGGATGATCGTAACGCCAACCCCTCAGAGCGGAGGGGACAGCCTAGCTCCAGTCAACTGAAGGAGGATAGCATCACTCTGATCTGGCATGTTCGGGGTTTCCTTCTCGGGGAAAAAGGTAACCACACAGCGAATAGACTCCACTTCAGGCGTGGGCATGCCTCGTAGAGGGTGCTCAGCCTGAGTGACAGTGTTAACCACCTAATCGGTAAGTCACCTAAGTCCTCCGCACTCCATCTATGAACCGTACATGAAGCATAGATCTGGGCGCGGGTGCCAAACGGTGCCTGTCCCCTGTTTCCAGGGGATGTGCCAGGGAGGGGCCATCACGAGGAGAGAGTTGAAAGCAGGTCCGATTGGGTCAGAGAGGCGCAATACGAGAGCTGTTCCTCGACCTCCCTGACTTTACACATTATCTGTGCGAGTAGGCTCACTGGAGAAATGTGTATTACACACGCCCCGAGGCCAGCTATGTAGCCAGTGGACTTCTCTGAGTTAGAGAGAGAAAAGGCGCAGCACCGAACAGCTGGACAGTCGGGGGTGGAGTCTCCATTTTCCCAGGCGAAACTGCCGTGAGAGCGAATGGGCTGCACAGTTGAGCTCGGTGAGGAAAAAATGGAATGCAGCGATTGCGCCGCGTATGACTCCGGGGGAGCAGACGGCGAGCGAGCTGAGACATGCTGCGAGAGCGGATACCCCCCACACGGTTGATATACGCCCCCGCTGCCGTACTGTTCGTCCTGACCAGTACGTGTTGTCGCTCCAGCACCGGTAAAAAACGGCGGAGAGCGAGAAACACTGCCAACAGCTCTAGGCGATTGATATGCCAATGCAACTGGGTTTTTTCAGCTGCATGCCCGCAACACACGGCCCCCCAGCCAGTGCTGGAAGCATCTGTCAAAACGACAATATGTCTGGACGCCTGTCCTAGAGGCACTCAGGCCTGTAGGAACGAGGGGTCGTTCCAGGGGCTGAGGGCGCGGCGACACAGCGCAGTGACAGTCACTCGGTGTGTGTCCTCGTGCCATGCGCGTCTGGGGACTCGATCGTGAAGCCAGTGCCGAAGTGGTCTCATATGGAGTTATCCGAGCGCGTACAGCAGCTGCGCATGTCATATGCTCCAGGAGCCTCTGAAAGATTTCAGTGGAACCACTATTTTGCTGTCGAACTCTCACAGACAGTTCAGCATTAGCTGAGCGCGCTCTCCGGAGAGGCGCGCTGTCATGGTGACCGAGTCCAGCTCCAACCCGAGAAAAGAGATCCTCTGCACGGGGGCGAGTTTGCTCTTTTCTCGGTTGACCTGAAACCCCAATAGGTGGAGGTGCAGGAGCACCTTGTCTCTGTACATAGTCAATTACTCCCACGAGAGGGCTAAAAACAGCCAGTCGCCGAGATAATTGAGTATGCGGATGCCCGCGAGCCGAAGGGGCGCTAGGGCACCCTCCGCGAGCTTGGTGAAGACCCGCGGATACAGAGAGAGCCCGAAGGGGAGGACTTGTACTGTCAGGCTCACTCGACGCAGACCGCAGAAAAGTGACGGTGGCGTGGAGTATGGAGACATGAAGTACGCGTCCTTCAGGTCTATGCTGCAGACCAATCCCGAGGACGAACGCACAGGAGGATGCGCTTCTGCATAAGCATTTTGAACGGCAGCTTGTGCAGACAGCGGTTCAAAACGCGCAGATCTAGGATTGGCCGTAACCCACCGCTCTTTTGGGTACGATGAAGTACAGGCTGTAAACCTGCTCTCCATCTCGGCTGGAGGGATCGGTTAGATTGCATCCTTCGCCAGGAGGACAGCAACCTTCTCTCACAAGACAGGGGCGGGCACAGGGCTGACCCTGGTGACATACACCCTGTGAACTTGGGAGGCCGTTTCACGAATCGAATCGCGTAGCCGAGTCTGATCGTGCTTATGCGCCACCGCAAAGGGCTGGGCTGCGCTAACCAGGCAGGCAGAGCCCTCGCTAATGACTGCATCGCTACAATCGCTGACGTACCAGCAGTGGGGCAGCGCGGAGTGGGAGTGCTGATCCGGGGAGCGCTGGGGTCCCGCGGAAGAGCTGGAGGTGAGAGATTTACTCACCTTGCACTCAGACTCCGGAGGAGAGGGCTGGAGGTGTGAGAGAAAGGAGACCGTCCTCCCAGACCCCGTGAGCCACTGGCGAAGTGCGCCGATCCTGCGAGCTGGAAGGCTTTTCATCGCGTCCCAGACTGGCAGTATTCGGGCTGTCACATCCAGGGAAGGAAAGATACTCTTTCTCTGAGGAGCCCGGCCCCCCACCGGGGAGAGAGCAAGTTCCCTCTTCTCCAGATGGCCGTCTCAAGAGCGCTTCGCGGTCCGTTGTCCGGACTTAACGGCGCCCTGGGACGGGGAGCGCTGGTTGCCTGTGAGGTGCTCGGCGCTGCCGCTGGCCGGAGGCGCAGGCGGGGGCGGAGCAGCACTCGAAGACGGGCGCTCTCGGCTACAAGCAGTGGATGTGGATGGTTCGGCGGGAGGGGAGCGGTCTTACATCCCCGCCGAAGGATGGCCCATCGTATCCGACTGCACCGCCGTGAATTCCTGGGTGAATTCACCAACGGTCTCGCCGAACGGGCCAGACTGGTATATGGGGGAGTCAAGAAAGTGAACTTTGTCGACTCCGCGCATATTTTTGCCAGGTTTAGCCCGAGGTGGCGGTCCTGGACCACTAACGTGGCCATCGTCTTTCCCGGGGCACACGCAGCGGACTTGAGATCCGTGGAGCTCAGTCGGGTGCGGTGCAGGGCTTGTAACAAGCCTGGGTCAGAACCACCCTCGTGCAGCTGGGCCAGCGCGCGCATGGACCCTGGCGTGCAGGGTGGAAGCAGTCTGGCCCGCGGCTGTGTGGGCTCTGGCTCGAGAGGCAGAAAACCTCCTTCATCAAACCATGACAGCCCAACCTCCGATGCAGCGGTGGACATCTGAGCCTCGGTGTCATCAAGTGAGAGGGCGGCCATCCGAGGATGGAGCGCTTCTCTCACTCAAAGCTTGGATGGAGCGCGTGGAGGAGTGAGAGGTCCACAAGCCCGAGGGCGGCAGATTTACTCCCACTGTAACCCTCAGATCTGCCTGAGTGCCCACCGCGGAGCGGGGGACAACTGGGGTGGGTGGCTCTTTTGCAAGAGCGAGCCGCGATCTTAACTGCGCAACAGACATGCCACCGCAGTGATGGCATGCACTGCCCACGAGCACCGCATTAACATGCTGGACCCCCAGACATGAAACGCAGTGCTCGTGCCCATCATCCGAGGACAGGAAACCACCGCATCCAGAAACGCACAGTCGGAGCGACGTCTTGAAAAAGACGCGCTGCACGACCGTGTTGCTCTTTTAGGAAATTCGCAACAATACATACCGCTCTGGAGGACCGGACCCAAAGGACGCCAGGCAAGGGAGAAACCCAGCTCGACCATCTGCCGCTGCATGTCACACACTCTGGACCGGGAGATCGCTCTCGTTCACTCTCTGTCTGAAACTCAGCTGGAGGAACCCTCATCGACTCTCTCAGAAGGCTGTTGAAGTCTCTGAAGTGAAAATGATGCTTTGGCTTTGCTCGCACATGTGCTCTTATAGCAAGTTAATTGCAACGAGCATCAGGTGCGCAAGCTGAAGCTGCCAACTCATTGGCATTTCATTGGCCCGTTTACATACTCTTTCAGATGATTGGCTTTCTGAATGAAATCCCCATAGTGGAAGTTTCCACATAGCATTGAAGTTCCCCTTCCGAAGGGGAACAAACTGCATAGCCCTTAGCATGAGTGAACGCGGGTTGCTTTACTTCATAATCAAAACAGCAGGTATAAGTGCCATGTCACATAGCCTACTATACAGTATAGATTATTTTATGTTAAAACTATTAACTACAAATGAAATCATGCCCTTTTTTACATTTAAACTACCAATTAAATTTTTGTGAAAGAATTCAAAGCATTTCACCTTTAAAAAAGACCATACCTGTTACAACCCTATGGTTGCATGTTTGCCTGCAATGTTTGAAGTATCTCTCTCTCTCCGCGCTCTGCCTAGGAAATGTCTAATTGGATATTTCAGACTAGCTACTCGCTCCTGAATGGCCTAAAAAGCTCGACACAACTTACTTGTCAGCCATCTTTGTTTGGGTCACTCTTGCTTTGTGTGTTTTGGACTATTTGTTTCTTGGATAGTGCAGAGTTGTGTATGTGTTGAAGTTTGTGAGCTTTGAGAGATTTAAGAGATTTGTCAGTATTGTTTGCTTTTTGTTATTTTTGATCCTCTGACTTATTTGACCCTTCTGCTTGTTTGCAGAGTTGGATGTGACGCATTCCACAGTAACACGTTACTATATTGTAATAAAATTTTTGAGGAACGCAGTAACGCAACAAATTACCTTTTAAATTTGTGTACTTTAATTACAGTTACACAAAGTTAATGTAATTGCATTACTTACGTTAATAATATAGTTTTTAGAAGAAAAAAATTCTTTTAAATAACGTTACCGTTAGCATGTGCTTTTGAATTGCTGGACAACGTGATTGAAATGTTTGCTGACGAGAGTGGTTGCTTCTTCAAGTCGAAATTAGAGTTGGACAATGTCGACCAATTTGACATCATATGATGTCTAATGTGAAATATCGTGATGGACGATGGTATCATCAATCTTTTCTCGGGTTAGAGCTGGACTCGGTCACCATGACAGCGTGCCTCTCCGGAGAGCGCGCTCAGCTAATGCTGAACTGTCTGAGAGAGTTTGACAGCAAAATAGTGGTCACACCGCTCGGATTGCTCCATATGAGACCACTTCAGCACTGGCTTCACGATCGAGTCCCCAGACGCGCATGGCACGCGGGCACACACCGGGTGACTGTCACTATGCTGTGTTGCCACGCCCTCAGCCCATGGAATGATCCTTTGTTCCTACAGGCCTGAGTCCCTCTAGGACAGGTTTCCAGAAATATTGTCGTTTTGACAGATGCTTCCAGCACGGGCAGGGGGGCCGTGTGCTGCGGGCATGCAGCTGCGGGCCTGTGGAAAGGAACCCAGTTGCATTGGCATATCAATCGCCTAGAGCTGTTGGCAGTGTTCCTCGCTCTCTGCCATTTTTTACCAGTGCTGGAGCGACAACACGTGCAGATCAGGATGGCAATAGGGCGGCTGTGGCATATATCAACCGTATGGGGGGTATCCGCTCTCGCCGCATGTCTCAGCTCGCTCGCCGTCTGCTCCCCCGGAGTCATACGCAGCGCAATCGCTGCATTCCTTTTTTATCCACTAAGCTCAACCGTGCAGCCCAGTCGCTCTCACGGCAGTTTCGCCTGGGAAAATGGAGACTCCACCCCTGACTGGCCAGCTGTTATGGGCTGTGCCTTTCTCTCTCTAACTCAGAGATTCGTGCGCTCTCACTTGAGTTCCCCACTTGGCGAAGCCTGCAAAGTCCTCTGGCTACACAGCTGGCCCCGGGGCGTGTGTAATACGCATTTCTCCAGTGAGCCTACTCGCACAGATACTGTGTAAAGTCAGGGAGGTCGAGGAACAGCTCTCGTATTGCGCCTCTCTGGCCCAATCGGACCTGCTTTCAACTCTCTTCGTGATGGCCCCTCCCTGGCACATCCTCTGGAAACAAGGGACAGGCACCGTTTGTCACCCAGGCCCAGATCTATGCCTCACGTAGATAAAGTGCGGAGGACTTAGGTGACCTACCAATTAGGTGGTTAACACTGTGGAGTCTATTCGCTGTGTGATTACCTTTTTCCCCGAGAAGGAAACCCCGAACATGCCAGATCAGAGTGATGCTATCCTCCTTCAGTTGACCGGAGCTAAGGCTGTCCCCTCCGCTCTGAGGGGCTGGCGTTACGATCATCCCCGCTTTAAGGATGCGGCAATGGCGGCGCGCTGGGAAGTATCATCTCATCATCCAGTACCCAGAGGCGCGAGACATGAATATTAATTCTTCCTGTTTCCCTCTCATACCCACTTGTAGATCTCTCTTAGGAGAGGTCTGCTCGATCACTCGACTCAGTATCTTAAAATTCTGTCCAGGTAGACAGCTCTGCTGGTCGCGTTTGCATCGGCCAAATGGGTGGGTATCTGAAGGCATTTTCGGTCAGCGAAATGTGCCAGCGTTTTGGGCCGGCCTACTCTCACGTTTACCTGAGACCCCGGCCCACCTAGGTGCCCTAGGTTCCTACAGTGTTCTTTCAGCTACGTAGTGAACCTGCAAGCGCTGCCCACGGAGGAGGCAGACCCAGCCCCTTTATTTGTTGTGTCCTTCGCACTTTGCGTATTATACGGACCGTACTCAGCTATTTTATCTGTTACGGTGATCGGCAGAAGGGAAGTGCCGTATCCAAACAGAGGTTGAAACATACCCACTGAAGAGTGAAAGCCATCTCTCTCACTCATCTGAGCCAGGGCGAGTCGTGTCCCCCAGGAGTTAGAGCACGCGCCTCGAAGCGTGCATCCTTTTGGGCGTTAGCACGTGCCGCCTCTCTAGCAGACACTGTAGAGCTGCGGGCTGGGCGACACCTATTGCGAGATTTATTAATCTTGAGGGGAGCCGATTTCCTCACGCGGTGAATGAGAAATTCGGTTAGGTGTTGTAAAACGCTTGCTGCGCCATTCTCTCTAACACGGAGATTAGTGCGCTTTTTCGCTCTGTCAGTAAAGTTCCCTGCTTGGCGAACCCTGCAGATATTCCTACGAGGCCCCCAGCATCTGAATCAGTGGAGGAGTCAGGCGCTAGCCCGTTACATTGTTGGTATGCCCGCTGGTCAGCCCGGGGTTCTGGGTATAGGTGCCCGCTATGTGCGATCCCCACTAGGCGATCCCATATGCTTATACTGCCACGGTGCAGTCCCCCCTCACAGGCGGACCTGTGTCTTCCCTCACCGCTAACCATCTTATATTCATATGCATACTCCCCCTTCTCAGGGCTACTCCATATGCTCCCTCGCCACCAGTCTTCCCACTTAGGTAGCAGGTGGCCTCCGCTGCGTCCTCCCTATCGGGACTGCACGCATTCCCAACGTACTGTCGTATTAAATTCCTAGAAATTATCTAGACGCATTTGCGACTCCCGAAAAAAATATATCTAAATCTGTAAATCTTCTGCTGAAGTGGGATAAGTAAGGGCCAGGGAACACGTTGGAAGACCACACCTCTGGTGACACAGGTGCGCTCATGCTCTCTTTTGCCTGGCAAACCTCTCATCGGGGGCGAAGGTAAGGTTCAATTATTTTGCCGTTTAGGTTTTAGTGGAAGTTTCCACATAGCAAATAAAAAAAGTTTAAAATAAGCTATTCTTTAATGTATTAATTATTTAAATGCAACATATTTCATTGTATGGGATTAATGTATTGTAGTATTTGTATTGGTCATTAAATCAAATTAAACAATCTATTTATTCAATTAATGAGCATCAGTTGTCATTCAAGAAAATTACCAAATGAACAACTCCTCATTTTTAGGTGTGTGCATACCATGCTGGGCTCCGCCACAGTCCATGACCTGCATGCCTATCTGCTACACTACTGGCAAAAACCATATAATATAGATGCATCTAAAGACACTATAACTGTTGCGTATAGATGCTATGCAAACCGGGGTAGTTCCAAATGCAGCTTTATTATAAGAATGGTCGGACAGGCAGGGATCAAAAACCAGCATTAACAGTGTAGTAGGGAATCAAAAAGCATAATCCAAAAACAGGCAATGGATCAAAACACGATAAACAGTCCAAGATCAAAAATACAGGAAACAGGAATAAACGCTTACGTAAGGACAGCAACAGCTTAACAATACTCAGCCCCATGTGTGTGTGACAGAAGGGTTTAAATAGTCCACATAATCAATGTACATATCAGCTGCGAGTGTGTAATCAAACAGGATATGGAACCGGTTGTGTGTGTGTGGTGCATGACTGAATATGTAGTCCATTTGTCAGCAGATTTGTAGTCCTAGGTGTTTACCAGCGATCTGCTCAGGCTTGATCACTGGTAATCGTAACAATAACATATCACTTTCCTTTATGTATGCCTGCATGTTTATTCTAAATCACAGCAGCATCCATTTTTGAAGGACATTTGAAGGATTTTACATTGGTGCACAGAGCTGTCTCTTCAAACTTTGTGACCTAATCTTAGAAGGAAAACTAGAAGCCAATCATACCAGTGGGCATTTGCTTCTTGAATCTACAGTCCTCTACATCTATTCAAATGGTGTTCTGAAGAGGGTGGTTGAAAAGTTTAAGACCCCTATAAAATACCAAACATTTTAATGATATATTTTAGCAGAGATAAATGGCTTCTACCAGATAAGAAGCATTTTTTTCAAGGGCAAGCCACTAAGAACAATTCATTTTCACTGAAAGTGCACATAGTCTTTTCCTCTAATTACAACTAAACCATTTACCATTGGACGATTTTCTTGATTGAATATGGTGTCCTTTTCTCCTGGCATTTTTAAAGGCTGATACTTACAGAAACTATTTTACAGAGGTCATAACCACACATCTGCTGCACACATTGGTGTTTTATTAAACATCTTTCCATTAAAAGCAATGTCAGGCATGCATTTCAATGCATCTGCCTTTGTTAAAGAACAATATTTTAATCTCTTGCTTCATTGTTTGAATCAGTCCTCACAAAAGAGCAATTTCTGATGGATACATGATGAGCATCAGAATATAGGCTTGACTTGTAAACTTTCAGGCTTAAAAAATTCTTTTTAAAAGTTGCTTTGAAAGTTTACTTTCTGAAAGTCTGGTTTGGCAATACTGTCACGCACACATACACACATACACACACAGCAAACACAGCATGAGCACTGACAATAAAGGAGGCAAAGGAGGATTATAAACCATGACAGTAAAGGATTACAGGGCATGACAATAATGACTGACACTCTTAACGAGGTTCTAAAGTGAAGAAATGACAGCTTCCATCAAAGGCAATACATTAATTTATCTTTTGTTCTTTTGCATCATCTGGAATATCTTGTTATCCACTGTGATGTCACCCAATACGTCAAACTAATAAAAATCACTGAAATCTTACATCACCATATAAAACCCATATTAGTCCTGTGTAATTTAGTTCTCTGTTTATAAATTACTTATAAACAGTTTTTCTTATATGTGGTTTCTCATGTGACTTGCCTGTATAAAATAATATTAAAGAGCACCTGTAAAATTCAACAAGCCGTTTGGACAGAACTGTGTGTAGGGATAGTGTGTCCACTGTCATATTGGAGTGATATAAACCCAACAAATCTCTTTTTTAAAAAATTCCTGACATTAAAAAAGGACCCAAATCCCAGTGATTTTGAGGCCCACCTCAAAGTGACGTAGGAGTATGGTTTTCCCCGCCCACTGAATTCATTCACTGGTGCCATGTTTCTATAACAACATGTATACACAGAACATTTTTTATTTTTTTTTGCAAATAAATTGGGATTCAAATATTTGTTACAACTCTCTATGATTTTTATAAGTTTTCTAAGTTTAAAACATTTATAAAACAGGGAATGTTTGTAATAAAGACAGTAATTCTTAACCACTATAAACACATGGCCACATGGTGTCAGTAAATGCTAATATGTGTGTGTACTTCAAACTGAATTTGTGTGTGACTCATCATTTCAGAAAGGCTTGAATAAACTCCACCACAAATACATGAACTAAACTTACTAGGTATTTTTGACTAATGAGCTGTATTTTAGCTTCATCTGAGTACGTCTCTGTCACTGACTGCTGTTTATCTGATGGAATGCAAGATGAGTAGCAGACTCGCACATGTGAACAGTGGGCAGGGAGAAGCAGCTCATTTGCATTTAAAGCCACATGCTACAAAAACAGCTACAATGTATTCAGACTTAAAAATGGCTTATTTTACATCTTGTAAAAAGGCATAAAATAGGTGCCCTTTAGTGACTATTTTAGACTGAATCTCAATTCAAGTTCCAATTAGTTTCAATTACTATTCAAACTACTACAATCATGCTGACTCGACATAAACAACTTATAATGTGCATTATGTATTACAATTACAACTGCTAAATAACTCTGGTCTGACTTGATCTGATGTGACAATTTTTTTCAGAACCAGATTTGCCAGTTTTCTCCCAACAACTGTACAAAACAGCATCACAGTGAGAAACAGGTGTTCATTCACTGTAAAAGAAAAATAAATAAATAAATAAATAAATAATAATAATTAAATAAATAAATAAATAAATCTGCCTCACGTTTTTTTTTTGTTGATTTAAATTTACTTAAAACTTTACATCTTTGTAAAGTTAAAAAAAATTGAATTAAAACTGATTAATGTAATAAAATAAGTCTAAAATGATAACAAAACGTGGTGTCATGTTTTTTTTTTCTTTTTTTCATTTACAGTAATTGGCTCGGAACAGTAACATTTTATTTTGGTCTTTAACATTAGTCTGTTAACTAAATATTTAATTGAGTAATGTGCATTTGTATGCGGGTGAATAGGTGATTTTTGAACAGAATGTGTGATTTAACTCTTAAGTCTGAAACCATGTTTATTAGCTGAAATATAGAAACAGACAGATTGTGGTGAAACTTATTAATAGGCACATTGAACTGCTTGTTATGCTGTATCCTCGTAATTGGTCAGGAAGAATATGAAAGCAGTGTTTGCCTTTGCTTATGTAGATTGCTGACCCACATGAGATGTGAGATTTGTCTGATTTCTCTCCTCCTCCGACTGCAGACTTCTACTCTCATTTAAACTGAAGGCAAGGCATTTGGCAACTCAAATGAGTCAAGTGTTAACATAGACTTAATTGTGAAATGTCTACATCAGATCTTTGGTTTTCCACTTTACTTTAATTCACCCTACGGAAATGTATTTGAGCCTGAGGGCTGATGCAGTGCCTGGTCAGTGGGATTCAAATATGATGGAGACCACAAAAAAAAAAAAAAAAAAATCTGAGCTGGTTTGGACTCATGCCATCTCTATCCTGGCCACAACTATGGCACATAAAAAGCCCTTAAGTTATATGTGTTAAATTTCATTACTTATTTAAATCCTTTTTCCCCACTGGTTGGTACACTCTCATTACTATGTATGTGCTGTCATTGATTACTCCATAACTCCAGGCTAACAAACTCATTTTCTTCGTAAGCACAAGATGCTTAGAAGATAAATAAGGCAATAAAATGGTTAAAAATTATGGTATGACGCTAAAAAAAAAAAAAAAAAAAAAAAAGCTTTGTGGTTATTTTAAAATATTTTCCGTTAAAGGAAACATATCACTCGTATCTGACCTTTTCTTTCAGGTGTTATAATCTTTTCTGCAAGCATGTTGAAACGTGTGTGCCATTCAGATGGTTCTGATGATTCAGATTCTAATGGCAGCTAAAAGACGACTCTCAGTAGAATTCACATGCATTGCTCAGGTGTGAGTTTTAAGAAACTTCAACAGAGTGTAAACATCTTGGTGGCTCCGTGAGTTTTGTCTATCCAAACCAGGGCTGGACTGGGTAAAAAAATCGGCCCTGGCATAATGAACATAACAAAAACTGCCTGCTGACGCACACAGTTAATGTACATTAACAAAATAAAGTTAAATAATAAAAGCAATCTGTCAGAGACCCTTAAAATTTTTTTTAACCTAACGATGAAACATCAAACATAGATTAAAGATTGTATATAGTCAATCAAGTGAACTCAAAACTATTAAAAAATGCAACAAATATTTGTTTGGGCCCAAACTACAAAACTAAATGTGAAAAAAACAGTATTAGTTTTGCTTAAGTTGCACGCTAGTTTTATCATGTATAAATATCATTATAACCATATTGTATAAATATTATTGTAACTATAGGTCTTCATCATGCTGACGATCAAAAACGAAATGTCATGATATATCACAGGCGATTGTCTTCTGAGTGCACCAGACATGAATGACACTTATAGAGCTTGAGAAGCATACAGTTCTTTAGGATCTATATAATTTGTAAAATAAAGAGTTGCAGGTTAAGAAAACAGCATGGGAGGTAGTTGTCACAGGCCTTGGTGCTGTTGAAAAGTAAAAACAAACACAATGTATATAGACAGATAGGTAACTAGATCCGCGTTGCTTCTGCTCTCCATACGCGCACACAGCAAAAAATCCAGTGTTAAATATACAGTGTGATTTTTTTTGGTGTTGTTCAGTGTTAAAACCGGAATACATTTTAATCCACGAGTGTGAAAAAGAGTATATTTAAGAGATTTTTTTTCGGTGTTAAACTTTTAACGCAATATGCATTGTATTTCCACTAGTGATGGGAAGTCCAGTTTTGTACTCGAACTGGTTCTTTCAGAAAAACATTTGAAACATATGCAAAATTTTCAACATATTTGATCACTGTTATCTGTCACACACACACAATTGATAATATAGGGAAAAAGGTAATATATTAACACTTTGAAGATTAACACACACTCCAGTTTGATGTAAGAATAAACTCTTACTGTGTTAAAATGAACTCTGAGAGTAATGTACAAATTTCACACTTTAGAAAATGTTATTTTAACTCCAAAATGGAGGGAGTCATATGTACACCCAAGGAGTGTTAAGTTAAACTCAAATTGAGTTAAATGTACACTGATTTTTTGCTGTGTACAGTACCTTTAGAAATAAGTTTTCTGAGAAAAATGGTAATATGTTGAATACTTATTTCCCCCACTGTATAATACAGTGTAAATCCAAGCATAGGTGTACGTGTGCTATTTTTAATATGCCAGCCATTTGAATAATAGCTGTGATGAAGTTTTTGCCATGACAAACAAACAAACACAACAGCCTAGAGCTACACATTATACAATTCATCATCACAGGATTATAAATAGGTGATGTATACAGTACACCATTTCAGAAGTTTTACCATGGACATGAACATTAACAATATACCACCAAAGGCAATGTATGCTAGCTTAATCCTGCAAACAACTTGACATATGCGACTAATTATCAAACATTTTTAAACGCATGCAAATAATTAGCTTTTTGATGAGTATATCCTCATTTGAAGTGGGAAGAGGGAGGGCATTATTCAAACACCTGACACCAATCACAATTCAATTGCCAACCTTCATTTTTTTATGTAATTTGGCTTCTCACTTTAGACAGTGGATTGAACCAATACACACAACTGCCCCAAAAGCAGACTGCCATCACGCATACTTCAGCTTTGAGCCAAGACTGGTCCATACAAAAAAATGTATCAGCCACCCAGAAGGGTTTTGTAGAGGTTGCACACCTCTAGCCTATTATCTTCTCACCAATGCCCTGAGTCACCCCAAAAATGCTTGCTATCTGGGTTATATGATTTCAGGATCTTATCTATTTTAAATAGTACTAAAACATGGCAAATGTAGAGAGAAAGAAAAAAAGAAAGAAAAAAAGAAGGAAAGAAAGGAAAACAATCTTTCTATTTTCTTTGCGATCATAAATAGTATTAATTTCAACAGTTCACCCTTGCTGATGATTGATTATAAAGCGTGTTTGGCATGCTGTCCTGGGAGAGAGCTCTGAGCTCGTGAGATCTTTGAGCCCGGTGCTCCCCCCTTTGCAGGGCGAGAGGGGAGTCTGGGGTTGGGGGTTTGCTGTTTGTGGGTGTGCACGAACTGAAGAGCATGCGCACATGCACCAGGTTTTAGGCCGGACTGTACCAAAAAGCTGAGGAGCTGGATTTCCGGGAGTTTTTCGGGAGACAAAACAATACGGAAGATGGGTCTGAAATACGGGAGACTCCCGGGAAAAACGGAAGTGTTGACAGGTATGGTGGGAGCAACCGGAGAGCCCGGGGAAAATCCACGCAAACACGGGGAGAACATGCAAACTCCACACAGAAATGTCGACTTGGCCAGGTAAGATCTGAGCCAGTGACATTCTTGCTGTGAGGCAATGATGCTAACCATTGGGCCTCCGTGCTGCCCTGACAAGGAAATGGGAGGAGTAGGGGTGAAAGGGGGGATTATTCAAGACGAAAATGGCTAAGGTAAGATACTCTGGTTATTTATAGTGATTTAGAAATCGTCTGATTGGTGAATACTGCATTAGCTAATGAGGACCAGCTGCTATCAATCATAAGCGCGTGCTCCTCTCGAAATTAGTTTATAAATAAGCTTCACTTATAATAATTTGGTAGTTGGCATTAGAAGTTATATTAATAACAGCAGCATATGAGAAGTTTGATACACCTGATAAAAAGGTAAAATAGGCACTTTTCTCAAGGGAACTGAATTTGCGTGTTACTTGGATAGCTGAGGGTATCAATTTTTATTATTTGTGTAGCACACCCTCTAAAGTGTTAAGCACCACCAAAAAAAATAATATTAATAATAAATCATGAAGCCTCCACTTCTTGTATGTCACTAATTCATTCAATATTGTTTATGAATGTGCTTGATTACATACTATATGGCTAATGTACCTTAAGTTACCATTGTGTCTAACTGTGCTTATAGAGACCAGAGCTATGTCTTTAGAAATTTCCCAAAAATGTTTTTTTTCTCTCCATCACAACCCTGTTTTGAACGTGTAAGTCTGCTCTCTGCTACTTGTAATTATACTGTCATTTTGGTTATATGAGATTTGCTTGTTTTGTTGTTTCTGAAGTGTCAGAATAGAGGTTGTGCACCTCCTTGAGTGGCAAACTATTCTAAAATCTGGCTTGTTGTAATAGCAGCAGCTGCGGAAATGTCAATATAACTGACAATTATCAGTTTAAATTAAATTAAGTTGGACATGACAGCTGAGTAACCTATAATTATAGTAACAACAAGCAAAGTGTTTTTCTATTATTTGGTGGTATTTCCATTTGTATCTCACATTTTAAAACAACTGGAGTTAGCCAAAGTGATTGCCAAAACATTTGTTTAACAGCAAAGTATGAAAGTATGAAAAACTATGTTTTCTGAGGCTGTCACACAACAGAAAAATTTGTTATTATCCACCCAGGCAAATTTGAACGATTAAAAAGTAACTAAATTAAGATATCAAAATCATTAAAAAATAGGGAGGATTTTCTGCTCTTAAATGCTGGGCGCATGTCCACTGGGAGTGCTGAAACCACGCCCACTTACTCAATACAGCTACAACTTTAATGAATGCTACTGATGCTCCTCTAGTAACATTCAACCCAGTCTCATCACTATATACATTTCTGGAGAGCACCAAATACGTCCAAGGAGCTACATTTTTTTTGCAGTTTTTGTTTTCGCCAATCCAACAGAAGTTGCTGTGTGCACTTTTTGAGATCTCAAATTTCTCTCACGAGTGCCATTTGTGCCTGCTCTTCTCGTATAAATCCACCAGAGGCCGATGTCAACTGACTTTTTGACTGACAGAATGACTGACTGACTGAGATATTGACTGACCCACCCTCCTCCTACCCTAAACCCAACCCATAATATTTTAAAAAGCACCAATTGACCTACTTCTGGCTACATAATTCGCGATTTCCAGAAATGTATACAGGGCTACGTTTTCAAAATGAACCTCTGCTGGTAATATTAGTTTAATTACAGAGCCATGCATCTGAGCGGTTCAAATCGACAATGGTGTGGTGCATTTTGAAAGAAGATAAAGAGGTACAGCTCACTGTCTTGCGTTCATTTTAGATGCAAATTGTGGCTGCCCTATGTTTTTTTAACTGTATCTGATAGTTAGCAAAATGTAGACTAGTAACAAACAGTGAAATTGCAGGAGAACCAATGATGCTAATACACAGTAGTTATTATAATGTTATTGGTGGATTCATGCTCGGTGGTTCCATTGAACTACCATCTCATTCGAGCAACATGCCCAAAAAATCCTGAACACAGAATTGGGGGGAAACTGTTAATGGTTTAATTTTGTAAATTCAGTACAGCATGCTTCAAGTTATTTCAAATGTGTTTCAACAATAATTTTACATAAATTTATTACACATTTATTTTTTTACAAATAAATAAATTATAATGTGTTTAAATGTTAATAACATAATTTGTGAGCTTAGAGTGATCTGAATAATTGTTAGCATCAGGCAGATTATAGTTGTGACATAAAAATCTACTTGCTATGTTTTGCCTATATCAATCAAATTTGTAAAAAACCTGTCAGTCTAATCTTCTATCTGTCCATGCTTTGTGTTGCACTTCTGATTAGAAAACCTGTTTGTCGTGCCTACTGTAACTTAAGACTATCCGTCCCACCTACTGTACAATAGATAACAGATTTCTTTTTCTTGTTGTGAAAGCTGACTGACAAAACTTTGTAATTGCACAGAATATGAGATGGTAGCAAATCTGAGATGTATTCCCTTAAGTATATAACAATTTCTTGTTGAAACTGTTGTAAACTTTTGAAAATTTTATGGTGTATGCCAATGATGGCCAGGGGAGCATTTCCGAAAACCATCGTTAGCCAACTAAGGTTGTAAGTTGCATTGTTACAAACATAGTTCGTTGATTTGGCGTTTCCCAAACCCATCATTCCAAAGAACTATGGCTGTGTTCTATTCCCAGTTATCCCTCTATGCCCTATTCCTTTAGAACCTTCCAACATTTAAACTGAATGAATAAAAAAAAGCATGGGCAACGCAGTGGCGCAGTAGGTAGTGCTGTTGCCTAACAGCAAGAACGTCGCTGGGTCGCAGGTTCGAACCTTGGCTGGGCTGGGTCAGTTGGCGTTTCTGTGTGGAGTTTGCATGTTCTCCCTGCGTTCGCGTGGGTTTCCTCCGGGTGCTCCGGTTTCCCCCACAGTCCAAAGACATGCAGTACAGGTGAACTGGGTAAGCTAAATTGTCTATAGTGTATGAGTGTGAATGTGTGTGTGTGTGGAAATTCCCAGAGATGGGTTGTGGCTGGAAGGGCATCCGCTGTGTGAAAATCTTGCTGGATAAGTTGGCAGTTCATTCCGCTGTGGCGACCCCGCAAGGGACAAAGCCGACAAGAAAATGAATGAATGAATGAATAAAAAAAGCATTAAAGTCATCTCTCTTAGGTGTAATTTGCTTTCAAAGTATTTTTTACAGTTCAGTTTTAGCGATCTTCATATTGACAATTGCGTTCCCTTCATAGTGCACTTTTTAAAACATTTATGCCATTTTAAACGCAGCCATGGCTCATGACGACAGCTGTAGGTGATCTATTGTTTAAAAGCGGATTTTACGTTACGTCTCCAAAGCTTGTGAAAACAAGAATATACAGCATAGCATATGTTAATAGTTCTATTTTATAGTAGGTTATTTATTAAGAAATGTATCTGTACTGTATATGACATGGGCCTGTTGGTTAGAACATTTCTGCATTGGTTTGAATGTGTCAAATTGTAAAAGTAAACTTTTACAATAAATAAAATAAAACAAAATAAATAAACAAAATACAACTTGATAATAATAAAAAAATAATAATAACAATAATAATAATAATAATAATAATACTGAATTAATAATAACAATATTAATAATAATTATTATTATTATTATTAAATGAGATTTTTTTTCTTTTTTTTAATAAATGACCTACTGTAAATTACAACCATGAGCCTAATGATTTATATGATTTATATATGAGATTAGAATACGTGTTAGCTAAGTGGTTTTATGTTTTAGAATAAAATAGAATGTGCCGTTTACATACATTTAAATTAATATGGAAAATGAGTGCATGTTTTTTTTTTTTAATGCATGTGTGTGTAAAACAATATCATTTGCACAGAAAAGGTATGGGGATTTTCTCTAAAGAAGTTCTTACTCCACCCCGTTTAGAGCGTCATTATGGGTGTTTTATGTTTTAACTAACGTGGTTCAAACGATGGATCTGCGACAAAGCAACTGTGGTTTTGGAAAACACTCGTCACTACATTGTTCTTTTCCAAAATGATGCATCGTACTATGATAGTTCAGCCACGAGTTATGTCATTGTTTGTGAAACTCACCCCAGAACAGTAGATGGAACCACAGTTGCTCCATATGATGTTGGTATCACATACATACCCTCTATAGTGTGTGAAATTAAAGCCTCTGCCCTCTCCTGGAAAGAAGAAGCTCATTTGCATGTAAAGATACAAAAATGGCAAAAAAAAGTTTGTGGTGTATTTTGAGTTGACACATTCTGGGGACACCAGGGATTTTAGAAAGTGTTGTTATGAAAAGAGTCATAATATATCCCCTTTAATACTAATCCCCTGATATTTGCATTTGAGAGCTATTGATATATAGCTAAAATAATTATGAATTTAACATTCATTCATTTTCCTTTGGCTTAGTCCCTTTGTTCATCAGGGGTTACCACAGTGGAATGAACCACCAACTTATCCAGCATATGTTTTACACAGCTGATGCTCTTCCAGCTGCAACACAGTAATGGGAAACATCCATACACACATACACTACGGCCAATTTAGATTATTCAATTCACCCATACCTCATGTCTTTGTACTATGAAAAAAACCATGCAGAGCACCCAAAGGAAACGCACGCCAACACGGGGAGAACATGCAAACTCCACACAGACATGCCAACTGACCCAGCTGGGACTCGAACCCTGTGAGGCAACAGTGTTAACAACTGAGCCACCATGTCACCTCTGAATCTAACATAAACTACTAAAAATAGTTGAAAAAAGATTTACTTACAAGCATAAATGACAAAGGAAGTGGATAAATAAATAAGGTGTGAAATCACAAGCTGAGCAAACAGAAGCTGTGAAAGACTGTAATGTGGGGCAGAGTGATATTACATATTTAATCAGACTGGAACAAGTCACTTCAGCCTGCCTGGGAAACAAGCGCTCGCTGAACTTTTCCTCACACCTCACTTGAGCGCTAGCATATAGTGCTAACAACAAACAAGACGACTCCAGAGGGAGAGACTTGAGGCTATGAGATCAGCAAACTCACAGAGACTCTCAACACAACGCTGATTGTTGTGATGGGTGATTTATTGAATTCCATGCAAATGCTGAAACATAATAGCAAGGAGAGTTCAATGGAAGCTTTGTCAAAGTGAGACTGGTCAAAAGAGAAAGCGGGACATAATGTGAAAAGCGGTTGAAAAGAAAATGAGAATGCTAAGAATAGCGAGGAAAAAAAGAGAATACAATAATCTCAGCTGATTTTGCTTTAGGATTTTACATTGAATATCAAATGGTAACACAGTATAGCAATTGCTTAACAAATTTAACAAAATTAAAGAGCCTATTTTTTGTATTATTAAAGGTCATATTTTGGATTTGGGGGTCTTCAACAACAGGCTGATATTCATGCAAGTTCAAAAAACACTTTCATTGTTTTATAATATGCACTTATTTTTAATTAATTATCCCAATGACTCCCATATGATTTGTTCAGTGATTAATTTGTTCCCAAACCCCTCCTTTGTGTGAGACTAATCTGCGCTGATTGGCCTGATGACCCAGTCTGTTGTGATTGGTCGACTGCGTTCAGCACGAGACAGAGAGAAACGCCCAGCCAAGTGTGCCACAAGCCTGCTTTTGAGTGAAGGTCTCGGCCGTTAGATCGCCCTCTAGGGGCTGGCTGCAGTACAAGTCATAAAGCCAGCCTCCTCCGTGTTAATGAAGGAGACATGAGACCAAATAAAAAAATTATAACACTTGCAATAAAATGTTCCGAAAGATGGTTCTGGTCAGTTAAGGCACTGGTTATCATGCTGATATAGGTGCAGACCATCATTTTTGTAAAGAGTATGTTTTGAGCAGTAATTTAATGCTGGGTGTGTCATCGTGATTGACAGCTGTGATTGACAGTTTCTCAAAGCAGACGTCGGAGCTTTGGCAGGAGAATTGGCAGGAGATTATTTTACCATGATAAAATGAGTTGCTCAGCAGTAAACTATAGTTTCTGACATACAGGACCTGGTGGAACACTGTTTATTTGCTAAGGTCAGGGCTTTATCAGTTTGCTAATACATGCCTAACCACCCAGATAGCAACATACACTCGGGCCAGTTCCGGCTAGACCAGGGATGGGCAAACTTGATCCTGGAGGGCCAGTGTCCCTGCAGACTTTTGCTCCAACCCTAATCAAACACACCTGCCTGCAGCTTTCTAGTGATCTTGAAGACACTGATTAGTGTGTTCAGGTGTGTTTGACTAGTGTTGGAGCAAAAGTCTGCAGGGACACCGGCCCTCCAGGATCAAGTTTGCCCATCCCTGGGCTACACTCTCGCCTGCCGGAGACTTACCCCTCGGCCAAGTCAATCGAGCCAGATGCATCCGAGCCGGATCGGCCTGCGAGTAATGTTTGCTGCGGCCCGGAGCTGGCGCGATTAAATCTTCATTATATAAAACCTCACCTTTGTTAACGTTATTACAACCATTTGTGTTGATAAAACAACAAACGCAGGCTACTATGTAAACGCAAAGTGTAAATTAGCGAGCCTTTGTAATAGTTCAGACAACGGCGGTCAAGTGAGAAGTTCGGGGGGGCGTGTTTGATTTGATGTACAAGCATTTGGTTGGAAGTTCGATCCCGCAGCTCCTCCTCTGGCTCCATCAGGCAGTCCTTTTGCGCATGCCCAGGCTCCAATTTTAGCAGTCTTTTGCGACAGTTTGTGCCCTGGCGGTTTTTCCTTCACACAGTTTAATGGAAAATGGCGCTGTCGCGTCGTCTATATTTTATACAGTCATTGCACCCAGCACAGTTAAGAAGTAGTCAGAGCACATTTAAGCATTAAAGCAATGCAGTTAAACACCAGCATATTCCTCTATCTTAACCATAACCCCAAGTAATAACAACGACGCACATTTAGTATTAATCCACCCAATGGCAAAAGTTGAACTGTTTTGAAATTTGACCGCACCATGCGTGTCAGGAATAGCTGACAGTGGCCATAGCAACAAACAACATGAGATCACGGGCACAAAACACATTTAAATCAGTAAAGGAAGAAGCATCTGTCGTGTTTTCAACATGGTTTTTAGACGCGATATGTGAAATAGTCCATACAGATTTAACCTCAGAGATGCATTACAAGCACTGATCTACTATAACAGATTTGTGATTACAAGCCACGGAGAGCGATTACAAGTTACAGCACACAATTAAATACATATTTTGCAAACTACAGAAAACGAGGCAACCATTTTAATCACACTTCACATTGATTCACAGGAAGGAGAGTCACTTACAGGATCTGGAGTTACTGACAGAGTCCTATAAATTAGTAGTCTTGATCCTTCCTTTAATAACAAACGGCCGGCAAATCCCGCGTTGTAGGGTAGGTTATTGTATCAATCATCAGAAAAATGACAGGAACCAACATAGCACACGGTTGGCTATACTGTGGTGTTGTTGTGAAAATGAACTTTAACCCTTTATTCCCCACAGCCATATGTCTGGCCATCTCTCAGTGATAGTAATCTTCGTGTCATGATCAATCCTATGATCCCTTGCACTCCGCTAGTGTCTGAAGGGAAAGACTCATTCACGTTTTACTGGATCCGGCAGTTCATAGTTGGTATTGTTTCGTGTCAACGTCAATACGAACAGGCAAAAGATCTGGACGAATGACGAATCATTTAACAACTCTGAGTCGAATCTTTTATTCAAAAATCTATATTTTTAAACAAGGTGCTTTTTCAGATTTAACCCTCAGCTGGATGTTTTCATTCACTTAGAGCTGTGTTGCACGCTGCATGGAAGGTAATTTTCAAAAACCCTTAATAAAGGCTCTTTAAAACCTAAATAAACTCATTACGATAAAATGTATCATTAACAAAACAATATATTACTGTAAAGCACCATCAGCAACTTATTTATTAATTGGTGTATTATATTATTATTATTATTATTAGTAGTAGTAGTAGTAGTAGTAGTAGTAGTAGTAGTAGTAGTTGTGGTTTTATGAAATAATAATATGAATAATAATATTGTGAATCAATAAATATCATTATAATAAAATGCTTCTAAATGCTTTACTCTCAAGTTTGTGCCATAATATTCGGAAGAGTAATTGGGTGCATGGCATTTGGAAAAAGTTTTCTCTTCACTGTTGAAATTAGTAAATTAGATTAATTAAATGTTGCCTTGAATTAAAGTAACCTAATATAATTTTCCGGTCATACTTTATTTTGATAGTCTGTTTGTTGAATTTAAGTTACATTTCATCTACATGACAACTAATTCTCATTAGATTATAAGTAGACTGTTAGGTTGGGGTTAGGGTTAGGGTTAGTGTAAGCTGACAAGTAAAATCAGTTAAGCAGACAGTCTATTAATACACAAAAGGACCATCAAAATAAAGTGTTACCCATACTTCAACTTACATTACAATAAACTGGCCAAAAATATCAAGTTGAATAAAAAACATGTGAACATGTTTCACTGATTATAACAGAAAATTAACTGATTGTTTTTTTTTTTTTTTTTGTTATGTCAGAACATTTACACTGCATTTAAGTTAACAAGTTTATATAAAGCTATAATACCTTATGTTTAGTTTTATTATTTTAATTTAAAGGTTATTATATCCTTTTTTTTTTTTTTTTTGAGAATCATTATTCATTCATTCATTTTCTTGTCGGCTTTGTCCCTTGCGGGGTCGCCACAGCAGAATGAACCGCCAACTTATCCAGCACGATTTTACGCAGCGGATGCCCTTCCAGCCGCAACCCATCTCTGGGAACTTCCACACACACATTCACACTCATACACTACGGACAATTTAGCTTACCCAATTCACCTGTACTGCATGTCTTTGGACTGTGGGGGAAACCGGAGCACCCGGAGGAAACCCACGCGAACCCAGGGAGAACATGCAAACTCCACACAGAAACGCCAACTGACCCAGCCCAGCCAAGGTTCGAACCTACGACCCAGCGACGTTCTTGCTGTGAGGCAACAGCACTACCTACTGCGCCACTGGGTTGCCCCTGAGAATCATTATATTAAAGTAAAAAAAAACATATGCCTCTGAGAAAAAAGGACAGTTCTTAAGAAAGAGAGTTAAAAAAAAATCTAAATAATTTTGTTTGCCCTTTTTCTCAAGCAATTCTTTGTCTGATTGTATCCTCTGCCAGAAAAGATGAGATGGAGATGTTCTTTGCATTGTGTGTTTGCTTACTCACAGTCCAGGCCTTTTATGGGGATTTCTCTAAGTATGATTATGGAGGCACAACTTAGATCGGCATCAGAAACGTTGTAAATTCGCTTTAATCTTCTGGTACACTTGTATGTGAAAAATGACCCATTTTATTACTCTTCTTCTCCTCTGAGGATAAAGAGCAAATAATTTTTTTTTTTTTTATGGAAGCCTGATCAGGAACAAGATATTCTTTGACTCAAACATCAAATCATCCGGTCTAATAACACATCAAGTTACACGTTGGGGGAAAAGTGAGTGAGGAAAAAGAGAGAGAAAGAGAAAATCCCTGAGGAATAAATGGGTCAGCACACTCTGGATTGTGTTATAGTCCAGATTAGCGATGGCTTTAAAAGCTGAATGGCTATCACACCACTCTTTCTCTGATGAAAAACAAGATATAGAGGGGGGGAAAGGGCTAAAAAAATCCACTTTTCCAATAAATTCATTCAGTAATGGAGGTACTGGGCTAAAGGGGGCATGAGAAAGAGAATTGGGGTGAAGAGACTCACCCCGAAAAGCAACTAATCCCCTTTTCTCCTTCTAGAGTCTAAGAATTTTAACTCACTTTATGTATAGTGTAAAATATTACATTTACAGTAAATTAACAAATATGGGCGCAGTGGGTAGCACTGATTAAAAAAGGGACTAAGCTGAAAAAGAAAATAAATGAATAAATTAACAAATATATATATTACTTTAGGTGAGACAGTGGCGCAGTAGGTAGTGCTGTCGCCTCACAGAAAGAAGGTTGCTGGGTTGCAGGTTCAAACCTCGGCTGGGTCAGTTGATGTTTCTGTGTGGAGTTTGTATGTTCTCCCTGTGTTCGCGTGGGTTTCCTCCGGCTGCTCCGGTTTCCCCCACAGTCCAAGTACAGATGAATTGGGTAGACTAAATTGTCCGTAGTGTATGAGTGTGTATGAGTGTGTGGATGTTTCTCAGGGATGGGTTGCGGCTGGAAGGGCATCCACTGTGCAAAAATGTGCTGGATAATTTGGTGGTTCATTCCACTGTGGCAACCCCAGATTAATAAAGGGACTAAGCCGACAAGAAAATGAATGAATATACAATATTACTTTTAGATTTTTCAGCTCTGGGGAAATTTATGTCGTGTCAAACTAAGACAGTCTGTAATTTGTTAAAAGAGAAAAAACTATGAATGTCACAAATTTCTGTCATTAAATTTAAAAATTAAAATTTATAAACATAAATATGAAAGCTGCACAGCAAAATCCTCAGAGTAAAATTTACTCAGATTAGTATTTGGTCCCTCTCTAAATTGAGTTAAAGTTACTCAAGTTAATGAGACAATGAAAGGATAAATTAGGTGATGATTGAGCACTGTTGAAGAACACCTGCCGTTAATAAACAGAAACACAGAACAACAACTGACTTCAGTCACAGCCTTAAATGAAATCAACTGAAATATAACACATTGAAACTCTCAAAATCTCAGCAGAGGATCATTAAGCAACTCCACAAACAGCAGCTTTACTTATTACCAACCTGTTTGCCCTTATTTAAAGAGGGACCAAATACTCTCTGAACTGAGTATATTTTTCTCTGAGGATTTTGCTGTGTGTTTATGTTTTTCAAACATTGTAATCATTCAGTAATCGTGGATGGCATATAAATGTGTTTCCCCCCTCTCTTATTTTATATTGAGTTTCAATGAGAAAAGTTTCTGCTCCACAATATCAGGCAAATCAGACTTCTCCTATATCCTGACTGACTGCAGCAGTGATTTTACTCACTCTATATGCACAATCAGCTTTTGAAAATGATCCAGATGACGGTGCATTTGCTCTTCAATAACCCAAAGAGAGCGCATGTTACACCTCTCTTTGTCTCACTCTACTGGCTGCCAATTGCCACCAGCATTAAGTGATGATTGCATACAGAAGAGTCCTTGGGTGTGCACCGAAAGGTATGGTATAAAAATAGACCTGCCAGAACTTTTGCTTCAGATCTGGGAATATTCTTCCCAACTGAATCACATCTGATTATGGAAGGAAGGAAGGAAGGAAGGAATGAAGGAGGGAAGGAAGGAAGAACGACACGGTGGCTCAGTGGTTAGCACTGTCATCTCACAGCAAGAAGGTTGCTAGTTCGAGCCCCAGCTGGGCAAGTTGGCATTTCTGTGTGGAGTTTGCATGTTCTCTCCGTGTTCGCATGGGTTTCCTCCGGGTGCTCTGGTTACTGGAGTGCATGTGTGAATGTGAGAGTCTATGGGTGTTTATGGGTTGTGGCTGGAAGGGACTAAACTGAAGGAAAATGAATGAATGAATGAATGAATGAATGAATGAATGAATGAATGAATGAATGAATGAATGAATGAATGAATGAATGAATGAATGAATGAATGAATGAATGAATGAATGAATGAATGAATGAACACCTAATACTGTTGATGCACCTTAAAACCAAAACTTTTTCAATTGTCTTCCTGTTGTCTCATACTCTCACCTACAGCCTTGAGCTTATTTAATTTTCTGGCTGTTCATATAACTTGACAACAATATGTACGATTTGTTCATTAAAACATCCAAAAACCACTAGAATTGTGGTTTATATTTTACTTATGTGCTTACTTTATCCAAAATGTTTCCAACAATGTTAAAATCCAGAGAAACAAGCTATTTTAACTAGTGACATTTAGCCTTCTTCCTCACATGATCATGAATGGAAGAAATGGAAGCAGTTGACTATGGCATAATAAAAAATGTGCAGCGGCTTTTAGCTTTACTCTGCTTTATGCAACCTTGATAATTAGTTTAGAATACTTTATCTCATACATGAACATGATTTCTGCAGGAGTCCTGTAGGATGTAATGAAGACTACAAAGATTCCACACTCATCATCAAACTATGCCTTTGTGTGTTGGGAATACGCGCTCTCTAATAGTGGAAATTACATAGTGCCTCTTTAACTTTTGGTCATTGGAAACTCCTGGTATAAACAATGTCCTGGGTTATCTTGCTGCAGTTTTTACACTGCTTATAATTTACCCAGAGATGCCATGGTGGCTCAGTGGTTAGCACTGTTGCACAAGAAGGTCACTGGTTTGAGTCCCTGCTGGGCCATTTGTCATTTTTGTGTGGAGTTTGCTTATTCTCCCCGTGTTGCCGTGGGTTTCCTCCGGATGTTCCGGTTTCCCCCAACAGTCCAAAGACATGCGCTATAGGTGAATTGAAGAAACTAAATTGGCCGTACTGTATGAGTGCATGTTTGAATGTGAGAGTGTATGGGTGTTTCCCAGTACTGGGTTGTGGCTGGAAGGGCATTCGTTGCGTAAAACATATGCTGAAATAGTTGGCGGTTCATTCCGCTGTGGTGACCCCTGATAAATAAGGGACCAAGCAGAAGGAAAATGAATAAATTAAGAATTTACCTATGATATAAAAATTAAACATGGGTATTGATAAGCTGTTATTTCATACTGTGAAGCAAAACCCTGAGGTAATGTACTGTTTTGGAAATTTTGTAGTGCCAGTGTCATTGATTTGACAAATTCGGCACACAGACCTTTTGCACAAATGCTTCAAAGCTGTATTTTCAGAGATCTGACAGATCTGAGAAGTGAGTTTTTGTTGATCTCTGACAACACTGCTCTACAACACGAAGCACGAGGGTCTGTCACTTTTTGGGGTTCCCCTGACACATTTCTGTTGTGGTCTGTGCTATTTGCAATACATTTCTGCATTCCCATGTGTTGTCAAACTGTTTTTCCATTTGCATGTGCTTTCTTAACTTGCAGCACATTTGAGCTCTCTCAGCCACTGCAGATTACATTCTAACACCACAAAATATCCCACTGAACAAGTTTGACAATGCAAAATAGGGTTAACCAAATAAGTATGGTGCTAATCCTGCTCTGGAGGAGGGTTTCGTAAACCTGGTTAAAAGTGGTGATAAACTCACTTCTAATTAGATTGTGTGTCGATCCACATTAGAAATGTGGAAATAAAAAGCACTGTTTGAAACAGCAACTAACAAATGAATAAATGCAGTGAAATAAAAACCAGATGTTTGTGTTAAAATTTATTATTATTTTTTTTCTTCAAAAATAAATTATAAAGCAGGGTGTCTAGTCCTGTCTATGGAGATCTACCCACCCAATTGCTCAGTCCTATAATCTAATTATGTAATTAATCTCATTATTTAAGTCTTCTGGAAGACTTGATCATTGGTTATGTCAGGATTGGAATTGAATTCTGCAGAATTTTTAATAACAGAACTGAAATAACCCCTGAGGCGTCACGGTGGGTAGGACGATCTCCTCACAGCAAGAAGGTCCTGGTTTGAGCCTCGGCTGGGTCAGTTGGCATTTCTGTGTGGAGTTTGCATGTTCTCCACGTGTTCGCGTGGGTTTCCTTCGGTTGCTCCGGTTTCCCCACACAAGTCCAAAGACATGCGCTACAGGTGAATTGGGTAAGCTAAATTGTTCGTAGTGTATGCGTGTGAATGGGAGTGTGTGGGTGTTTCCCAGTGATGGGTTGCAGCTGGAAGGGCATCCACTGCATAAAACATATGCTGGATAAGTTGGCAGTTCATTCCACTGTGGCAACCCCAGATTAATAAAGGGACTAAGCCGAAAAGAAAATAATTGAATGAAATAACCCCTGAAAGGCATTTGTGCTCAAGCATCCTTTATACCCGCAGCTAACATTTTTTTGCAATTGTTTTCAAAAACACTAGAATATCTTGAGAAACTTTAGTAAGTCTAGTGAGTGCCCAGTGCATACTACTATTTAATAATGTGGTAAATTTGTAAACGTGCCCTCTGACTTCTGGAATTTGTATTGCGCCTAATCAGTTAAAATGGAAGAGGCTTTACATTTTTTGTGTGAAAAAAAGTGTATCAGATGGTCCAGATGGTGTGTGTGTTGTATACTCTGGAGAACTAGTGTAATTTATAACAATTTTAGGAGAGGCACCTTTACAACAGCTGTCTTTGTTTCGGCTAATTGCAACATTATAACAGATCTAAACCCAAATCAAAAATCTGATTGGATAAACCATGGACAAAAATCACAGCTGATCTATGCACACCTGTGACTATCCATAAGTTATGCATCAAGTAACATTACTTGGCTACTCTAAACGTGTTCAAAAACATGCTAATCAACTTTTTATATTTATTTTAGCAATTTAAGCAATCGATTAATACAATCATGGATCAATTTCTACACCCTATCTTCAACCCCCTTCCCATTTCAGAGCACAATCCGCCTCTAAATACAATGGCCAATTCCATAAATTAGGGTCCATATAGATATTTTTTCTGGAATTAGAAGCTCAGATATGAATATTACACTGAATCCTATTGGAATGTCAGTGGTCAGTTGTGTCAATGCCTGCCATCACAGATGCTCTTGCATCTGAATCAAAGCACATTACTGAATGGCTATGTCTATGCTACTCTAAATACATTTGAAAATATTTCTTGTATTCTACATTTTGGGCATCAATGGACAATGCATTATAGCTTTGTAGAACATTTTTATAGAGCTTCAGTTAAATTAACGAGAACAATTTGTCAACATGGACAGAAGGTAACAAAATGCATACTAATCAAAAACATATTAGTGCAGACATGGTCTGAGATGGATACATTTAGAAACACCTGGACACCCTAGTAAGTGGTGTTATATTTTGCTAATAAGCCTGATAATTTTAATAATACAGTCACTGTATTATTTAAGTGACCTTACTTATGTACAGTATTACCAAGGAATCACATTCAAGGAATCATTCGTAACATTTTGTAGTAGCTAATTTATATGAAACTGTACAAACTCATTCCCACAATTTGCTCATACTAAAATGTTGGGTAACACTTTTTTTTGATGGTCCATTTGAGTATTAGTAGACTGTCTGCTTAATATCTGTTGATGCTGACATTTAACAGTCCTTTAAGAGACATTTAACTGACTATAAGAAACTTTGCAAGTACATGTCAACTTACACTAACCCCAACCCCAACCCTAACCCCAACCTAACAATCTACTTATAATCTAATGATAATTAGTTGCAATGTAGCTTAAATTCAACAAACGGACCATCAAAATAAAGTGTGACCAAATGTTGTTTGTGTTTAGGGATGGGGTTTTTAAAAATGTACTTTCCATACAAATGAAAGAATATCAATTTGTACAAATTGACACTTTTCTGACACGCAAAAATAAAGATCGGGCTGTTTTTACTCATGTGCAGTAAGATGATTTTAGTTTTTTTTTTTTAAAGAATTTGCATACAAATTAATGTACACATGGCCTATCTTTCAATTTAAAAAAGCTTCCAAAAGACTTTGCAGCTTTTAATGCTCTTTTGCCATGCTTATGAAAGCCAAAAATGTACAAAAATCTCTAAAGAAAGTTATTTACAAGATGATGATCCTTGATTCACTCTTCTATATGGATTCAGGTCTAGTCTACTGTATGTCTTTCCAGTATGTTACTGATCCAAAACATAACACCCCCCACCCCCCTCTCTCTGTGTAATCTACATGCTGGCCATTTTCTCTCAGCCAGATAGTGTAAGCTGCTGGTCTATGGGATTTTAAGGTCAGGGTATAAGTTCTAACTCTCCATGATAGCCAGGAGTGTGCTGTGAATATTGTCTGAATGTCAGATAAAATTAAATTTCTGTAGGCCATGTATATATATATATATATATATATATATATATATATATATATATATATATATATATATATATATATATATATATATATATATATATATATATATATATATATATTTATATGGCATTTTGCTGTCAAAACAACAAAAATCCATTAGTATATTCCTGCTTTCAAAAGCACTGGTTCTCAGATATGTGTTGATTTTAGAGCTTGGTGACATTATCCATTGTTCTGGTCCACAGGAGAAAAAAACAGCAAATATATTTCAAATGTGGGTGAGGAATGTACACACCGTCATAACAATTCGTACTGTACTAATTAAAAAATTAGAGCCAAGTTTATATGGATTCATTAAAATTATTCTTTTTTGGATTCTCCTCACTTACTTTAGATCTAGGGATTGAGCTAATATGTTTAATTTATTCAAATTACATTGGATGAATTAATTTGAAATTGCCTCTTCGTAAAATAGTTTTTTTTCTATTAGTTTAAGCTAAGAAGAAAACAATGCCATTATTAAAAAAACTTTTTTCTTTTAAAGTTATTTTAATTTTAATCATTCGTTCATTCATTTTTCTTAGTCCCTTTATTTATCAGGGGTCACCACAGCGGAATGAACCGCCAACTTATCCAGCATATGTTTTACACAGTGGATGCCCTTCCAACTGCAACCCAGTACTGGGAAACATCCATACACACTCATTCACACACATACACTACGGCCAATTTCTTTGGACTGTGGGGGAAACCGGAGCACCTGGAGGAAACCCACGTGAACATGGGGAGAACATGTAAACTCCACACAGAAATGCCAACTGACCCAGCCGGGACTCGAACCAGCCACCTTCTTGCTGTGAGGTGAATTAATTTTTATAAATTCGTATAATAATTTTTAAAAAAAGTCAAGAGTGGCCCAGGAATCTGGGTCCCTTGTGTGCAACTATTCTACCTTTTAAAGAAATCTGCAATCTCAGGCGTACGGTTTTACCATAATTGGCTCAGAGCTGATCAGAGCTATAAACTGAATTAATTTAGCTGAAATACTTATGGCGCTGGGTGAAAGTGACCCCTGTAAATAGTTTAGGGGAATCCCAGTCCTTAAATGGTTAGAAGTAAAACCCCACACGCACTGGATGTCCAGACAAAATCAATCAAAAAGCTTTAATCTTTTTTATGGTTGAAGGGGAATAAAGAACACAAGGAGGCACCTCTTTCATGTTTTAGAAACGGAATGTATTACATCCAAAGAGTCAACATAAATCAACTTTTGTACAGCTTATTTAATTTTAACAGTTTATTTTTCACAGCAGTTCCAGTGCTGATCTGTGAGTGGTAGATTACATTTAAAAAAAAGTGTTTTTTTGTATTTGATAGTCTGATTTTTTTTGCAAGAGTGCTGATATTCAGTCCAACAGCAATGGGACAATTCACTCTTCAGTTTCTACACTCCTGTTTACACAAATTATTGATGCTTTGTTTTCTTTTTGAACTATTTTCTGTGCTAGCGATTATAACTAACTCTGTCTGAAACCCGTTAGAATAAAATGTCATTCAGATATATCATCACTAGAGCTTAATAGATGTATTGTGCGAGACGATAATTGAATGTATGATGTATGAAAAGGAAGTCGAGCACAAACATGCACTTGATGCGCGTGCACACACTCAATGTACCTACTCCTATAAACTCCCTTTCAATCACAGATTCTGGAGCATTTCTTCAGTCCAGTCCTTGTCATTGTTGCTCACATCTCATTCGCGTATTAGCGAACAGCTAGATCTAAGGATGTTTTGCGGTATTTTTGTCAGTTCTTATGCGTCAGTGCGATCATGCCAGATGTTACGGGGTTTAAAGAGGTCGAGATGCTGCAAGGCAAATCGCACAGACACTGTACACAAGCTGTACACAAAAATAAACACATGCTCAAATTTTTCATACTGTGAAATGACACGTACTCGGTAAAATTTAACAAGTCTAAGTCATTATTTTGTCATACTTTATTAAAGCTTTTGTATTATTAGGCTATGTAAGTTGCTTTTTATAAAATCGCTAAAGTGGAACATATAATAGATATGAGTTCAGTTTTATCATACAAATCTAGACATACTTGATTAGGCTATAAACAAATTGCATTAGATTAATTATAATAAAAAAAATAAAAATATATTTAAAAAAACACCTACCTTTAATACAAAATGACGTCCATATAAAAATTCCAAGATGTAGAATTCCAAAACATTTTTGCTTCTGCATCATTCCTGTACTGTGAAGTTGCCCTTATACACACAAGCCGACGAAACTTTAGTCTGTCAGCATCCGAGGCTTGTGTTCTTGGGTAGGAAACACTTGCGCGCGCGTCCTCCTCCTCCCTCTCCTTTTCTGTCTCTCTCCCTCTCTTTCTCTCCTGTTTGCTTTTAATTTCTCACACACAATCATTGACCGACCGCACGCTAGAGCAGTATGTCCATAATCAGCATGTTATTTTTTAAATAAACTGGTCCATTAACTGTATATTCTGTGGTTCAATCAATCTCATCCAAGAGTCTAATCACTATGCATTACAATGCATAAACAATTTACGAGATTGGCGCGCGCTCCAACATTATGCGTAAAGACGCCATCTGGACACGCGTTATCTGCAGGAATCATTTTACTCTACCACTTGCTGTGGATAATACCCTGCAAGCACGACGCGACTGTTGTAAAATCTACATTTAAAGTATCGAATCCGAGGGGAGATTTAAACACCTCTTATTGGGTAATGTACTTCATGCATCATTATTTGCTTCAGTGAGGATTTATAAATATGTGTTTGCAGTCCGAACGCATCATCAGGTGTTTGCAATCAGTGCTCCAAATCTAAAGTATTACATTCCTCTGCTTAATTTATTTTAGAGGTTAAAGACGTTAATCAGTAAGCAGAAGGTCGCTGTTTTAATACTGTGAAGTTTAATTTATGATTCCTGTCAGAATGCGCAATTGAGCAAAGCACTTAAAGGCATAGTCCTTTGTATACCCAGTGGGAATTTGCTGTTAAAATACTCATCCTTAGATCATTCAAGATGTAGGTGACTTTAAAAAAATCTGTCTAATAAATTGATCTATACTATCAAAAATGTTGCGGTCATAATGCAAATAAAACATTGTTGCAAAGACATTTCATAAGACATTTGTTTGTTTGTTTGTTTGTTTTGCTTAAATTAGCTGTGGACTTGCATGTTATAAATCACCACAAAGTGCACGCGTCCATCTGCACTCTTTTTAAAGAGGTCTTTAAGGTATTTCGTTTAGAAAACATACTGTGTGTAGAGATTTTATAAACCTCTTTGAAGGGTCTGTTTTATAAACATTCTAAATGATAAACCTCTTAAAGACATATTATAAAAGTCTATGTGACATCCAACAGGAGTTGTCATGTCTTCGCATTGATCCCGTGGGCTAGCCTGAAAACCCACTGATGACCTATTCACACCTGTAGCTTCTCCTCAATGGACGTCCAGCGCTCTCCAGCACCTAGACTGCAACTCTGCACAAGAAGTTTGGCCAGAGGAGAAATGGTCATGCCTAACTGTGTCTGGTTTCTCTCAAGGTTTTTTTCCTTCACTGTCGTCAATTGGTGACTTGCTTGGTTTGGGACTTGAGAAGCTGCGCATTGATGGATTTGCTCTTCGGTGTTTGGACTTTCATTCATTCATTCATTTTCTTTTCGGCTAAGTCCCTTTATTAATCTTGGGTCGCCACAGCGGAATGAACTGCCAACTTATCCTGCATTTGTTTTTACGCAGCGGATGCCCTTCCAGCCGCAACCCATCTCTGGGAAACATCCACAAACACTCATTCACACTCATACATTATTACTATAATTTACTATAACTTCTATGTTAAGCTGCTTTGGCACAATCTGCATTGTAAAAGCGCTATATAAATAAAGATGAATTGAATTGAATAGATAAGAAAAAGTCCAAAAAAGATATACAGTGGTGTGAAAAAGTGGTTGCCCTCTTACTGATTTCTTATTTTTGTTTTCTTACTGATTTCTTATTTTTGTCATACTATAAACATCCAGAGCATCAAACAAATTTAAATATTAGTAAAAAAAAAATAACACAAGTGAAAACATAATACAGTTTATAAACAAAAGTTTTTAGTATTAAGGGGGGAACTACATAGCCCTATGAAAAATGTTTGCCTCACCCGGTCAAAACATAACTCTGGCTGTCAATTTCTTTTTCCACACCCATGCCTGATTTCTGCCACGCCTCTTCGCAATCAATAGATCACTTAGATAGAACCTACCTGACAAAGTGAAGTAGACCTAAAGATCCTCAAAAGCTAGACATAATGCTGATATATAAAGAAATAAAACAAATGAGAAAGAAAACAATTGACATCTACCAGTCAGGAAAAAGTTATGAAGCCATTTCTAAAGCTTTGGAACTGCAGCGATCCACAGTGAGAGCCATTATCTACAAATAGCAAAAAACATGGAACAGTGGGAAACAGGGCAGCATGGTAGCGCAGTATGTGGCACAATCGCCTCACAGCAAGAAGGTTGCTGGTTTGAGCCTCGGCTGGGTCAGTTGGAGTTTCTGTGTGGATTTTGCATGTTTTCCCCGTGTTGGCGTGGGTTTCCTCCGGGTGCTCCAGTTTCCCCCACAAGTCCAAAGACCAAAGGTAGGTGAATTGGGCAAGCTAAATTGTCCGTAGTGTATGAGTGTGAATGAGTGTGTATGGATGTTTCCCAGTGATGGGTTGCAGCTGGAAGGGCATCCGCTGCATAAAACATGTGCTGGATAAATTGGCGGTTCATTCCGCTGTGGCGACCCCAGATTAATAAAGGAACTAACTTTTGTTGGTAGTGTGATGGTGTGGGGCTGTTGTGCTGCTTCAGGACCTGAAAGACTTGCTGTGATAAAAGAAAACATGAATTTTGCTATATACCAAAATATCCTGAAGGAGAATGTCTGGCCAATTTGTTAGTGACCTCAAGCTGATACAATTTGCATTATTCAGCGGGACAATAATCCAAAGCACATCAACGAGTCCACTTCTGAATGGCTGGAGAATACAAAATTAAGACTTTGGAGTGGCCTGGTCAAAGTCCTGAACTGAATCCAATTGAGTTGCTGTGGCATGACCTTAAAAAGCTGGTTTATGCTCGAAAACCCTCCAGTGTGGCTGAATTACAACAATCCTGCAAAGATGAGTGAGCCAAAATTCCTCCACAGCGCTGTAACAGACTTATTGCAAGTATTGAAAATACATGATTGCAGATGTTGCTGCTAAAGGTGGCCAAACCAGATATTAGTTTTAGGGGCAAGCACTTTGTTTTCACACAGGGATTTGTAGTTTTGTATCTTAATAAATAAAGACAATAAAAACCCTCATTTATCACAGTAATGTGTACAGTATACCAGACGTTAACATAAAAACATCAAATAAATGTCTCTGCGATGCAAGTGTGCTGTCAGGGCAAGGACCATTGTTTCAACTAAAAAATCGTCTTTTTTATTCTAATATTGAAAATAACTCACCTACATTTTGGTTGGCCTGTGGGTGAGTAAATTACAGTAACAGAAATTTTAATTTTGTTTGTAATCTATAAACGTTTTAAATCTAAAAAGAAATGCACCTTGTATCAATTTAAGGTCTCTTAAAAGGACATATATTTTAGGTTTATTTTTAGAATTCTATATAAACATCTCAACTACAAAGAAAGCTTTTTAATATTTTCAGCTTTATTGTTATAGACCATTTCAATTTGGCCATGTCACTGGCCCATGAACACTTCCTGATTGTTACCAAACTATTTCAGAAATGTAACAAGAGGTAATTTAATCATATCCTAATGCTAAAATGGCTGCCATAACATTATTTATCAATGTGTGGAGCTTTTTAGATTGTTGGAGGCTATGTAAATTCAAAATTTAATACAGGAAATACATTAGGACCATTGTTATTGTTTACATCCCTCGAAATGGTCTACAGGAAATAGATAAGTTTATAAGTTATCACAAGGAACTCGCTGTTTTAGACAGTCCTTTTAGAAGACTACTCTTCTCTGGAATATCAATAAATAATATTTTGATTTAAAAAAGTAAAAGACAAACACAACTACAACAATGTATGTATTTATAATACGGTACAATCAATGGTTAACCTTTCAGAAACAAACAAAACAATGAATCATTTGTTAAAAACTAATTATAAATAAATATTTAGTAATCATTCATTCATTCATTTTCTTTTGACCTCTATTTCTGGTCACCACAGCGGAATAAACCACCAACTATTCCAGCATATGTTTTACACAGTGGATGCCCTTCCAGCCGCATCCCAGTACTGGGAAACACCCAAACATACTCATTCACACACACTCATACACTACGGCCAATTCTGTTTTACCCAATTCACAGATAGCGCATGTCTTTGGACTGTGGGGGAAACCGGAGCACCCGGAGGAAACCCACACCAACATGGGGTGAACATGCAAAATCCACACAGAAATGCCATCTGGCCCAGCCGGGACTCAAATCAGCAACCTTCTTGCTGTAAGGTGACAATGCTAACCACTGAGCCACTATGCCGCCTATTAAGTAATATGCAGAGCAGAAATACAGACATTTGGATAAATAAATTACAAATATAAAATGCATGCTTTCACAAATCTAAAATTTAAGATAAAATGATGACAGACCCCAAACTAAATATATAACTATAGTCCAAAAAACTGTTTGAAATACTTGTTCTGTGAACAAGAAGCTAACTGTGAATTGCTTTATAGCATTTTTGCTAAATAATATTAACAAACTGGGGCACTGTATATTATATAATGCTTGACTGTTCAATAAATCAACACTATTGCATTAATAAGCTAATTTAAATTATATTTAAACACCATATAGGCTAATTCTCACCTTTTATAAAGCATATTTGTTTTCCTTTAAATACATCTTGTATTATTAGGTGGTGTTATTGTAGCGTAAGCAGTATTTTTTTTTTTATAAATAATCCAGAGGCATGTAAGTGCATTTACCTGAAGTGTGTTGGTATTCCCAATATAAGGGATGCAGTGCTTCATCTATCCAATAAAGCAGAAAACCCGTGTGATATACAAGCTAGCACCTGCTTATTAAATAGTCTACTTAATCCATACAAAACAATCGTAATTAAAAACCAATTTCAAACACTTTGGTATTCAGCTTTGACATTGTGGATTTGCAAAACTGAATTGGCCCTCAGAGCACATATGGTTTTACAGGGTGCTGCACTTTGCAGCCGCATGAATTGCAAACAGATTCATCACACACTGGTGACCCGGCAGACGTTTGTTCTCACGCAGGACTATGAATGAGAGAGCGAGACATTGAATCTGACAGTCCCCAAAACCAGACACCGGTATATGACCTCTCCTTCTTCTCTCCTTCTCAAGACATCCACAAGCTTTGCACAACTGTCTCTCAGCATCAGTCGAGAGCGGAGAGCAGTTGGGGGAAAAAGACAAGCCTCATGCACCGTCAGCTTGACTCAGAGCGCATGAACTAACTTTTATTGTATGAAAATGAGGCAGTTTTATCTTGGCCAAATAAACACGCTGCTCCCTCCTTTTCTTTTTTCGGATATCACAAGTCATTTCCTCAATCCGTACTGGCATAAAGCCTACAACCATGGAAATCCTGCATTCGATGGAATGCCAATGTACTGTAATTAAACATAGCCTTTGGACATAAATTCATCATTGGAGTTTACAAAAATGGATTTAATTCTTACAGTAGTTGCAAAAAATGTGGTGTGCTGTGTCACAATTTGCCAGCTTGTACTATGTTCTAAAAGCATGTATTGTTATTGTGGGGGAAAATGAAATACTTTTGAGTCTGTAACAGAAGAGTAAGCAAAGGATATACCAAGGACATACTACTTTGTCATTAAGAGTTCTGTTGCTTGGTTATGTGCATTCTGTCAGTCATCTTCTCACAGTTTAAAAGGCACCTATTTTACCCCTTTTTCAAGATTTAAGATAAGTCTTTTGTGTCTCCAGAATGTGTCTGTAAAGTTTCACCTCAAAACACACATCAGATTATTTATTATAACTTTTAGAATGTTGAGATTTTCTGCTCTGAACACAATGTACAGTAGCTGTTTTTGTGGCCTGTGCCTTTAATGTTGGTTCTCCCCGCCCACTGTTCCCACGTGTCTGTCAGAGTGTGCCTCAATCTCCGGCTGCATCAGATAAACAGCACAGAGACAGACATAAAGGAAGCAGATCTCGCGTAACATTTGTGAGAAATACTACAGTAAGAACTTTCACAATGATTATTAGATGTATTTGTTGTGGAGTTTACTCAAGCCTTTAGACGAGTCACTCTGTCACTTTTGTCATTACAAAGTTCATGCACACACACAGCAGGGACACACACATCGCGTTTAACTTTGCACTATTTTTGCACGGAAATGTGACAGGATTCACGTCAATATCCACTGCTGTATGGATATCCGTTATGTAAATGTCAAAATAAACTTAACGTCCACAAACCACAGAATTGAAGTGTCTTCTTTTATAGTTTGATTATAAGCATTACTACTGATACATGTTAATACGCATCTGTTAATCAATTTGGTGGGTGGGAAAACCCCACTCCTACCTCACGTTCTGGTGGGCTGCAAAATGGGAGGGATTTGGATTCTACTTTAACGTCAGGAAATGTTAAAAAAGAGACTTATTGTGTTTATATCATCCCACTATACCTACACACAGTTCTGTCCAAACAACTTACAAAAGATAATTTTATTCTAGGTGCCCTTTAATTAAGGCTACATTTACATGGCAAAAATGTAGCTAAAAACAGAATAGTTTTTCCCCTTGCTTTTTAAAAAAGTTTTCAAATTTTTCTGTGAAAACAATCAAAAATGCTATAGGTATTTCATATGCCAGGCAAATATTTGTCTCTGTCACCTTATTTGTAAACTATACCTGTAGGGAAATCTACACTTGCTGATGAAGTGTTGACGAACACTTGAGCAGCAATACTACTGTATCACCTACTCTGCCATTGTTGTGTGTTTGTTTGTGCTTGACTTTAAACTACACCTCGTTAAGCAAGTACTTTGTACATGCATGATCTAATAGTTTAAAGAAAAAAAAAATGTTTTTGGTTGTTTACATGGACACCGGTGTTTGTTTCCTGTTTTCAGATTTAGATTTTCAATTTCAAAAATGCAGCTGATAGAGTTATACTTTATTGTCCTTTTCAGGAAATTTGTCTTGGACTAGAACAGCACATTTATGTTGAACTCAGTCCACATATAACAAATAAAAAAAAGACAACATGTAACATTTATCAACAATAGTGACTTTTAAAAGACCCATCAAGGTAGTTTTGGATTATTCGCTATTACTTGTGCATTCCTAAAAAACTAACAACTTACAGGTTGACTGAAGTGATACTGTATATACTCGCTTACTCCCATAACTTTCATAGTAACTTTGACAAGACGTGACAGATGTCGTATAAACGAACAGGCAAAATGTATAAAAAATCTGGCTAAAAATGTTGTCATGTAAATTCAGATTATGTTACTTACATTTATTTAAGTGACTTACACCAAATGATTCAACAAAAAGATCATGAGATGTGCTAGAAATACGTTTCTGACATTGTTATAAAATGAAACCCAGAATAGAAGGACATATTTTTTATTATTTTATAATTGCTATTTTCATTCATTTATAAATTTTCCTTCGGCTTAGTCCGTTATTTATTATGGGTCGCCACAGCGGAATGAACCGCCAACTATTCCAGCATATGTTTTACACAGCGGATGCCTTTCCAGCTGCAACCTAGTACTGGGAAACACCCATACACTCTCACATTCACACACACATTTATTTACTATGGCCAATTTAGGTCATTCAATTCACCTATAGCGCATGTCTTTGGACTGTGGACACGGAGAGAACATGCAAACGCCACATGGAAATGCCAACTGGTCCCAATTCTTGCTGTGAGGCAACACTGCTAACCACTGAGCCACCGTGCCCCCTAATGTTATTTTTTTAAAGATATAATTATTTCTATTATCAAACCATTAAATATGCCTTTAACTATTAACCATTAACCTTTGCCTCAAAAAAAAAACTCACAATTTGCTGCTTTTTATTAGTTAGGGCAGTTGTTCGATTTAGGTATTATTATTTTAGTTAGAATTATAGATCTAAAATAAGATCATGCAAAATGTGTTTTTTATACATACTAATAAACAGCCAATATCATACATACTGGGCAGGTAGTTAGCCACTAGTCAAAAGTGAGAATTGGTACTAAAGTGTTACTTATTTATTTGTTTACAGTTAAGTGCTCATCGAAGAGTTTTCAGTTTTCTCTTGATGGTTGTCAGTGATTCAGTATTTTGGATGGGGTTGGAAAGTTCATTCCACCAGACAAGAATGGTAAATTAGACAGTTCTGAAGAGCCATTGCTTGTTTACTGACCGCAGGCTTCTGGAGGGGGTGTAGACTTGTACTGTAAGAGCATATGGAGGATGCAGATCCTGTAGTTGTTCTTTATTCCAGCGTCAATGCTTTGAACTTGAAGCAAGCTGCAGCTGCTAGCCAGTGCAGGGAGATTTGCAAAATCTCTTAGGTTTGTTGAAGGCTAGTCATATTTGAATCATTGGCAGAGGTCTGATGGCACATGCTGGAAGTCCAGCCAAAAGAGCATTGCAATAATCCATCCAAGAAATGACAAGGGCCTGGATTAGAAATTGGGCAGTGCAGACCTGCATGATTTAACAAACATCCTAAACATCATCCATTCTTATAAAGTTCACCTAAAAATGAAATATTACTTACTATTAAATCCCCTAAAGTGATTCCAAAGCATTTTTTTCTCTGTAACCATTGACATCCATAGTAGGAAAAACAAATACTAAGGAAGTCAATGGTTACCAGTTTTCAACACTTTTTTTCAAAATGACTTATTTAGTGTTCTCACAAAAAAAGGAAACCCATATAGGTGTGTGCACTGCAAAAATGCTTTCCTTACTTAGATTTTTTTGTCTTCTTTTTAACCCAAATATCTAAATATTTGTATATAAAGAAGAATTTTCTAGACAAGCAAAACTTATTGTCTTGTTTTCAGAAATAATATGCCAATATTAAGTGAGTTTTTCCTTAAAACAAGCAAAATAATTGGTAACACTTTATTTTGATGGTCCATTTGAGTATTAGTAGACTGTCTGCTTAATATCTGTTGATACTGCTGCTAAACAGACATTTAACTGATTATAAGAAACTTAGCAAGTGCATGTCAACTTACACTAACCATAACCCTAACCCCAACCTAAATCTACTTATGATCTAATGAGAATTAGTTGGCTTGTAGATGCAGCTTACATTCAACAAACGGACCATCAAAATAAAGTGTGACCAAATAATCTGCAAGTGGGGTAAGCAAAATAATCTTGTTTTCCTTTTGACATAAGATTATTTTTCTTATCCCATTGGCAATAAGAAAAAAAAGTAGGAAAATAATTGTTTGCAGTGTGGCAAATGAAGGGTGAGCAAATGGTACAGAATATTCAGCTTTTGGTGAACAATTCATTTAATATCCTACCAAATTGGAGACAAAGTAGCATGTTAATTTCCATGTGCAAAGATCTGCTTTCGCATTTGCATAATGATATATTCAATAGTTTAAAACAAATTCGTTTACAGATGAACTAGAACATGGATATCATTAAATAAATATTTTCATCAGTTTAGATATGAATTATTAATCATTCAAACCCTTTTTCATTAAACCACTTCACTTAGCCAGCAGTCTCACATAGTTGTCATTTTTGTTTAACAGTATTAGCTCTTTGTGCAGCTAAAAGTAGACCTGGGAGGAGTAAACACTCTCATGAATGTGCATCAGAAAGCAGTACGATTATTATAGTTTTCTGAAAATGTTATTTTTTTCTGAAATTACTGATTGTTTCATTCTGAATTTGCAGACTGGGGTCATATAAGACTTTAAATTTTGGAGCATCAAAAATGGTCTACATTGAGCTATACATTTAATAAAATGTATATCAAATACATTTGGAGTAAATCAAATACATAGAGTAAATATTTGATGAATTGTTATTTTATTGTGGATTTATTTGGTTTGGATTAGAACTCCATTATAAAAAGTAGCTTCCAGAAAATTATAATAAATAAAAGAAAGAAAATAAGTCAAAATAAGACACAATGACATTTAAAGCATCAAAAGATGGGGCGAAATTAGATCACATCATATAAAGTTCAAGAGAGAATGAGAAATATGATAGGAAGTATTCCAGTCACAGATTTATATTAAATGACCCTTATAACCTCCCAGAAGACCCTAGTGGGCAGACTATCAAGGTTTCCATATCTCCCTCCCTCTCTTTTACTCTTCCACTCTCTCGCCTTTCATCATATGAGAAAGAATATGAGTGTTCAGAAGATTGGAGTTGAAGCTCCAAAGATTGGAGGGCAGAAGGCAAGGAGGGGAAAAACTGCAGAAAAAGAAAGCAACTTCTGTGACTCTGACCCTCAATAAACTCAGAGAAGACATGAAGAAAGGAAAAACAAAAAAACTGTCTTTTCTGATTTCACTTCAAATGAAATGAAACTAAACATTAAAATCACTTGCATAGTTGCATTTTATTTGTCTGAAGCACATATTTTGTGACAGGCCAGTTCATTATATAGAGATACAGTTGCATTGAGCCATACCAGCATGATGTCCCTTTATATTAATTGAGCATGCTACTTTTAGCAGGTGACTTTTTTAATGATCATGTTACCACAGCAACTATTAGACAACTATTAGATGATGTGAGGTTTCAACAACCTACTAGTTTCCACTCAAAAAATATTGTATAAAGGACTCAAAAAGCTAAGCGTAATGGAATTAAATTTGGTTTAAATGAAATTTTCTTGGCTTTCCTGACAGATGCAGTCCAAAGGCCTACTGTATATAGACCTATGATATCTTAAATACATCACACACTATAGTTTTACATATCATGTTGTCATGTCACATTATCTGTTAGTGTTGGATATGCATTACACTTAGAAAGACAATACCGAGCGCAAAATGCTAATGTTAAGCCTCTCTGAGAGAGTTACAGAGCAGTTTGTGTATTATTTATTTAAAGTTATTTGTTTTATTTTAACAGATAAAAGTATTATATACATTAATTAATTGCAAAACTCATGCAAAATCAATCATGGTTATAATGCTAAATGTTTTTGGATCCAATGTATTTAGCGTGGGATATGCTGCCATCTGTTGGCAATAAATGACTTTTTACCCCTTTTGTTCATAACGGCAACACATTTGAGGAGTGGCTGTGCTCTTAATTTCAACATGTAGTCAATAATGATGAATATAAGTGTTTATGATATTTAGTCATTTGAAACAATTTAGAATTTAGCTGATCTAATTTCGTGTGTCTGGAAAACAATATTTTTTTATTTAGGAAATATTAAAGGGATTTTTCACTCAAAAACGAAACTCGATTTACTCACCCTCAAGAGGTTCCAAACCTTTATAAGTTTCTTTATTCTGTTGAACACAAAAGAAGAAAGCCAGATGAAAACCAGTAACCAGAAAGCAAATACTATGGAAGTCAACTGTTACGGGTTTCCATTTTGTTTTCTCTCAAAATATAAGAGATGCAAAAACCTCTAAATGCCGTTTGATATTTTCTTCTAAAATTTGTATTTTTCTCCAATTAGGGTGTGTAAGCTCAGCAATTTTATTTTTATAGTGAGAAATAAGTTGTTTCGTTGGATTTAAAGTTAAATAGCTGAACATAAACATATGAGTCTGAGAAAATTACAGATGGCATTTAGAGGTTTTTGCATCGGAACTCTTCATATCTTGTTTTGCGCTCAACAGAGGGGAAAAAGCACATAAAGGTTTGAAACAAGTAAAGGGTGACTGAATAATGACTTTTCTTTAATTACAGATTAATAACATGAATCAGCATAATTGAGCACACCCCATTTTGAAAATGAATATTTGTATCCTCAGTGAATATAGGCAATGTATTTTGGTGCATTTAAACAAAACAGTTTTATTAAACAGATATATTTATTAAAATAATATTTTAGTCACCAAACATACTTAGAAATTGAAAGATAAAACAATTAAATGCAAAAAAAAAAAAATAAAAAAAAAAAATACAACCTACAAAATTTCAACTAAAAATTTCCAAGTTTTTGCTTCTCTTAATTTTTCCTCTCTTTAAAATTTGAATTTAATATTTTTCTATAACATATACATTTGGTTCCAGATTTGGCTTCAGTACTGACTAATCTAATTTATATACACAAATATAATATATATTGTATTGTATAGCTTCTTATTAAAAATATGAATTTAAAAGATAGATTTGTGATGGGTGTACTTATATATGCAGAGCTCTGTACATTTTCCTATCATCCTACTCTTCTAACTCAACTTTGACTATGATTTAATGTATTATATTTAGCAAGACATGCAACTGATGATTGATGTACAGAACTGTGTGTTAGCTCATATATGAAGAGTAGTCAGTTAGTGAATTATGTACTCTGACTCTTGTAAAAGAAGAAATACAGATGAGAGTGTGGGTATTGCGAAGTAGGTTAGGTAAATTTGTTATGATGTTTCTGATTTAAATTATACAGGAGGAAATGAAATGAGGTCAGACTACTCAAGAGCTGAAGCTGCCTGTGCTATGTCTCTTTTTTTTTTTCAGATAAAGGACAGTTATGTTTGTTCGTTTTTTCCAGCTTGAAGAACTTCTTGAGGTGAATACTGTGTGCAATGCATTATGAAAACAGTATTTATAATAGCTTAATTTATTATATTTAATATATTCTGTGATTTAAATATATTATTATTCAGTTACTGTTTGGTTGACTTCCAAAACATCTCATTGTGGGAAACCTGGCTCCTCGTCACCAGACACTGCATCGGTTCTTATATATTCCTCATCTTTTCATCTTCTAATCCCTGCATCTCATCTCATTTCATAGGTGCAAGCCATATTATTTATTGGTTTATTACATTGTTTTGTATTAAAACTATTTCATGCCTTATGATTTTAACCCTTTGATGCACAAGCTATAAAAACCCCTTCTAATGCACATCATGGGTCTGCAGTGCTTACTTTCCTCACAAATGACAACTACACGTTTATGCTTGCACACAGGCCTCTTGAACATAGAACTTTTCTGTCTCTACAATATTTCTGAATAAATCTCTGACAGAGACCCCTCCTCTTTCAGCCAACCACGGTGTCCATAGTTAATAATCATGATGACAACATCCATAGCAGCAAGGTCTCTCTAATCCCTTTGTAAAAGTTTGTCTGAACTGTTTTATCTATCTATCTATCTATCTATCTATCTATCTATCTATCTATCTATCTATCTATCTATCTATCTATCTATCTATCTATCTATCTATCTATCTATCTATCTATCTATCTATCTATCTATCTATCTATCTCTTTTCATCCATCCATCCATCCATCCATCCATCCATCCTTCCGTCCAGCCGTCTGTCACAAAATATATATTTCTATAAAATAAATATGTATATAAGTAAAATCATTTTTTATACTTACAAGCATCAAAGAAAAGACACCAGCCATGTTGAGTTGTGAAACGTGTGTCAGGTAAACAGTATTTAGCAGTAAATGCGTTCCTTTTTGCAACAAATAGGAAACAGCTAAGGTTCCAATATGAGTCATTTTTGACTCTTATTTTAAAACTGATGTACGAATACAAAAACTGTACTAAATATAAGTATTTGTTATATTGTTTGAGTTTAAAGCAAGACATTTTATGAAAACCTGTAATTGCCATGATTGAAATAACATAAGAAATAAAAACGGGTCACTTTAGACCCATGGTGTGCATTAAAAGTGTAGTGCCACAAAAAAGATTTTTATTCAAAAAGTAAAAAAGAAAAAACAATGCAAGACTTTCTGCTGATAAAAAACAAGTTTATCAAAGAATTCCTGGAATACTAAGTGATGAAGTTAAACTCTTGCAAATATATAGAAAAAATAAACCTAGTCGGGTCACTTTAGACCCATGTTGTGCATCAAAGGATTAAGGGTAGTTTTGTAAGTTTTTTATTTTTAAATTACAAATTGTACGGTGTTAATCCAAGCCTGTTGATTTAGCAGGATGAATGTACAGTACAGAACCAGTTGGCGTTTCTGTGTGGAGTTTGCATGTTCTCCCTGCGTTCGCGTGGGTTTCCTCCGGGTGCTCCGGTTTCCCTCACAGTCCAAAGACATGCGGTGAATTGGGTAGGCTAAATTGTCCGTAGTGTATGAGTGTGAATGAGTGTGTGGATGTTTCCCAGAGATGGGTTGTGGCTGGAAGGGCATCCGCTGCATAAAAATGTGCTGGATAAGTTGGCGGTTCATTCCACTGTGGCGACCCCAGATTAATAAAGGGACTAAGCCAACAAGAAAATGAATGAATGAATGAATGTACAGTACATTTAAATTTATTCATTCATTTTCCTTCGGATTAATCTCTATTTCAGAGGTCGCCACAGTGGAATGAACTGCCAACTATTCCAGCATATGTTTTATGCAGCAGATGCCCTTTCGGTTGCAACCCAGTACTAGGAAACACCCATACACTCTCACATTCACACACACACTCATACACTATGGCCAATTTAGTATATTCAGTTCACCTATACCGCATGTCTTTGAATTGTGGGGGAAACCGGAGCACCCGGAGGAAACCCACTCCAACAAGGGGCGAACATGGAAACTTTACACAGAAACACCAACTGACCCAGCCGTGATTCGAACCAGCAACCTTCTTGCTGTGAGGCGACAGTCCTAACCACTGAGACACCGTGTCACCCCCAGTAGATTTAAATGTACATTTAAAATATTTTTAAAGTTAAAAATAATAATATTCTTTTTACCAACAGTCTATTATTGTCAGATTATGTACAGTAGTAGTCTTTGCAAGATATCTGTAGCATAAACAACAGAAGTTGTAGTATTACTTAGTTAACTAAATTTAGGCCTTCATACTCGACACATAACTTTGAGTCCAATTCACAGAACAACAGTCCAAAACTTCCAGCATTGTAGATGAGTCCTGCAGGTAGATACTGAGACAACACTCCTTAACACTCTATCCCATTTAATTCTACAGTACAGTGACTTACTGGTAATTTGTGATTAAAATCATACCCGTTTGTAAGAAAGAAATAATTTCATTATGACACTTTACTCTGTACATTTTTTCCAATGTAAAAAAGTCAGATTTTGGTGACACTTTCTGAAAATGCTCAGCACTATATACTATTTGCACAGCCATTTGAAAACTAAAGTTAGACATCACTGCATTTAGTGAGGTATCTGAAGACAAGACACTGAATATGTGTTTCACATTTTTACTGCATTTGCTCTTTACAATTCTAATTTATTCACAGCATTGTGCAAAAGAATAAATACACCCTTATTTACAACAAACATAAACTTCCTTTGGGTAGAGCTGTGCAAAACTGTAAACAATATTGCAGTACATATTGGAACTGAACCTACAACAAACATAGGTCTGTAAATCATTCATCAAATTGTTCAATTTAGAAGACATTTTTAGAAAAAAAAAAAATAATTTTTTTAGAAAATTTTCTTGACAGATTTTGACAACTAGTTCAACATTTTTGTATGTAATGACTCAAGTAATGAAATGAGGACTATTAGTTTGATATGGAATGACTATTCAGCATCCACAAGTTTAGTTCATTTTGACTGACGTGACATAAGCAAATGATAATGTTACAAACAGCAGAGTTGTATGAAAGCAATTGATGCATGTCCAAAAGCATTTGCAATTTGTTGGAAGGAATGAGATACTGCTACTATGATGTGCACAAATGACTAATTGTTTTGAGAAATGCATTAACTGTTGTGCAAATGTAAACAGTGTTGTGAGAAATGCACCAAAGCCACTGAGAAAAACTGTTATTACAGTTTTTCTCCATTGGTTTGGCTCATTTCTTGAAACAGAAATTACATTCTCAAAACAACATGGACTAACCTCCAAACCACTTGGCAATTGTTCACAACAGAATTGGATTTCTCATTCATTTCATCAAATTGCAAATGTCTACGTACATCTTTGCAAATGATTAAGTACAGGTAGCCTACATTTAGCACAATTTCCAAGTGAATAGATCTCGTTGATCTAAACTGATTGTTGATTCTCAGTTCAATGGTTGTTCTCTCCAAAATGTGTCAGCGTCATTTAATTGTATAAGTCATCACATGCACAATAGTCTGTTCAATTGTCAAAATTAGTCAAGAACATAATACCATGAATACCATACAGTAGGTGAATCCTTGGAACATTTGATTACAATTTATTACAGCAATTGACAGTCAGGTGAAACTAGAACTTGACTAATGAAGGAGGAGTTTAACACATCTCAGATGACCAATCAAACAGTATGTTTAGTTACCTGACAAGTGCTGCCCATGACTGTGAATGCTGCCTAACATGTATGTAAAGAGCTTGACTATGCAGGACCACCAGCACTATTTCTGAACATGGAGGCACCTGGCCAAGTAAACGAAGAAGGGCAGCTGCCTGCTCAACGAAGAGGAGGAAGAGGAGGAGTAAGGGTGCGTGGGGTGGAAGAGGCCGTGGTGCATGAAGACACTGTGCTGTCCCGGAAGAAATTCAGGCCACAGTTATAGACCATGTCATAAACCATGGCCTCACAATGGCGGAGGCAGGTCGCCGAGTGCAGCCTAAATGTGTCTCGCTCTACAGTCTCCTCCATCATCCAAAACTTGCAGGGAAAGTTATAGCACTCTAGTTTTTTGTTTGTGTGTTTATATTACAGTTTATTATGCTGTATACTGTTTCGTTTTGCTCGGATATATGGAAGTTACATTGTGTGTGGTTAATCATTACAATAAAAATAGGAGTTACCATTTCCTTGGCAGTATGAGTGCAATGTGTGATGTCAAACCGTGGAGGCTACTTTTACCCTAAAATCCTATTTTTTTTTGTTTGTTTTATACACAATTGTATTCTGTTAGCTATAGACAAAAACAGTACAGTAACCATTGTCAATGACGGACTGGGCTAAGACTGTAAGGTGGACATGAGTGATATTTTAGTTGTCCTTTGCCATAGTGACAAAACATCTAAACATTTTGACTTGCAGTGCTTACACAATGCCAAAAGGATGAAGCATTTTGGGGGCACTGACTGTTTAACTGAGAAGGAAATTTAGTTTTGACACATGAGTGAACTGTTTTGGGAAAGGTATGAGCTGTTGCAGGTGAACCATGGTGTTGTGCCGAACAATCCCCATTATTTTGGCAAAAACACCAAGAGTGTTGAGAATGTCCGGTCTGTTTCAAGAAATGAGCCAAAGCAATTGAGAAGGATATTTGCCATTTTTGTGGCACTGACTTTTTATATGGGAAAGGAATTTAGTTTCGATGCATGAGTGAACTGTTTTTGGAGAGATATGAGCTTTTGCAAGTGAGCTATAGTGTTGTGCTAAACTGTAACACTGTTTTGCCAAATGATCTTAGAATTTTGAGAATGTAATTTCTGTTTCAAGAAATGAGCCAAACCAATGGAGAAAAACTGTAATTATTATACTTTGTTTAAAATTAAAATTAAATAAAATTAAACATGTTAGTCAAACATTGTAGTTAATTGTAATCAGGGGCGGAGTGGACATTTTAAAAGTGGGGGGGACAGCAGTATGAAATCCAAAAGTTTACATTCTTAATCACCTGTTTCTAAATGGTCTGTCTCTAAAAGTCTCAAAAAGTAACATTGTACAGGGAGTGCAGAATTATTAGGCAAATGAGTATTTTGACCACATCATCCTCTTTATGCATGTTGTCTTACTCCAAGCTGTATAGGCTCGGAGGCCTACTACCAATTAAGCATATTAGGTGATGTGCATCTCTGTAATGAGAAGGGGTGTGGTCTAATGACATCAACACCCTATATCAGGTGTGCATAATTATTAGGCAACTTCCTTTCCTTTGGCAAAATGGTTCAAAAGAAGGACTTGACAAAATCAAAAGTCAAAAATAGTGAGATATCTTGCAGAGGGATGCAGCACTCTTAAAATTGCCAAGCTTCTGAAGCGTGATCATCGAACAATCAAGTGTTTCATTCAAAATAGTCAACAGGGTCGCAAGAAGTGTGTGGAAAAACCAAGGTGCAAAATAACTGCCCATCAACTGAGAAAACTCAAGCGTGCAGCTGCCAAGATGCCACTTGCCACCAGTTTTGCCATATTTCAGAGCTGCAACATCACTGGAGTGCCCAAAAGCACAAGGTGTGCAATACTCAGAGACATGGCCAAGGTAAGAAAGGCTGAAAAACGACCACCACTGAACAAGACACACAAGCTGAACCGTCAAGACTGGGCCAAGAAATATTTTAATATTTAATTTTTCTAAGGTTTTATGGAATGATGAAATAAGATTGAGTCTTGATTGGCCAGATGGATGGGCCCGTGGCTGGATCGGTAAAGGGCAGAGAGCTCCAGTCCGACTCAGATGCCAGCAAGGTGGATGTGGAGTACTGGTTTGGGCTGGTATCATCAAAGATGAGCTTGTGGGGCTTTTCGGGTTGAGGATGGAGTCAAGCTCAGCTCCCAGTCCTACTGGCAGTTTCTGGAAGACACCTTCAAGCAGTGGTACAGGAAGAAGTCTGCATCCTTCAAGAAAAACATGATTTTCATGCAGGACAATGCTCCATCACACACGTCCAAGTACTCCACAGCATGGCTGGCAAGAAAGGGTGCAAAAGAAGAAAAACTAGTGACCAATAACATGGTTCACCTGATCTGAACGCCATAGAGAACCTGTGGTACATCATCAAATGTGAGATTTACAAGGAGGGAAAACAGTACACCTCTCTGAACAGTGTCTGGGTGGCTGTGGTTGCTGCCGCACGCAATGTTGATGGTGAACAGATCAAAACACTGACAGAATCCATGAATGGCAGGCTTTTGAGTGTCCTTGCAAAGAAAGGTGGCTATATTGGTCACTGATTTGTTTTTGTTTTGTTTTTGAATGTCAGAAATGTATATTTGTGAATGTTGAGATGTTATATTGGTTTCACTGGTGAAAATAAATCATTGAAATGGGTATATATTTGTTTTTTGTTAAGTTGCCTAATAATTATGCACAGTAATTGTCACCTGCACACACAGATATCCTCCTAAAATAGCTAAAACTAAAAACAAACTAAAAACTACTTCCAAAAATATTCAGCTTTGATATTAATGAGTTTTTTGGGTTCATTGAGAACATGGTTGTTGTTCAATAATAAAATTAATCCTCAAAAATACAACTTGCCTAATAATTCTGCACTCCCTGTATATCCTGTGATGTCATGTGACTATTGCAAATGATCACATTGTGATATTGATGCTAAAACTATTGTGCAGCCCTAACATAAATCATTTTGTTTTTGCGACATGCATTCAATATTGATAAGTAGTCAACAGTAGTGAGGAATATGTGTTAACACAGAGAGCAGCTCTGTGATTTGCAAGAGCATGTGGACCTCAAGAGGATCCAGCTAAAGCTCATTCTTTGAAAAGAAAGGAATGGCACAACAGCATGAAATTCAATCTACTGTTTACACATTATCAGTTGCTATGCCACAGATGTGGCTTGAAACTATATCTGAAGAATTCACACCCTTTGGAAATGGAAATGTATCACACTCTTTGGTTCTCTGAGAAGACAGACAATATCAGTCTTGGATGATGAGCTTCTAGACGAAAGCCTATACATCAAAAAAGCAAAGTACACCATTAGTAACACCCTGCAGCATTCTATATCAAATGAAGATGCAGTGAGGCAACATGAAACAGGAATTATTCAATTTATTCCTTTAATCATCTTTTAAAATACATTAATAAAGTGGCTGAATTTGCAGAGGATGCACTGACCATTCATGTACAGATTTCATGCCGACTTTAATGTATGGTTTCAGTGTAATTAATGGAAAAAAGAGAGATGTTTTACAGAGGAAGTGAAATGTTGGCAATATATTCTGTTAACCTTTAAATAATTTTAATGAGAACTGTTCTTTTTATGTTATTTAAATAAAAAAGATATATTATTGTTAATATATTCAGCCAAACTATATGCTTATGGTGTCCATTTTGCCTGAATTCCACCAGTTTGAGCTTTTCAATTAATCAATCAATCAAAATCTGAGTTTCTTGAGCAAAATGCTGGCCTATTCTGAAGCATGAAGAAGTGCTTCACTAAGGTGCAAAGTACAAAACACTTATCCAAAAAACACGAATCACTGACAAGACTTACATACATTTGTGAGACTGATTTTGCTCAATTAAATATTGTATAATTGTTATATAAACATTATAAAAATGATACAATATATCCATTTAATGACCTTAAATCAGTTGTGATCAGGCAATCTCTACCATTGCTTCCACTGAATTGGCGACTAAAAGATCTAGAAACTTAATGTTTAACACATGGCATAGATTTCATCCAAAGGTATGCAAAAGTGCAAAAGACAGAAATTAGAGTGCCCAAATATTGTGCTATTCTAAAATTTCCAAATTTAGGAAACATTAGGTTTGCATATTCTCATATTATGTGTTTATCATTTGCGCAAGAAACAAATACCAATTACCATATTTGAGTTTCGAAATTCAACTTTACCATTTTAATTAAAATAATAAAGTACTAGTTATCAACCCGAAACTTCATACATGACCTGAGGACATTTCTCTGTAGTATTTTTTCATGCAATTTGTGCTACATTGAGATTTGCACAGTCGCATCAATCAGTAATTAACGAGCTCAAATGTCAAAAATGACATCAAAACGAACAAAAATAGTCCAAGATACAAGATGATGGGGGAAAGAAGACTGTGCATGAATAAAAAATATATTGCATGATTTGTCATAGATACAGCACATTTAAATATGCAGTCAATGCATCATATTTTTGAGTACTGAGTATAATATCCATCACATTTTTGTTGATCTTATGCATCATTTATATTAGTCTTTGCTTTATCACTAAAACTCTAGAGTTTGGGAATTGCTGTCAACTCATTTTGGCAGTTTAGAAATAATTCTTTCTTTTAAGTGACTTTATTTGCTGTGGGCTTTTATCTTTAAAATTTAGCAAACATTTTACAAAAAAAAAAAAAGCTCAGATTGAATGATAGGTGATATTAAATGAGATTAATTAATTAATTTAACTTTAATTAAAATTAAAGTTAATAGGGGCACCTAAGACTTATAAATCATTTTACAGTATGTGACAAAACCTGCACAAATTTATTTTTTATAAATCTTAGATAGTGGAAGACTGAACATAAATACAGTACACATGTGCTTCGTGTTATGCATGACCACATCAAAATTAGTAGTCATTTTAAAATCAACTACTGTATGCATAACACCATCCAATGGTATATACAGTTGAAGTCAGAATTATTAGCCCCCCTGTTTATTTTTTTCCCCAAATTCTGTTTAATGGAGAGAAGATTTTTCCAACACATTTCTAAACATAATAATAACTCATTTCTAATAACTGATTTATTTTATATCTGCCATGATTACAGTAAATAATATTTACTAGATGTTTTTCAAGACAGCTTAAAGTGACATTTAAAGGCTTAACTAGGTACATTAGGTTAACTAGGCAGGTTAGGGTAATTAGGCAAGTTATTGTATAACGATGGTTTGTTCTGTAGACTATCGAAAAAAAAAACATATAGCTTAAAGGGGCTAATAATTTTGACCTTAAAATGTTTTTAAAAAAAAATAATTAAAAGGGGCTAATAATTCAGACTTGTCTGCAATACTTGTCTGTATCTAAACAAAAAGAAATCCATTCGTAAGACCACACTAAAGTTTTATCCAGTAGGTTGCAGAACTCCATGTAGTAATGCACAATATTAGCATTTGAAGTTTACCCTCTATGGCACGTTTCAAAAATGTGACCATATGATGCTTGCAACATAGGCTCATTCTGAAAACATAGCCCTACGTGAAAATCTGAAAAAGTGGTAAAAATCAGGTTGCTGTAAGGGCTCTTCTTTTTCTGGATTGCTTTTGAAAACACTGTCAGTTGGGTTTAGGGAAGTGGGTAGGCGGGCCAATTGGTGCTTTTTAAAACACTATTGGTTGGGTTTAGGGAAGTGGGTGGGCGGGTCAATCTGTGCTTTTTAAAACACTATTGGTTGGGTTTAGGGAAGGTGGAGGGTGGGGGTATCGGTCGGTTGGTCAGTCACTCAGTCTGTCAGTCAACAACAGCCTTTGGTGGATTTACATGAGAAGAGCAGATGCGAATGGCACTCTCAAAAAACATACACAGCGGCCTCTGGTGGAAAAAATGCAACAACAAAAAATAGCTCATGGGATGCATTTTGCTCTCTCCAGAAATGTATAAAGGGGTACGTAATCAGAATGAGCCTGGATTGGATGTTTTGAAATAATGTTTTTTAAGTTTATTCTTGATTCCAGCATATTTTGCTTCAGCAAACTGAATACAAATATGTGTTTCATAAAATATAATACTACTTAATAATTCAATAAAATTCTATTCTGATGTTAACATTTTCCACACAGACAGCATTTTTATTACAAAAGGAGAGATAAATTAAAAATCATAATAATGTGCTATTGAGAAACATAATTTCACAGTACAATGTTACATGGATGGTGAGCAAAGTTATAGTTTTAAAAAAAAAAAAATATGTATAAAACAGGCCTAAGAGACATAGTTAAACTGTGACGTACAATGTATAAAGTCACATTTTTGAGGATTTTTAAACCCAAGATCCCTTATAGAGATATCCAAACTTTTTTTTTTACTAATGTGTTAACTTGGCAAAAAATTAAAATAAAACTCCTGCACTTCATTTCTGCTGAGTTTTGCTCTTCCCCCCAAACTACTGAGCAAAGCATTAAAGAGGAAAAGATAGAAGTTGAATTTTGAGGGATTATAGATGTGGCTAGGTCAAAAAAAGACTTACAGAGGGATTACCGTAATCTTGTGGGAACTACATTTATTTCTTAGGGTCATAAGAATGTTACTGGGGGTAAAGGAGATTTTTAAAAGGGTTTTAAGATGTGCTGAGAAACATCTGCAAAGCTGGGGTGAAGATGAGGATGGTCCCAAGCACAGAAACTGTGAGAAAGGCCCACAGGAAAATCCGGTCCAACACCTGAGCCACAAACTTCCAGTCCTGAACAACCTGAGAAAGAAAAACAGATTTTAATAACAAAGCATGTTTCATAGACTTTATATTAGTACCAAACTAAATGTGTGATTTGAAAATTCAACATTACTTCAGTATTGTAATGTATTTCCTACTAAAATGAAAAATGTAGTAGTTTTCTTTAGATTAGTTCATTATGCACAACACAAATATTGTGTCAGAGTTAGCTAGATAGCTAATTTGCATTTATTTTGCACTCCTCACTATCTTCATAGAGGAGTGATTAATAATATTCTACCCAAGCTGTCAAATTGACGTCATCAGAGAATGGATACGTTCCAGAGTGGAAATACTTTTTCAGATTTTGATTAAGGATAACAAAGATAAACATCTTTCTCAGTGGATGAACGTGCACAGATTAACTGTTCATCTGTGAGCTAACAGAATAAATTGTTTGATGCAGAAAATTAGCATGGGGGACTTTCATGCAGAAAGCATTCTTGCCTCAATTTCTGTTATTGTTCAAGTGTTTTTCTACTTTTTAAATTGACGCATAAACACTTATTAAAAATTATTAAATTAAAGTTTAAAATAATACATTTATAAAACATTATTTAATATAATTCATTTTCGTTTGGCTTAGTCCCTTAATGTAAACTTTTTAGTGTAATATTTAAACAAAATAAAAATTTTGTTCATTATCAAAATGCTTTTTGTATAGTCACATATGACCTTAATCACATATTATTAGCATCAATAAACTAGTCTGTATTGCTATATTGATTACAGGACTCTCCTGTAATCACCTTTGGACACGTTTTTTGATGTCAATGTTAGATGTTAATTTGATATTGTCTTGACATCAAGGTATTCAATTGACATCAAATCAATTAGCATTTTTGAATGTTTTTTGACATCAGTGTTAGTTATCAATTTTATGTCATTTTGACATTAAGCTAGTTTACATGCACTGTAGACATAAAAAGTCCAGTGTAAATTTGAGGTTTGCAATTGAAGCTTTCAGAAGTTTTTAAAACTTTTTTTTTATTATAGCACTTTTTGTGTTGTTATTTTGATGGTCTAAAGGGTATCAATGTGTGGATGTCAAATGTTGATTAGCATTGTTTGATGTGTTTGATGTGACACAGTGGTTCAGTAGTTAGCACTGTCGCCTCACAGCAAGAAGGTCACTGGTTAGAGTCCTGGCTGGGTCAGTTGGCATTTCTGTGTGGAGTTTGCATGTTCTCCCTGTGTTCGCGTGGGCTTTCTCAGTGTGCTCCGGTTTCCCCAGTCCAAAGTGTATGTGTGTGCATGTGAGAGTGTATGGGAGTTTCCCAGTGCTGGGTTGCAGCTGGAACTGCGCAAAACGTATGCTGGAATAGTTGGCGGTTCATTCTGCTGTGGTGACCCCTGATAAATAAGGGATTAAGCCGAAGGAGAATGAATGACGAAAGAATGACAATGTCAGACACAATGCACTCAAATGGAGCGAGTGACGTCACTGTGAGGGGTAGGGTTAGGGGTGAGGTTAGGTGAGCGCATTAAAAAGCATTGTATGCAGCTCAGACTGCACTGCACCAGGTCTGCATGCAGACCCCTTTCCAATTTTGACTAAAACTCTAGTGTGACCGCAGCATAACACTTCATTTCATCACATATTTTCCTTAAATAGCTTCTACTCAATGAATTTAAGTTCACCTTTATACACTAAATTTTTGAGTTGATGTAATTATTTCTATTATAGATTTTTTTTTTTAATGTTGGAGTGTAATGAACTTGTTTAATTTATTTGTAATTTCATTTTACTGTTTGGTTTTACAGCACAGTGTATGTGAACAAATCATTAACCTAAATGCTAATGCTGAAAAAAAAAATGCATAAAGCACCTCTCTGATGAAGTGTTCCTTCCGGATGTGACTGGAAATGTAGTGCACTGAGTGGGTGGCTTTCTCTAACAGGGCAATCCAGGCCTGGTTTTCATCCTCCTTAACTCCAGCTCGTCCTCCGCCAGCACTCTTCTGTTGCCCTTTCTTCATCCCTCGTTTGAGCTCTGGGCTCCGCAGCTCGATGTCCGGGTACTGATAACGGTCAGTGTGTCCTCTCATGCAAAGCAGTCTGGGTAATCTCTGGAGGAAAAGACTCTTCACCCACGGCGCCATGGGATGGTATGTGGCAGAGGAACGATGATGAACGTTAATGACAAAGACAGTTACGATGATCGAGAAAGTGACGAAGATCATGATAAAAAGCAGATACTCTCCAATAAGAGGAATGACTTTAGAGGAAGACGGAATGATCTCTTCAATGACAAGAAGAAACACAGTGAGAGACACAAGAACGGAGGTGGAGAGGGAAAGCTTTTCCCCTTCGTCTGATGGAAGGTAGAATACCAGCACGGTGAGAAACGACAAACCGAGACACGGGATGATGAGAAAGAGTGTGTAAAACAGAGGGAGACGTTTCAGGATGAATGAATATGTGAGGTAAGGATAGGAGTAAATGCCGTCACGTCGACTGCCTCTCTGGCCGGTGGCATTGAGTATTTCCCATTCGCCGTTGTCAAAGAAGTCTTTACGGTCCACGTAGGCATCCACAAGGGTCAGATCCACCATAGTGCCATCGTATGTCCATGATCCAAACTTCATAGAGCAGTTCTGTCTGTCAAAGGGAAAAAAGGTGACATCCATGGTGCAGGCGGATTTATAGCTGGCAGGAGGAGTCCACATGATGGTACCGTTAAACCTTACAATGGCTTTTGTCATTAGAGAACCCTCAAATCGGCCATCAGCACTAAGAGAGAAACATACAGAAATATTAGCAATTATTTTAAGGACAATGTGACTACAAATGTCAATGCCACTAGGTTCGACTTTTTTATTTATTTATTTTATTCAAAAATAATCCAAATACATTATATAACCTATTATGTGAACCTTAATGTTTCTAATACATATAAAAAACTTAAAAAACAAACACAATTTAAGGACATTAACTCCTTGGCAATTTCCAGTTCATTCCTTTTAAAACTTGATTTGCTTTGGGTGATAAATTCTTGTGAATTTCCTCAAACATGTTCTCATATTTTAAATACACATACAATTTTTCTAGATGTCCTTCTGTCTTCATTCTAAAAATTCTCCATACTGTACATCCATCACAATTTTTTTTTGCTTTCCTTTCTTACATAGCGCTTTCAAAAACATTATACAGAGATTTACAAAATTCTTATTTTCATTTTTCTTTTCCCATCCAAGCATCACCACTCTGTTCCATTCTATTTCATTTTCATCCCAATTTCCAATCAAAAGTTTTTGCTGTCTTTTAAAAAAACTTCCAGCTCTTGACAATATAAAAAAAAGGTTTGGCTCTGGGTGGTTGATGGGATGTTTCTAAGATGTTGTGAGTTAAACAGCAACTATATACTCTATGCCAGTGTAATCTCTTCAATGTCATGTTGTCAGGGAGCATGTTTACTACACTCAGTACAACGCATTGTCATTAAAGTCAGAAGCGCCTGTAGTAAACACGCACCCTGACCTAATGTGAAAGACAGGCAAACAAAGTTGTTTTTACAGTTTTTAGACACAGATAATATGTTCTTGGAGCTTCATACACTGTAAAAAATCTTGCTGCTCTAAATTTTTTAGTTGAATCAAAGGAACTTTTGTAGTCATCTCAACTTACATCAATAAAACTGACTTAAAATATTAAGTTAAACTGTATAACTTAAAATTTTTAGTCAAAATCTTATTAACTTATTAAAATAACTTATTGCAACATAAAAATATTTGTTGTCTTGACTTATTGTCATTACAATTTTTACATTGTATGATAACCGTGAACCACTGAAGTCAATGTTTTGACAGTGTTTTGGCTCTCAGGATTGTTGCTCTATATCATCTAAAATATCTTCATTTGTGTTCTGAAGATAAATTAAGTGGTGGCAATGGCATGATGATGGGTAATTAATGACTTAATTTTTATTTTTGGTGAACTACAACTAACCTAACACAATACTGGCATCTCCAGTTGCTTAATTCATACTGTTGATATAATTTTCAACTTCCATTCCATTTCTAAAATGAGAGTGGATTCAATCCTTTGACTCCTCATTGTGTTCAAGAAATGTCTGTGATTGGCTATTGCACAATGCTGCAAAAACACAATGTACTCTATATGGAAACCATTGCCACTTTGTATAATGTATCATAAAACAGCACTTTAAAATGTTATTTTCAAATGAATCAGCATTACCTTAAATGTTACCCAATGAGCATGCAGAGAACAGGTTGTAAACAATGTATTGAAATCCATTAAGTACATTTACATGTTCAGTTATTAGGGCTGAGCGATTTGGCCTGAAATCAAAATTTCACTCAATTATGACTAATGAACGATTATTAAATTTTTTTATTTTTTCCCCTTACAGTTCACTGACAGGTTTTGTACAGTAAATATGCTCACATATTACAAGTGAAAGATTTTTGAATGAAGGGTGCATTACTTGATTTTAAAATAATTGAAGGAAACACACACTATGAACTATTTTTGATTATTTATTGAACATCAACTTTGAAAAACTGAAATTAAAACACACATTGCCTAAAACCAAGTCAATTTTTTTCTTATAAAATCCAAAAACTTGCACTTTTGTTTTATTTTCAATGTTTTCAACGGTAGAAAATAAGCAGTATCTCTTCGAAATAAAATAAATGATATATAAAATAACTATATCATGTAAATAAAATTTTAAGCAATGCATTTCTAAAATAATATGTAAACAAATATTTGAGTGTAAATAATAATTTTATTGTAATAGAAAATATGCCATCTCAAGGCATATCTGGTGCAGCTTCCAATCATCATCAATGTAAAGCAAACGTGCGACATGTAGTTACAATTTTTTTCGCCAGACCATAACTGTGCGTTCGACGCAGAAGTTTAAATCAACCTTAACAGAGTGGGGTCACATGACTCCAAATGTGGTAAGGGAAGTAATTAGAAAAATTGACCTGGAAAAATTAGGTCAATTAAAGGTTCTGAATGTCGATTTCAATTACTTTTCGATGAATCGCCCAGCCCTATCAGTTATAATCAAGCAGTTATTTAATCTGTCTTTCCATGACATAATGCAGATTTGAATATTTTAAGAGATTAAACACATTGTGTATCTTTTGATCTCCTATCAACTGCACCAATACTACGATCAGCAACTGCATTATCAAATATGTGCACCTGTATGATATTTTATATGGTCATAATAGGCTTACTTTTCATAAAGAACAATATCTGGCAGCCAAATAGTTTCTGAGGGCACTCTGATGGATGTGATTCCCCCATAGTCTTCTGGATTCCAGCGCAGCTTATAGTCTGTCCACTCCTACAGGAAAAGTAAATAAACCAATAAATCATCAATCAAGAAGGTATTTTGATACATACTTAAACATGAAAGCCAAATATCTGTGAGTTACCTCCCACAACCAGACATTTGTGGTCATCAGCTGATTTTTTTCATCCTGGGGAAGAAATGAAAAAAAAAAAGAGAGATAAATATATAAAGTTGCAAAAATCATTTTAGCACACTACGATGTCTGGAATCCAAATCAAAGACTGTACAAATCTCTCACCATTGAACTAATTGTGTCATACAGATTATTAACTCAGCTGTGCTATTAATAAGTGCAGTTCAAAAGATATAATCTTACGTCTTTTGTTTCGTTAAATGGAATTTCAGACCCTGAATAGGAACTAATAATCTGACACATCTGTTAAAATAAGAACGGTGGGAAATCAATTGTTCCCACAGTTTTCATTGTTCATCAGCCAGAAAATTCACACTGTCAAGTCGTGACTACAAGGTGAGCCCAAAACCATGAAGTGTTGATTACAGAATATGACCATGAGGTGGCTCTGCAGCACTGCTAAATATGGGATGTTTCTTGCTGCCTCACTAGTCAGACTATAAAAAGCTTTACGCAGACATTGTCACTTTGGTTATATCTGAAATGAGCTTTAGACGCAGTCAGGCATATATATAATGACTAAAATATATGGATTTTAAAACAAAATGTATTTTCATATCCACCTAATTAAAATATCTATCATATCCTATATTTAAATTGTTGTCACAAACCAGCTAAAATATGCACTGGATTGTGGGATATGTTTTGCAGAATCTCTCAAAAATCAAGCAGATGAAGGTATCTCAGCTGGCAGTATGTTACAGTATGTGGATGTAAACATTGGATTTGGACGACTTCCAATCTCCTTATACTGCTTGCAAAGGCAAGAATTTTGACAGTCAGCACTTCTGCTTTATAAGAAAATAAGAATGAGAGTTCACCCTAAAAAATCTAAGTTCTCTCAATGTTATTTTTACAAACCAAGTACAAAAATAAGGTGCCAACAGGAAACTCTGAATCTGCTATCAGTCGTAATTAAAGATGACTGTCAGAAGCAAATTGGTATTGATCATGATAAGTTTGAATGTTAACAGAACTATTTAGGTGATATGTATTTTATGTGCTTTTAATAAAGAATATAGATAATAGGTCAAGAAAAAGGAAATTATTTATTATATGTATTAAATAACTGGAATTATGGCAAGACTCTTAATCTAATCATGGGTTATTGATAATGGTATTTTAAAATTGCAAGATGCAGTTTTTAAAGATGCTAATTATTTACGTAGAAAAATAGAGAACACAAAAAATGTGATATAAAGAACAAACATTTACACTTCATGCAGTTTTTAACCTCCCACTATCAAATATAGACAATCTCTCAGGAGGTGCGGTCAGATGCAAATACGGTAAGATATAATTACTCACACACCTCCTGTAAATTGCATTATTATGTGATTTATGGACTGCTGCAAGCATGACTCAGGTTCAGTGACTAGATTTAACTGTCAACTGCCAATAGCTTAAAGGGATAGTTCACATAAATGTAAAAACTATGTGCACTGTAAAAAAAAAAAAATATATATATGTATATATATATATAAAAAAAAAAATATAATATATATATATATATATATATATATATATATATATATATATATATATATATATATATATATATATATATATATATATACTGTATATTGTATATTCTCTCATTCATTTTCTTTTCAGATTAGTCCCTTTATTAATCTGGGGTTGCCACAGCGGAATGAACCGCCAAATTGTCCAGCACATGTTTTACGCAGCGGATGCCCTTCCAGCTGCAACCCATCTCTGGGAAACATTCATACAGACTCATTCACTACGGACAATTTTAGCCTACCCAACTCACCTGTACCGCGTGTCTTTGGACTGTGGGGAAAACCGGAGCACCCGGAGAAAACCCACGCGAACGCAGGGAGAACATGCAAACTCCACACAGAAACGCCAACTGACCCAGCCGAGGCCCGAACCAGCGACCTTCTTGCTGTGAGGCGACAGCACTACCTACTGCGCCACTGCGTCGCCATATACAGCTGAAGTCAGAATTATTAGCCCACCTGAATTATTAGCCCTCCTGTTTATTTTTTTCCCCAATTTCTATTTTACAGAGAGAAGTTTTTTCAACACATTTCTAAACCTAATAGTTTTAATAACTCATTTCTAATAACTGATTTATTTTATCTTTGCCATGATGACAGTAAATAATATTTGACTAGATATTTTCAAGACACTTCTATACAGCTTAAAGTGACATTTAAAGGCTTAAGTAGGTTAATTAAGTTAACTAGGCAGGTTAGGGTATTTAGGCAAGTTATTGTATATTGATGGTTTGTTCTGTAGACTATCGAAAAAAAAATAAAGGGGCTAATAATTCTGACCTTAAAATGATGTTTAAAAATTAAAAACTGTCTTTATACTTGCCGAAATAAAACAAATAAGACTTTCTTCAGAAGAAAACATATTATCAGACATACTGTGAAAATTTTCTTGCTCTGTTAAACATCATTTGGGAAATATTTAAAAAAGAAAAAAAATTCAAAGGGGTGCTAATAATTCTGACTTCAACTATATATATATATATATATATATATATATATATATATATATATATATATATATATGCTATGGTTGCTAAAACTAAACTTCAAGATTATTATGGTAATCTACAGTATTGATTTAATTTATAGTGTTAATATACCAGTTTTTTAAAATACTAACATCTACATATTGTACCTATGGTCACTTTATTAGGTACACCTTACTACTACCAAATTGGACCCCTTTTTGTTTTCAGAACTGCCTTAATCCTTCAACAAAGTACTGGAAAAATTCCTCAGAGATTTTGGTCCATATTGATATGATAGCAGCACACAATTGCTGTAGATTTGTCAGCTGCACATCCATGATGCGAATCTCCCTATCCACTACATTCCAAAGTTGCTCTATTGGATTGAGAGCCGGTGACTGTGGAGGCCATTTGAGTACAGTGAACTGATTGTCATGTTCAAGAAACCAGTCTGAGATGATTCATGCTTTATGATATGGTGCGCTATCCTAATGGAAGTAGCTATCAGAAGATGGGCACACTGTGGTCATAAAGGGATAGACATGGTCAGCAACAATACTCAGGTAGGCTGTGGCATTGACACGATGCTCAATTGGTACAAATGGGCCCAAAGTGTGCCAAGAAAACATCCTCCACACCATTACACCACCACCACCAGCCTGAACTGTTGATACAAGGCAAGATGGATTCATGCTTTCATGTTGTTGACGCCAAATTCTGACCCTACCATCTGAATGTCACAGCAGAAATTGAGACTCATCAGTCAAGGCTACGTTTTTCCAATCTTCTATTGTCCAATTTTGGTAAGCCTGTGCAAATTGTAGCCTCAGTTTTCCTGTTCTTAGCTGACATGAGAGGTACCCGGTGAAATCTTCTGCTGCTGTAGCCCATCCGCCTCAAGGTTGGATGTGTTGTGTGTTCAGAGATGCTCTTCTGTATACCTCGAGTGGTTATTTGAGTTACTGTTGCCTTTCTATCAGCTTGAACCAGTCTGGCCATTCTCCTCTGACCTCTGGCATCAACAAGGCATTTGCGCCCACAGAACTGCTGCTCACTGGATATTTTCTCTTTTTTGGACAATTCTCTGTAAACCCTATAGATGCTTGTGCCTGAATATCCCAGAAGATCAGCAGTTTCTGAAATACTCACACCAACCCGTCTGGCACCAACAACCATGAAATGTTCAAAGTCACTTAAATCACCTTTCTTCCCCATTCTGATGCTCCGTTTGAAGTGCAGCAGGTTGTCTTGACCATGTCTACATGCCTAAATGCATTGAGTTGCTGCCATGTGATTGGCTGATTAGAAATGAGCGTTAACGAGCAATTGGAGTGTACGTTACAAAGACAAAATCACAACCAAAAGCATGTGGAGTCCTATGAGGAACCTATGCTCATCCCAAACAGCTTTTACATAAGCCGAGAAACATAGAAACAAACTGATATATATATAGTATACTAAACACCATCAGTAAACTAAACACCATCATGGTAACACTCATGACTAAAGTAATGCGACAGACTTTATTCATCAAAATTAGAAGTAACATAAAATTATAATTTACGTAACTGATGAGAGAGAAAAACACAGTAAAGTCAACAACAGAAAAAATATACAACATTTAGGATTCAGTGACAGTTTATGATAACCAGAGAATTTCCTCATGTTCCCTTAGCACCAGAAATGAACTGTCAGCTAACTGCCTTCCAGACTTTACTCTCTGCTTAATATATCTGTCAAATTGAATGAATAATTAATCATGAATGATCCACACAGAAAACCAACAATCACCAATATTTATGATAGAAAAGTCTGCTTTCTAGGACTAATCAACATAAATATGCATTAACTTTAAAACAATTATGCCGTCCAGAATTATTCCTTTGATCTTTTAATGATGCTCTCATCAAAACAACAAAGTGCAGTGAAGCCAAAACTGTCCTGTGTGTCAATAATTAAGACAATTCATTAAAATAGTATTGTCAGAAATACTAGTTTGTGATATCAAGCAGCATTAAAAGATGTTTTGTACAGCTTGAAAAATGTGGAAGCAAATAACATTGCATTTACAAGTGTGAAAAGTAGAAACTACTATTAAATAATTACCAAAAACAAATTATTTTAAATGTTAATTGAAAATTACAGTATGACTCATATCATTTTACTCAAGCTCATGTCACTCTAAATATGCAGATCTTACGATCTTCTCACTCACACAGGTTTGGAACAATCTTTTGAAAAATGTGTTTTATTTCCATACAACAGTCATCAACAATAACAAATAACTCCCTAAGTGTGAGTAATGTATTAATGTATTATGACATAATTAAAATTAAGCCCTTTAAAGCTATATCAGAAACCGAATCAGTTGTATTGCCAAGTGTGCTTCACACACACAAGGAATTTGTTTTGGCAACAGAAGCTTCCAGTGTACATAAAGTGACAAGTGACAACTCAAAATTAAATATGAGAAAAGAAAAAGGCGATAAACATTAAACAGAGATGCAGTTAGTCAAATATATCTGGATGTTGAATTGTATGTACAGATTTATTGTAAATATACAGGTTATAACATATTGAGTACTGTAATAATTCAAAATTACTGTTTTGCAGATGCTGGTGAACTTAAGTACAAGATTTTATAAGAGAAATAGTAGGAAAAACTATAAAAATACAACAGGGGGACTCTTTAATGTGCTAATGAGGATCTAGGATCTCGAAGATGAGGCAAATGAGAGGACGAAGCCAAAACTGCCACATGTAAACATGATTGCACAGGTAATTTGACTGGACAAGTTAACCATGAGTCTGTTGCATTGGCCCAATCCCAAATGGCACCCGAAACCCTTATGGGTTTCCTCTGAGTCTGCAGTTTTGTGACATAATCCCACTGTCGAGTAGAAGTCTCAGAGCTTGCCTCAGTGCAAACTTGGCAGAGGGGAGCATCAAGTGTGAATGGCAGCCACAAAAGGGGGTACTACATTCTATGTTCTATATTCTGTTGGACTAAACAGACATATACAGTGGTGATAAAATTCTAACAACAATTTTGACACCGAATTATAATTATTTTCACCTCTAAAAAATGGTTTTAAGTCACTTATTTCTATTTTTGCTTCAGTGGGTGTTCTAGTAGTTTTGACCAACACTGTATATGCATATATTGATGCTTCTTTAGTAATATTTAATATTACTATAGAAGCATCAATATATGCATATACAGTGTTTCCTCTAGGATTTCCTACAGTGTTTCCTCTAGGATTTTTTCCAGCTGTGGTGACAGGCTTTTTACACAGATCTGCCAACTGCCTATGACATTTTTCCAATGATAAATGTCGTGAGCGCAGTATTACAAGCCGATATTGTATTTATGTAATTTGAGCAATGCAAATTTCTTTGCTTGCGTGCCTCTGATTTCCTCTGTCCGTGCACAAAACTTCATGCATGCCCTCTCGAATATACGCTGCTCAAGTGCAGATTTTCTTGTGCGCTCTCAAAAAAACGCTGCTAAAGTGCGATTTAGTGCCTTTATGTAACAAGTATGTCTCCAACATTTATTAGATTTGCTAGGAATATTTATGAATGTCTCCAATAGACCTACAGAGCAGCATTAATGCGTCCTGAAGTAAAGTGAAATATAAACTCCAGCATGATAAAGTCATTGTATGCAGAGCCATAGACCTTTATCTATAAATAAAGTATAATTATGTAAACTGTGTTCATCTTAACTGAAAGCTACGCCCTGTTTGCTGGCCACACACATCACGCAGCCCTGTCAGTCAGTTAGTCAGCATGTCACCATAAAGGGTTAAACACACAGCACTACTACCATTACAGAAAAGTTCATGCTGTTATAATTCACTAACCTTTTAATACGTCTTGGTGCGATTATAACCTGCTATTTAAAAAAAAAACAATGACGTGAATGTTTTGAATGAGAAGCCGTAATGTAGCCGTGGCGTGATGAATTTTGGCAACTGAAGTATGATTATTTCACATGCTTGTAATTCAGAACACATTGTATCACAGTTCTTGCATTCACACCTGACAATATATATACAATATATATATATATATATATATATATATATATATATATATATATATATATATATATATATATATATATATATACAGATATATATATATATATATATATTAGTGGTGGGCCGTTATCGGCGTTAACGTGCTGTGTTAACGCGAGACTCTTATCGCGCGATAAAAAAAATATCGCCGTTAATCTATTCTCAAAGTTGGGTGAGAGCTGGGTCTTTTCTACGCAAGCTATGATGACTTTCACCTTGATAGTTTAGCACGGATGTATACCTGACCGGTGAGCCGTCTGGGAAAGAAGTGCCCTTCTGAATCAAATCAGCAGGATGCCTGACTCTAACTGCAGTTGAGCAGTTTCACTTTAACTCACGAACATTTAATTCATGCCTTCGTGACAAACTGGGGTATTAGACGCAAATAAATGAGTAAGGACAGGTGAGAGTGTTATGGAATTTAATAACGTGCGCCAAATGAGAAGGAAAAAAACTTCCGCATTTCGTGATGTGTGTGTGTGTGTTTGTGTGTGTGCGTCTGTGTGTCTGTGCGGTCCTTTACTGACAGCCGCCTGTGTGGATCTTGTCGGAAAATATGGCGAAAAGTCCTACATGACGGGAATAGTTTGTCAGTAATGCCACTAATATCTGCATACTCCATGTCTCAATTCCATTTCTGTTTAGTTCAGTTATGACTTTAGTCGCATTAAGTAATCAAAAATCACTGTTTACATGGTAGACTCTTAATCAGAGTATTGTTTTAATCATATTAAAATCGTATTAAAGTATTGTTGCCCATGTAAACATACTCAATGCTTGACACACCGTCAGGGCTCTGTGAACTTGTTTTTGCGAAGCAGCATTTTCTGTATGTACGTACATCAAAAGCAAGTATGAAATCACTGTTTGGAGCTTATGTAGGCCTACAGTTCAACATTCATGTTTAACTGAATAAACAGTTAGTAAACACAAGTACATCTTATTGAACATCATTTATTTTCATCACCAATTATCATAGTAGAACAGTTTCTCATGCAGTTTGTGATGCATTTTGGAAACAGGAGATGAGCCCCTGGTCTAATGCGCCACCTGGCTTGAGAAACCCGTTCTCAAAGACTTATTATTTGGGTAGCACACATATTCTGAATTCAAATGAGCCATTTTAATCTAGATTAATCTAGATTAATTTTGAAATTAATCTAGATTAAAAAAATTAATCTATGCCCACCTATAATATATATATATATATATATATATATATATATATATATATATATATATATATATATATATATATATATATATATATATATATACATATATATTATAGGTGGGCATAGATAATTTTTTTTAATCTAGATTAATCTAGATTAATTTCAAAATTCCATAACACTCTCACCTGTCCTTACTCATTTATTTGGGTCTAATACCCCAGTTTGTCACGAAGGCATGAATTAAATGTTTGTGAGTTAAAGTGAAACTGCTCAACTGCAGTTAGAGTCAGCCATCCTGCTGATTTGATTCAGAAGGGCACTTCTTTCCCAGACGGCTCACCGGTCAGGTATACATCCGCGCTAAACTATTAAAGTGAAAGTCATCATAGCTTGCTTAGAAAAGACCCAGCTCTCACCCAACTTTGAGAATAGATTAACGGCGATATTTTTTTTATCGCGTGATAAGAGTCTCGCGTTAACGCAGCACGTTAACGCCGATAACGGCCCACCACTAATTATATATATATATATTTATATTTATATATATATATATATATATATATATATATATATATATATATATATATATATATATATATATATATATATATATATATATCTGTTTAAAGAAACACTGTTAGCTAATGAATGAGCCACTGTGAAACAGATTATCAGTTGCTCATGACCCTTCTAAATAGGTAAAACCAGACTATTTCAATAGGGGCAATTCCAAAGGATGTAAATGGACCTTTATAACCACACATAGACTTTACTTGGGCGGGCCGCCCAGGTATATTAACGGTTGCCCAAATATATTTGGTGACATTCACTTTTTTACTATTATCATTCTTTTACATTTGTATTCACCCAATAACCAAACATCTGCGATCGATTAACCAGTGGAAAATCCTCTCTTGCCCTACACTGTGTGAGAACTGTTAAAATTCCCACAGACAATATCACGTGCTCTGCAGAGACCCACAGGACCCACAGAGATGTGCCTTTTTGGGACTTAAAAACGCATCCATCCGGGGTTTCTAAATCTTCTAAAATGTCCGGGATCTGGCTTTTGGTTACGCTTTCTAAAGTCGACGTCGAATTGTATGTGTTTTTGCATAACATTTTTATTTTAAGCCTAATTTACTTTCGATTGGCTTCGCAGCTGACAGCGCGTACACAGCCGTAAGAGCAAGAAAAACATTAAATAATTAATTCTTTGCTCTAAACGGCTCAGATAAACTTTTCTATATAACCAGAGAGGACAAAATTACATCTAAACTGGCGGCAAAATATTTGTACAATTTGCCCCATTTAAATAATCTACACATTTATTCTTGTAATTATTATACGTTTTAGAGATATTGTCTGTTTTTATTGTCAGCAGCAGATTTTACCTGCCAGTGGGTGCACATGGCTTCTCCTGAATAAAATATAAGTAAACAATTCTTTTTTATCATTTCAATAGTCTTTTAAAAAGAATAACTTCAACCCATTGAAAATAATCATTGTATACAGTGTCATAATAAATAAAAATATTGTTAAAAATTTTGTCACAAGTAGGTAACAATGTGCCATGGAGGTGTTTCACTCCAACTATCACCGTAAGTATATTTCAAGCCTGTGGGAAGCACTGCAGTTGTGTGGCAACAGTCTGTAAATATAACCAACTTCTAGTAGTAAAAATGTATTCATTTTAATCATTTAATAAATTAAATTAATTAATTTAATCACACTTGATAAAAAACATTCACATTGATTGACATAATTATAGCTCCGCCCTCTTTTGAAAAGCACAATTTCATTTGTATTTAAAGTGACAGTCACCAAAAAGGCACAATTAGGATCAAAGCCTAAAAGGGGCAGTTTTAAAAAAATGTATTAAAAAAAAATATTTGTTGGGGTATTTGGAGCTGAAACTTCACATACACACTCTATGAGTGTATAGAGACTTATTTTACATCTTGTAAAAAGGGGCATAATGGGTCCCCTTTAACACAAAATGTGGGGCAGCACGGTGGCACAATGGGTAGCACAATCGCCTCACAGCAAGAAGGTCGCTGGTTAGAGTCCCAGCTGGGTAAGTTGGCATTTCTTTGTGGAGTTTGCATGTTCTCCCTGTGTTTGCATGGGTTTCCTTAGGGTGCTCCGGTTTCCCCCACAAGTCCAAAGACATGCCAATTGTCCATAGTGCATGAGTGTGAGTGGGTGTGTATGGATGTTTCCTAGTGATGGGTTGCAGCTGGAAGGGCATCCGCTGCATAAAACATATGCTGGATAAGTTGGCGGTTCATTCCGCTGTGGCGACCTCAGATTAATAAAGGGACTAAGCCAAAAAGAAAATGAATGAATGAATGACACAAAATGTGTCAATGATTCAGATTCAATCACAATCAATGCATTCTATGGCACCTTTAAATAAAAAACAATGTATATATGAATAATCTCTGTGTTTTAGAGTCATTGACACTAGATTTAATTTAGCCTATATAACTTACTCTGCAATTCTCTACAGTAATAATGCATTGTTACAACAATTACTTAATAATAAGAGGATAATTGTTCATTTTTGCTTTTGAAAACTGTTTACATATATACGTTTAACAGATGATGATGTAAGAAAATGCACTGAGAAAAAAATAAATAAATGAATAAATTTCACTTTATAATGCAATTCAGACCAATCTTGTCACTGTGAAGAAATCGAAAGATTTTATTTTTCTGCATATAATTGTGTGCATGCTATTTGTTAAGGCATTTTGAGACTTAGGCCCTGTTTACACTAATACGTTTCAGTTTTAAACACATAAGTTTTGCTGTGATTACACCATCCATCCACACTACGCCAGAGTTTTCGAACGCCGAAAACTGAGCTTTTTGAAAATACTGAAGAGGCCGTTTTCATTTGAAAATGCTCCTGCTCCGCTTAAGTGTGGATGAGGGAAAATGGAGCCATCTGAAAATATCTGATTGAGGCTTTTTCCTTAATATTAGGTAGCCTACACAAAGTTCTGCCTATTTTCATTTTGATATTAACAACTTAACAGACACCAAAAATGTTGAGGCGTCGTGTAACTACATATTTATATGACCGTCATCTTCACTGTATGCAGCCTATTTATAACAATGTGGAGCCTATAACATTACTGCCTCCTTTCATTTTCATTGAAAATACGAAACATACTCTGTCTCTTTTGCTGAATACCAGTTTTAATAATCAATTATGGCCATTATAAAAGTATAACGTACACGTCCTGGTTACATCCGTAACCCACGTTCCCCGAATAAGGGAACGGAGACGTGTGTCTGTAATAAACAGACTTTTGGGAGTGTGTTAGATGACCAATCACTTGTGAAGATAAGAAAACGGGCCAATGAAATGCCAATTGAGTTGGCGGAGCTGAGCTCCACAGCTGAAACTGATGAGCTCATCAAGGCTATATAAGTCAGCTGCTGGAGTCAGCTCCTCAGAATTTGCCTGCTGAAGAGCCGATCACTCAGCTCCCAGCTGGAGACTCAGGTGCTGTGGCAGTGGAGACACACGTCTCCGTTCCCTTATTCGGGGAACGTGGGTTACGGACGTAACCAGGACGTTTCCCTTCATAGGGAACTCCAACGTGTGTCTGTAATAAACAGACTTTTGGGAGACCGTATGGAAAGCGTCACGCTCTTGATGTGCAGTTTGCCAAGCAAATGCATGAGCGCACTGACATCATCAAAAGCGCAACCTTCCAACGTCCCCTAGGCCCAAAAAATTACCATTATATGGGAATAATATGATTTTAGATCGGGGGTCGTAAATGTGCTTTTACCTAGCTAATATAGACTAGGGATTTTAGAGATACGACAGAATTCTCTAGGGTTCGCCTGAAAAGGGAAACTTACTAGTAGAATAGAAAATGCGCACGCATCTCAGTGTTAGGGAGCCTGGCGCAGCAAGCGTTTATTGACACCGAGCTTAATTTCCTCTCGATTGACTGGGGTAACCAGTAACCGGCAGGAAACTGACTCCACTCGAGGATATAATCTCGATAATGTGTTAGGTGCCGCCCAGCCCGCAACTCTACATGATCTGTTAGGAGGCGCTGTGTACTCACGCCGAAAAGGAGGCACCACTTATTATATTAAATTTAATATTAAGTGTGCTCTCTCTCCTGGGGGACACAGCTCGCCCTGGCACATGAAGCGAGGATGATAGCATAAATTAAAAAATGGACCAACCTCTATTTTAATACAGCACTTCCCTTCTGCTGATCATAACAGAAAAGAGCTGCGTATGCTTACATGTCACGTTAAGCGCAGTGCGCGGACATATCAACGAAAAGGCTGAGTCTGCCTCCTCCGCAGGCAGCGCTTGCAGGCTCACCACCTAATAAAAAAGGGGCGGTAGAAGCCTTGGCACAAAGTGAACCGAGGTCTCAGGTAAACATGAGAGTAGGTTGGTCCAATTACTGGCACAATTCGCTGACCAAAAATGCCAGCGGAATTCTAACCCTCCTGATACCAGCGCGATCAGCAGAGCTGCCCAAGGACAGAATATGGATACTGATCGAGTGGCTCAATGGATCTATTATAACCGCTGGGGCTAGAGAGATCCTAAGAGGGCAAGAGAGGGGGCGGGGATGGATTAACATCACGCGCCACGCGCCTCTGAGAAACCGGCTGAAGAGGTTATGCTTTCCCAGCGCGCTACCATCCGCATTAAAAACGCGGATGATCGCACGCCAAACCTTCAGTGTGGAGGGAGACAGCCAGTGCTCCAGCTATCCTGAAGGAAGACAACACAACACTAATCTGGCATGTCCGGGGGTTTTCTCAGAGAGAATTCCCACACAACGAATAGACTCCACTGCAGAACATAGGCATACCCAATAAGGCGCTCTAGCCTGTAGTGACGGTGTTAACTATCGCACTGATAAGTCACCTAACCACCATAACCACGCTCCATCTAGAAACCAAGAGGTTCCAGAGCCATGCACGGGTGCCAGAGGGTGCCCGTCCCAAAAAAAGGAAGTGCTTTTTCCGGGGAATTCATCAGGGAGGGCCATGACGAGGAGTGTGAGTCTGGAAACTCGGGTCCGGTTGGGCCAGAGAGGCGCAACGAGCGAGACCCGCTCCTCGTCTCCCCTTGCACAATGTTTGTGCGAGCAGGCTCACTGGGGAAAGAGAACGCATATTGCGTAACCCGAGGCCAGCTGAAAGCCAGCGCCTTTGTGCAGAGCAGGAAAAGCAGCCAGCGAAGGGCCGCTCGGGAGAAACAGCAGGATGACCTGGGCTTCTCTGAAGCGTGCCCATAACAGCTGGAACGTACCGGGGTGGAGTCTCCGTTCTCCCGGAAACATAGCGGTCCTGAGAGCTTGTAAGCTGGCATGGAGAGCTTGTACAGGATATGAACGGCGCGCAGCTTTTTAGCCGCAAGACTCCGGAGGAGCGGATGGCGAGCGAACTGAGACATGCTGCGGTGGCGCACATCGCCTAAAGTTGATGTACGCCATCGCAGCCATGCTGGTCGTCCTAACCAACATGCGTTTTCCCCTCCCGCTTCGGTAGTGACCGGTGGAGAGCGAAAAACAATGCCAACAGCTCCAGGCAGTTGAAATGCCAATGCAACCAGGGTCCGGTTTACAAACCTGCAGCTGCATGCTCGATACACACAGTCTGCCAGGCCATACTGGAAGCATCTGTCAAGATGACAGCATAACTGGACACTTGTTCTAAGGGCACTCAGGCCCGTAGAAGGCAAGATCCATCCAGGGGCTGAAGGTGCGGAGACACAACGTGGTGACGTAAACCCGGTGCCTCTCCGCGTGCCATGCCCATCTGGGGACCCAATCGCGAAGCCAGCGCTTAATTAGTCTCATATGAACAATTGAGCGGCCTGATATCGGCTACAAACGTCATATGCCCCAGGAGCCTCTGAATAATTTCAGTGAGACCAATATAACTGCCGAATTAATCGGACAGAACAGCGCCAGCCCAGTGCGCTAAGAGTGCAGCGTGATGCAGACCGAGTCCAGCTCCAACCCGAGATGAGAGAAGCTCTGAAGGGGACGGAGGGCTGGAAGATTAATCTTAGATCAGCCCGCACGTCACACCCTCTAGTCGGTCTGGCGGTGAGACTGGGGGACAAGCCATCTCCAGCTGCACCACCAAAACAGCTCAGGAAGCGCAGCCGTTATGTCTGATTCAAGAACTGTGACCGCGCATTGCACCCCATAGGATGGAAGCGAGCCAAGTCTGTCATATGAGCATAACAGCTCGCCCTCCGATGTCGCGATGGACCTTTAATCTCCGGTGTCATCAAGCAGAGGTGCGGGCATCCCAGGGGATGAACCGTACAACCGCCCGAAGCTTGGATGGGGCGCGCTGTGGAGGAGTGGGGGGTCCGCGGGCCCAGAGGCGACGGATAAACCCCCACTGTGATCCTCAGATCTGCCCGCGTGCTAACCGCTTTCACGGGGAGCAACATGGGTGGCTGAAGCCGCGATCTCAGCAATGCAACAGCCACGCCCTCGCAGTGAGAGCATGAGCTGTCATGCTGGACCCCCAGACCTGTCATGCGATACCCGTGCCCATCATCCGGAGATAGGAACCACCGCATCCAGAAACGCACAGTCAGAACAGCGTCTTGAAAAAGACGTGTTGATTGACTGTGTTGCTCTCTTAGGAAAATCTGCTTTTTTGAAAACTGCTCTTTTAGATCACCAGCGAACGCCAGGAGGATGGGAATTCCAGCTCAACCGCCGCTCAAACGTCTTCTCACACACTGGTGAAGGTAAGGCTTTCTCTTCAACTTGGAAGTCAGCTTTCAGCAGAAGGGTTCTTCAGTCTCGTGATCGGGTCTGAAGGAACAATTCTGAGGAGCTGACTCCAGCAGCTGACTTATATAGCCTTGATGAGCTCATCAGTTTCAGCTGTGGAGCTCAGCTCCGCCAACTCAATTGGCATTTCATTGGCCCGTTTTCTTATCTTCAGAAGTGATTGGTCGTCTAACGCACTCCCAAAAGTCTGTTTATTACAGACACACGTTGGAGTTCCCTATGAAGGGGAAATAAGTTTATACATTATATGAAATAAATGCAAGCAATCAGTCAAATGTGCAGAATCAGTGTACACAATTATTAATTCATATATTAACCTATCTTTGCACTCAGCCAAAACACGTTACCTGAGAACAAGTAATAGATTAAAAATAGCAAAGTCGGGGAATATGCATAGTCGGGGTAAATGTGCTCAAAGCACTCGCTGACTGCCTGGAGCTCAGACGCACACATACGCTGCAGTGCAGTGGCGCAAAAAGGGGGTATGCAGTATATGCGGCGCATAGGGGCGCCACACATGGGGGGGCGCCATTGTACCAAAACAATTTTTGAAATGATCCTTGTTAAACGTTTCAAATATTAAAAATAAATAAATATTTTTGGTTACAAATGTTTATCCTGCATTTTATATGAATATAATATTGTATTATTATAAAAAAATTATACCACTCCTCCCCCACTGTTGACCATTTGATTGATCTGTTGCTCGGTTACAGTCACATGTTCAAAATGGAGAGAAGAGTGAAGAGACGTGGAGCGCAAAATAGAAAACTAAAAAAAGAACAAAATGCCTTGAAATGAAAACGGCCATGACAAACTGGATAATAAGAGATTGGTAAGCTTAACCCACACTATTATTACCATACTTTTAATCAACTTCTAATGTTTTTGGGAGCGACGGGCCGCCATATCATTAATTATTCATTATCACCACTGCATAGGCTTTTACTTAACATAAATGCAGACGAGGTGATTTTGTCCAGGCAGGGGGGCAGTGATGCACGGCCACACATGGACTGTGTCCGAAATCGCATACTTCCATCCTGTATATATGTGAAAAACTGTATAATTCTATGGGCTAAAGCCATAAAGCTGGCGTAAAATTGACTTTATGGTAAACGCTTGATAGTCGTAAACGTATGGACCGTCAGCTTCAAAAGATAAAATTAATATTTATTTACTGCATTTAAATATTGATTAAAGTTACTACAGTTATTTAGTGAAGAACAGCAAATGAATCTCTGTTTGATCCACTGTTGTGTTTGATAACAGAGGTGTGACTTTAGGAATGCAATGAAAACATTAGTTTTGTTTATGCTTATTTAAGATAAGATTAGTTGTGTTTAAAATAAAACATGTTTACATATTATTAAGTGTATTTGTCTGTTCACACACCCGAATCTCAAAGTATCCGCTTTCATTCATTCAAATCACGTGTATAGAAGCCGTCTTTATCCCTACGCAGCACGTCCGTCAGTCAGCACCGTTATACTTTAATTGACTGATTCAGAGGCTGCATAAGGGCAGCGATAGAGGCATAAAGCTTTATTGAAAAGGGCGTGAATGCGGCTGTTTTTATATTAATTTCAATGTGCTATCAATCCAAAATAATGCGAAAGCATAATTCTCTTAAACAGTTCTTGCAATTATATCACATTTGAAATCGGCTCTGTAGCTGCTACTTTCACTTTTCACAGAAACATTACAAATGCGGGAGTGTAAGTGTAAAGTTCATGTAGATGTAAAAGTTTTATCAAAATAAACTGTCAAATTATACTTACAGTTGAGGTCAAAAGTTATAAGAATAATCTGAAAAATGTTCTTTAATTAATATTTTTAATTAATTATAAATTAATTAATTAATTAATTAATTAGTTAGTTAAAATAAAAGGGACCACACAAAATGTATGTTTATAAGTACAGGCCTAAATATTAGGGCCAGACAGAATCTGCAAACATTTTTTGCTATTTCTGCTTAGAATTTTGTAAAATCATAACTAAAAACTTTATATATATATATATATATATATATATATATATATATATATATATATATATATATATATATATATATATATATATATATATATATATAATATGAAATAAAAAAATAATACTTTTTTTAACTTTTATTTAATAATTACAATGCAAATCTAATTAGATCCGCTTATTTGGTAAACAAAGCAAGTCACTCATTTAATATATCTAAAAGGCAGAAAATATACACTCTCAGAAATAAAGGTACACAAGCTGTCACTGGGGTGGTACCTTTTCCAAAGGTACACATTTGTACTTAAAGGGTCCATATTGGAACCTCAAAAGTATATATGAGGGTGCTTTCACATCTGTAGTTCGTTTTATTTGGTCCGGACCAAGGGCAATAAATGATACATTGTAGCATTTTCTGCCGTCTTTGGGTCGCTTTCACACCACACTGATTGCTTTGGTCCGAACCAGTTGAAAAGAACCAAAATGCATTCATGTGACAAAATCCACATCACTCATTGGCCAGATGTTGTTGAATATATTTCCTAAACTGCTTATCGATTGGTCCGAATTCACGTGCAGGAAAATGCCAATGGAACTCCTGCAAATAAACAAACCAGCAGATACAAAATGTGGCTTTTCACTATGGAGGGACGACTGCGCTAGCTGATTGTATCCCTGCTCATAGTATACTATATAGTTTGTATACATCACGTTAAACAATTTATACATTTCGAGGATAAAGCGCGGCTGTGGGTGGAAAACAATGTTTTAAGGCATTGCAAACGGCGAAGTTGCATCGTACGTCACTTCAGGAGGAGGCGTAAATTAATTTAGCTAAACTGCAACATGGTCATCTTCCGGAAATATTACCAACGATCCATCAGGTAATGTTTTCCCCCTCTCTCTCTCTCTTTTGGTAATGCGCTGTCAACAAATACTTTTCCTCCACATTCCATAATGCACAGCGCATCGGCCTACGGCAGCTGGATTAGTCCAAAAAGGCGCCGTACTTTTTGCGGTTGGGTCTGTTTTAGTACGGATCATGTTCTCACCACAAACGATCCGCTCCAGGGTTCGTTTGAAAGCGTACCGAGACCACCTCTTCAAGGAGGTCTCGGTACGCTTTTTTGGTCCGCTTTTGGTGCGCACTCGAGTACGATTGCTACGTTCACACCTGCCCAAACGAACCGTACCAAGAGAGAAAACGAACTCTAGTGCGATTCAACCGAACTAAATAAGGCAGGTGTGAAAGCACCCTTAGTACCTAAAAAAATTTAAGAGTAACATTTTCTGATTTCAAAACTTGAATCCGCATGCCCCTCAGTAATTGTGCAGTTGCGCCCCTGCTGCAGTGTATGCCAGAGTGTGTGTGTGGTCACGTGATGTGCGTTTTCAGTGTGTGGATGAAGAGCTGTTCAGAAACGCTAGGTGAAACAACAGTGTGGACGTGGATAGCTTTTATTCTAAAACGCAGTTTTAAAACTAAAACGTATTAGTGTAAACGGGGTCTTAGTTGAACAACAGAGGCCAGTTGAAGCCCCGTAATGCCAAAGCCCTCTTTTTTCCAAAGAGCTAAGACTACCTTTTTTCCCCTATCGAATGCTCATAATTTTAAATTCAGTTATCAAAGGTAGATTTGAAAAACTTCAATCCAAAAAGTAAAACTGTTGTTTTATATGCACTTGTTTAAATCAGTAAGGCCTATGTTTATGCAATCTGCCACATATGTTACATTGCATACTATATATGTGTGTGTGTCTTACCACATCCACCAGCTGTGAGATCTTCAGACCGAAGCGAACAGTAATCGTGTCATTGGCGTGAAGGACGGGTCTCACCCACTTCTGATACCCCCGAAAAAGATTCCTCAATAAAGTGTCCTCCATTTCAGCCAATGAGACAAACTCCTCAGGAGCTAGAAAGAGATGGTGGAACAAGTTCAGAAGCATTTAGATAGAAAGAAATAAACCCTGAAATGACATAACAGCCTCAGGTGGAATGTGGTGATAAGGTATAGCATGACCTAAAGCTACCATGCTGATTACCAGTGCTGAACAGTGCCTACACACAAACTGTCTGAAGGAAGTAGGACCACATTTGATTTGCCATCTTGAGAAATGGCACATTATTTCAGACACACTCTCCCACGAGTGTTAAATGAGCACAGAGTCATGAAGTGACAGCTGGCCAAGGCTCATCTGAGCTGCTGACGCAACCATTGCCATGACATGACGACCTCAGACAAGAGCACTACAGAGAGCAGCTGGAGAACAAGACAAGCCCACAATTACACACATGCACACTCTTACTAATAATGATCTCTCTCTCTCTCTCTCTCTCTCAAACACACGCACACACACACACTGACTAAAATATAGAAGACTATCACTTAAAAAGACAATGGAATTAAGGATGTATTTTAAAAAGATGTATTTAAAACTCAAGAAGTAAAAATAAAACATAAATTGATGTAATTTTGAGTTGAACATTCAAATGGTTAACTACGCCACAATTTCAATCTGTTCTCATTTATTCATGTCCTTCCAAACTCAAAAGACAATAAGGTATGTTACTGTGCATCATGAATAATTAACATTTCAATAATAACAATAAAAATAAACCTAAGTTAAAATCTGTCTAATATTTAAAGTGATGTTGACTCTGATTAACCTGCTCAATACATACATATGAGTTAATTTTACAATGTCTTTATGTATATTTTAAAAATGTCAAATATATAAACTTTCAATGGATGGTTTTTTCAAATATGCCTTCATTTTTCCAATATATATGTTTATTTTTTAACCAGATAAAAAAACCCCATTGAGATCAAGATCTCAAGACCTAATGACCAGGCCAAGAGGTCCGCAACACACAACTTATTAAAAAAATAATAATAATAGTAATAAATAAAAAGTAAAAATATGAATAAAATACAGTTTAGTTATTCTATGGAGGGTGACGCATTGGCGCAGTAGGTAGTGCTGTCGCCTCACAGCAAGAAGGTCGCTGGTTCGAGCCTCAGCTGGGTCAGTTGGCATTTCTGTGTGGAGTTTACATGTTTTCCCCGCATTCGCGTGGGTTTCCTCCGGGTGCTCCAGTTTCCCCCACAAGTCCAAAGACATGCTGTATAGGTGAATTGGGTAAGCTAAAATTGTCCATAGTGTATGTGTGTGAATGAGTGTGTATGGGTGTTTCCCAGTGATGGGTTGCAGCTGGAAGGGCATCCGCTGTGTAAAACATATGCTGGATATGTTGGCGGTTCATTCCGCTGTGGCGACCCCAGATTAATAAAGGGACTATACCAAAAAGAAAATGAATGAATGAATATTCTATGGAGTAAATCTAGGGCCATATATACTTGCAACATGAAAGTTTTGCAAACAAAAAATAAAGTTTTGAGCAAAAAATTGTGAAAAATAATTATTTTTTAAATACATATTTTTTTAAATATATTTTTAGTATTGCCTTTACAAAACCTCTCAAGTCAATTGCAATGCTCATTTTGATTCGCGAGTTTTACTTTTTGATGATTTAAACAACTAGAAACAAGGGATTGAGGTATTTTACCTAACCTCAATTAGATTTATGACAGCGATTCATGGCTGATTTCCTTTTTTTCACAATGTCTCCAGCTGATGACGTGGCTTCATAAGAGGCAGATCCTGGCATGCTGTACACGGCCCATTTCCTGTGACTCCGCCCCTGGGTCAAATCAGGGCCAGAAAGTGAAACGCACAGAAATGTGAAGTGCAAAATGTGCAAAAAAAAACAGCATCACAAACTCACGGTTGACTAAAAAGCAAATCAAAATGAGCGCTGCAATTGACTTGAGTGGTTTTGTAAAGGCAATACTTAAAAAAATATTTAGAAAGTATATGTATACTTTTTTAAAAATTGCACTACTTGATTTTTATTTGCTTTTAAATTGCTGATTTTTTTAGATTTGCATTATTTTACAATTTTTTGCTCAATACTTTATTTTGTGTTTGCAAAACTTGTTTTTATTTTGCAAGTATATTTGGCCATAGATTGACTCCTTACTATTCAGCTATACTACACCACATTACAATATGTTAAAAACACATACATTGAGAAATGGACTGTATTGTTTGTTATAAAGGATAGAGCTAAATGATTTAATTGGGATGAGCTCAGACTTTTTAGTTCAGACTGAAGCATATTCCAGGATGAGGGGGTGGTATGACTAATGGCCCGTTTCCACTGAGTGGTACGGTACGGTTCGCTACGCTTTTATGGCCGTTTCCACTGTCAAAAGGCGTACTGAACCGGAACCGTACCATACAATTTTTTTGTCACCTTTTGCAAAAAGGGTACCAAGGGTACCATAAGTCGGAGCTAGACACGCAGCTGAACGCTATTGGTTTACAGAGATACGTCATTCGCGCTCACAAAAAGCCAGAATGAAAACAAAGGAACCGCCATGTTTTAAATACACAGCCGAGACATTACACCATAATAATATATACATATAATAACGAGCCATGGTCGACCCGAGCTCAAACAAACCTTGTTGTTGTCTTGATGAACAGCTACAAAGCCAAGAAGAAGAGCAGATTCTACCCTGTGCCCCGCAGTTTTTTACGAGTCTAAAGCGCAAGTGGTTTCACTTTCTTGCTTGCGCTCACTTGCGCATCTATATTTGAAATAACAAACTTCTTAAGCACATATTAATAACATGCGCTGGATTATTGACGTGCTTTTAAAACCCGATCCCTTCAGAACCTGACAAACGCGAGACTGACGCGCGAAAAAACAAAGGAGAAGCTGGAAAAAACAAAGGAGCGATTTATTTTTTCAGCATACAAGAACAAACTGCCGTGTTTAACTATTATCATCACCTTTTGGACTATTATTCGGAATTATTATCTAAAAAGAGGTTACATGTGCTGGTGAAGATTAAAGATACAGATGAGAGGTTTGCACTGACTGTGGGCTATGTTGCGTGTTGTTTTTTAACCTAAATAAGGACTAAATGTATGCTGTGTGTAGTTTTTCTGTAATTGGTAACATATCGGAGACTGTAAGGGGCTGTATGTGTTCTTATATGTTGCATTTATTTATTTATTTTTTTATTTTATATAATTGCAGACGTTACAGTAGGCTATTTCGCACTGTCATTGATCTGCAGTTATAATCAAATTATGTTCATAGAAAAGTTAGTAATAAACATTTATACACAAGTATTTACGTATGTGTATAAAGCATCTGTTTTGTGAGAAATGGTTCTTATATGATATGTGAATGACCCGTACACCTTTACTCTAGACATTTTCTCGAGCGAAAACGATGTTGACTGAAACTTTTTGTCGTACACCACGCCCACTAAAAGAGTACTATTGGTACCCTTTTAGCAGTGGAAACGCAAGCCTGATAAAGGTGACCCGTACCGTACCATAATGTACCACTCAGTGGAAAAGGGCCATAAATGCTCAATCCCTGTTTCAGTTCGAACCCAGGGAACAGACAAATGATAAGTTTCACTTGAACGTAGGGTATACTGGCTTTTTGACCTATGAAGAAGGGAATAAAGGTGATGAACAAGTCTTATGGATTTGGAACCACATGTTCAATTTGTTTCTTTCAATTCATCTTTATTTCTACAGAGCTTTTACAATGTAGATTGTGCCAAAGCAGCTTAACACAGAAGATCTAGTAAATTAAAAATGTCAGTCCAGTTTTTAGAGTTGAAGTTCAGTTCAGTGTGGTTTAAATTTCACTGCTGAAAGTCCAAACACTGAAGAGCAAATCCATCAATGGGCAGCTTCACAAGTCCCAAACCAAGCAAGCAAGTGTGAGAACAATGACAATATTAATTTATGGGTACAATATGCCTTTAATTTGCATTTTAATAGCGTTTCTAAATTACACAACGCTTATCTACACAACAAAACTATTTACGCATATGTACATTATATAAAGTGGAGAAAATAAGTATTCAACACATCACCATTTTTCTCAAAAAAACTATTTCTAATGATGCTGTTGACTTGAAATTTTCATCGGATAAACCAAACCAAAGAACTCCATATATGCAAAGAAAACCTAAAATCTGATTAGTTTACAAATGAAATTAAGTGTAATAAAATGAAATGACACAGAGAAAAATATTGAACACATGAAGAAAGGGAGGTGTAGAAAGACAATGAAAGCCTAGACAGCAGCTGAAATCTTTCAGTAGTTATTCAGCAACCCTCTGCCCTTTGTCATTGTATATTAATATTAACTGCTTCAGTCCAACATCTACATTATCAGGATGATAAAGATGAAACCAGGGTGGATGTTTCAGCAAGAAAATCATCCAAAACACAGCCAAGGAAACTCTCAAATGCTTTCAGAGAAAGAAAACTAAACTGTATATTGACCCTGCCAATCACCTGACTTAAATCCAATAGAAAATACTAAATAAAGATCAGATTTGATAAACAAGATTTAGAAAACCATCAAGATTTTTACACACTGCTAAAGTCTGAAAAATTCACACATGAGCGATGCATGTGACTTCATTCTCCATATGAGAGACGTCTTTAAGCTGCCATAACCTTTTCCAGAGTTCGCAGTAGATATTGCTTGATAATATTAGCAGGTTTGGCATGCTGTCCCAAGAGAGAACCCTGAGCTCGGAGATAATTGAGCCTAGAGCCCTGATCGATGAGAATGTAAGGAGGTACGAGACTAGGTAGTTCTCAAGAGCTCTCCCTGGTAAAGGAGGAAAAGGGGGAGATAGGGTAGATGGATGATTCTTCAAAAAACAAAGATAAGGGATTAATACTAGACGAGTTTGGATTAATCCGATTGGCTTACTAATGATTACAGATGGGAGACCAGCCGCGATCAATCATATCACGTGCTCCACTTGAAATTAGTTTGTGAAACTTCACTTATATAAAGTGATAAATACATTTCACTAGTTCAGTTCATTCTCCTTGTGTCATTACATTGTTATAACATTTTTTCAAATTTTTTTGTTTTGTTTTGTATTGTTTTTATGTGTATTGTTTGGGTTTTTAACTAAATCTGGTTCAATTTCATGTCAACAGCTACTTTAGAAATATTATTAACAGGAAAAAACATCATGTGTTGAATACTTTGCCCCCCCACTGTAAGTACTGAAAAAAGTAGTTTCTATTCAACACTTTCTTTATACTATTTCAGAAATGGAAACATGTTTTCTGTGTATCAAATGAAACAAACATTTCGGTAAATATTTAAAAAACATGGATTTCTGATTGGTTGTGCAGCAGAATAACTGAGATTGAATGAAGATCTACACTCTCTCAGTGTAGTTATATTAAGAATACAACCAGAACAACCATGCATACACTCACTGCGAGTTCATAATTTTATTATACAGTATAATTCATAATTATATTTCCAGACTTGGATATTGATTGGTCAACACCTTGTGCTCCAGCCATGCTAAAATACATAATTATTAAACAACTGTTCATCAACTGTTCAACTATCTTCTACCATTTACTATTCTTTTCTCATATAGTTTAAATTAATGTATTCACATTATATACTTTTTATTTATACATAATTATTTTATTTATACATATAGATAGATAGATATAGACAGACAGACAGACAGACAGATAGACAGACAGATAGATAGATAGATAGATAGATAGATAGATAGATAGATAGATAGATAGATAGATAGATAGATAGATAGATAGATAGATAGATAGATAGATAGATAGATAGATAGATAGATAGATAGACATTAAATAAACATTAGGTGTGTGCGTGTTGGGGGTTGATCATAAATGTCTTCTGAAAGGTACCCTCCACCATTAGTGGCAAAGCATTCTGTGCTTCACCACTTTAATGAGGTTTTTACAAGATGTTATGCCCATCGTTACAGAACAACCAGCCTTTACTTCCTTCCTCATCACTGCCTGCCCTGCTATGGCAAAAAGGACTTCTCTGCCTGGTTTTTCCGCTTAGCAGGTCTGTGGCTCTTGCAACAGCAAGTATATGAAATGACATCATAAATAAAGACTGTGTGCCGGGCAGGCCATCTCTACAGGGTTTACAATTCAACCAGCCAGGGAGTGGACTGGGACGCATAAATAAAAATAAAAACAAGAAAGATGAGCGTGGGACGAAAAAACAGAAGTGTATTTGTAGATGCTTTTTTTTGTATACAGTGATGTTATTTGAAGGATCCAGGACTATGAGAAAAAAGGATTATGCATAAGGGTATTATTTGTTCTTCATTTATTGTGATAATGAGTTCTTTTTCATTTCTAAAGAAGTAAGATTACTGTCAATTGCATCAGGACATTCAAAGCCACTTTAATGTACTCAAACATGCTGCAATTCATAGGACATCCAATGCACAAAGAGAAGAAACACACTCACTATGAATCACCTTTTCTGTCCAAGGACATCTGTGTCCATCTGTTGCAAAGGTATATTATATAGAATAATTATTTCTATGTTTATTCGCTTATTACAGAATCAAATAAAAGATCATACAAGCTATTTGCATATCTGTGTGGACAAAGTTCAGAGACATGACCTCATTATTCATTGGCCGCAAATATGTGCAGACAACCTCTGATCCTGCCCTAGAGCAAACCATCTGGCCAAAGCAAGCTTTAATGGGGAAAAGTTGGTTTGGGGTAAATATTACGGATGAGTCGAAACACAAGAGTCATTTTCATGGCTTTTAAAATAAACCTGGTTGCATTTGAAACATAAATCGGATCCTGCAGAGCAGCTCAGTGTTCATTATGGAGTTATGACTGGTCTATAAGCCCCATCTACTGGTAGAGAATTAGCCATTTTATTCAGCCTGTCCACTGTTCTCTGCAGGAGTGTTTTATATAGTATAATTTCACAAAGTCAAAACTAAATCTAAGAAATCAAAGGTTTTGCATTCATATCTTGAATAAGGTCTGTGTTTTTAGGCCTCATGACAAAGGGATTGTGATATAGTAATTAATTTAATGAGGTGTGACATTTTTGGAGTATCTAGGGCTGTCCCCAACTAAATAATTTCTTAGTCAACCAGTAGTCATTCATTAAAGCCATTAGATGACTAATTTACTATATTTACTGAATTTATGGAATACTTAAAAACCAGGGGGAAACATTTAGAGTTTAAGGACTGAGTAAGAGTGTCATTTGTAAATTGTTTTATATTGTACAGGAATACTATAATATTAAGTGTTACAATTTGACATTATATCCCCCTCACAAAGTGATTAAGGATTCTGGACAAAGTGAATGATTTAGGCTGAGTGATAAAATAATATTGAGAGGAAAATGAAAATAGACATGGTCAGTTAGAATTGGCCATATTTTTTTTATATTTCAGTGTGCGTTTAGCCTATTTTTTATTTATAAATTTTATTTAATTTTAAAGTTTTATTTAAAGAGCTTTTTTGTTTGGCAAATTATTAAAACTAAACTTGTTTCATTTGAAGGCTCATGCAGGCCTAGCAGCAAAAATTCTAATTTCCAGAAACAGTGTTTTTAGCTTTCCTATATTGTTAATTAGTTTTTTATATAGCCTATGCTATATTTATTTTGAGAACTTCTAAATGAATAATGAACAGTTTTTTTTCATTTGATTTTAATTTTATACTGTATATTCTAGGGCTGCACAATATATCATTTAAGCATCGATATCGCAATGTGCTCATCTACAGTAGTCACATCACAGGATCTGCAATGTCATGTTTGGATTATAATTAATCAAGAACTATAGTTCACACTTTTAAAAAGAAATGATGCTTGTTCAAACAACTTATTTAAAATGAGCTGAAACAACAAAGAGATTTTTCTGGGACAACTTAATTGTTTTATGTTTAATCCACTTAAATTTAGGTTAATTTAAGTTAACTTACTCCATTTGTGTTGGGACAACGTGAACAAATTGTGTGGAATTCTGCATTTGTTATAGTGCAGTACACATGATTTGTGGAGTCATTGTGAATTTATAAAAAATTAAGTGCTCCTGACACAACAATAATACCACCTAATACTACAAAGATGTATTTAAAAGAAAACAAATATGTTTTATAACAGGTGAGAAGTAGGCTATATGGTGTTTAAATATAATTTACAATAGCTAATTAATGGAATTTAGTTTCATTATTGAACAGTTATGCATTATATAATATAACCCAGTTTGTTGGCTCGACATCTGTCTGCAGCAAACATCTACAATGTAATCTAATATTGTGAAAGATTTTTACTTGGATGTGTTTTTAAGGTTACGATTGTAAGATTTAAAGCAAATTGAAAAAAAAAATCGGGCACAAGAAATTATAAAATTTAGCTGCTTTTACAAAGATTAATGTTGTTTATAAAATGAAAACGAGTTATTTTTAGATTTGATAATTAAATTTCTGTACTTTAACTTTCCACTGATAACTATAAGCGCTGTTTATTTCATAGTTTATTATCTTTGTTCTGTTGCTTTCATCTGTGCTTTAATTTGTTTAAGTTTTTTTTTTTTTGAGGGGGGGATATTTTATGCAGATCTTACAAAATCATCCCAATTAATGTAAAATTATAAATTATTTCCAAACAGCCACTCATGTTATTTTGTGAAATTATGTTCATATCACAATATATATATATATCAGAAATGCTAAATATTGCAATGTCAATTTTTTCCAATATCGTGCAGCCCTAGTATATTCGTATTTAATGACTATATTCGTAATTAAACTGTATATTCATAGTTATTTCTGTAAATAAAGCAGCAATAATTATTGCTGTCAAATTAAATGTTGTTTATTTATATATTTGACTTGCATAAATATTTATTTGCTAAGAAAATACTTTTTTTTGACTGTTTTGTTTCCATTGTTTTCATGTGACTCTCCCCGTAGGCCTACTATAGGCTATTATTGGCTTTTTAGCAAGTTCATAAGTTGTAATTTGTGTTAATGTTCTATTTTCATTGATTAATGAATTATAAATATTCAGTAAAGCTCCATGATATATTTTCACAACACATTCATAATCATATAATTTATCTGAGCAGTTTTACGCATGTGCAAGTTCTTAATGTCAAATTTTAACACTTATTATTATTATAGCATTCCTGTACAACGTAAAACAATGTTACAAATGACATTCTGTCTCAGTCCTTAAGCTCAAACCGTTTTCCCTGGTATTTAGGCCAATTCAATAAATTAAGTAAATATAGTAAATTAGTTAACTAATGGCTTTAATAAATGACTACTGGTAGACTAAGAAGTTCTTTAGTTGGGGACAGCACTAGTGTTGGATACTCCAAAATTGTCAGCTCACACCTCGTTAAATCAATTACTATATTATCAGCAAGGCCAGACTGACAGAATCTGTGAACATTTTTTGCTATTTCTGCACAGAATATTGTTAAAAATCTGCAGATTTATGGGAAATGATTTTGGGAGTATCATAACTAAAAACTTAATATGTAAAATAAACAATTATAATTCTTTTACTTTTATTTAATGTTAACAATGCAAATCCTATTAGATCAATTTATTTGGTAAACAAAGCAAGTCTCATATAATATATAGCTACTAAAAGACAGACGTTATTACTTTACAAACTGTATTGTAAGTAAATCATATGATCGTTTTCATATTAGTCAGTAATATTACAGAAATTAATTAAAAAAACTGAATAAATATAAATTTACACACTTTTAGACACAACTAAATATGTAGACTCAATGATGGGCTGAAAATCTGTGGAAATCTGAGGATTTCTGCGCGCGCAGATTCCGTGTGAGTCTAATTATCAGTGATGATAAATATAAGAAGCTTGTTATTATATATGTGCACAACGTTTAAGAATATTTCACCAAAGTCCACTAACTTTCACATGTCTGACTTCCCACTGCTTCAGGGTGATAAAATGACCCCATTCATCATATTTAATTTTTCAAAAATAATTCAGTTGATTTCTCCTTTGTTCAGCTTCTTCAAGGAATTGTTGAATAAAAGTAACATCAAACTTGCAATCAAGCTGTCCTGGACATCAAATATTAGTTATTCATTATATTGCCATGCTGATATTCAGAGCAACAGCCAGGCTTCAAATGTAATACTGCCCATAAAGAACTTGTTATAAAAATCAGCATTCAGAATTTCCTTTTGTGAATATATTCTGTGAATCTATGAATGTCATGTTTGACAGCAAAGTCCCCTTGATTAAACACTTTCGCTTGTTTAAAATGAACAAAGACACGAAGAGAGAAGCTGTCATGTATTTCTCTCCAGAGTAGCATATGCTGACTGACAGAATTAATGAATAGCCAGTCCAGCTGCTCCATTTTCAGATTAAAGCTGCAGATGAAGGCTTTCATTGCCTCCATACTGATAAGAACCCCCATTTGTTCACTTTCACACACTGCCAAACCCAGACAAAACACATTTTCTTGCATTACTGCTTCAGTGTGACACTATTAACACATGACAGTCAATGTGTTTCTCACCTAATTGTGTTCTTTCATTCCAAAGTTGGTTCAAAATAACATTCGACATATTGAAATGGTGGAAAACCAAGTCAGTCATGCATGTATGACTTTGAACAGTAATAATATTCAGAGACCCAGTTGAGGGCGCTAGAAGTCAAGCAATAAGCGTAAATTAAACATGAGCCACATTTCTTTTCTATCAGTCAATTGTAGGGTTGAATGCACAAGGTAAAACTGCTATAGTGTCTTAATACACTGGCTCAGTTGAATCACTTTAATTAACGTTTTAAGTCACAATTATAGGACTGTCCAATATGCTTGCATAATTTCAATAAGTAAGTGCATCTAAGCATCGAAATATTCAACGGCCACGGAGAAATGCTGGAAAACTCTTGAAGTAGGTTATACTCACCCTCTATCGTTGCATAGGCTACTGCCACTACGAGCAGGAGACCGGAGATTTGTAACTTCATGTTGTCTTTCCCGGCTCCAGGTCCTTCGTGCGATGGGGTTATTTCATGCTGTTTGCATAGTGAGTCCCTGACATCGACAGAAGAGGGGAGTAAATATATAGTGTCCGTTGTTCATACGGCCGGACACGGGCCGTTTAGAAAAACGATCAGATGTACTGCGACCCGCTGTGTGACAAAGCTGTAAATTAATAATCAACGGAGCGGGGTTTTCATCCTGCTCCATCCGAGGCGAGCACAAGAGGAAGAGGCTCGCGCTTTCGCTCCCCCTTCGGCGTTTACGTGATGTCGAAAAAGATGCCATTCATTCGCCGAGCAGCCGCAGCGGAGCAGGGCGAAATGAGCGCTCGAGAGCACTGTGAGGGGAGGAGATAAACAAACCAGCATCTTCAGAATAAAATGTGCTTTGACATACAGACTTTAAAGACGTGGTTATCAACTGGTTTGGCTTCTGGAGCCAGAGTTTACAGCAGGCATAGTGGCGACTGGACACAAGTGTGCGTTAAACTATTAAATACATAAATAAATAATAGTAATAAATAATATCTAATTTAAATATACATATTTATACATTCAAAATATATGTTGTCACTGTGAGGCGAAATCAAAAATATATATTGAATTGTATATAATGTAATTAAATGTTTTGTTTACTAAACAGTTACTAAACAGTTTAGTTATTAAATGACAATATATTTTATTATAAAATTAGTATTGCTTACTAAAATAGTTCATACGGTTCATGAAATGTTTACTTCCATACATTTTCAAATATATATATATTTTTGGGGGTGGGGTGATGTTCATGGATGAATAGCATAACAATGGGCTTCAGGATCTCGTCGGAGCCATTCAAAATGACATCAATAACATGCAGCTGTTTTCATTATCCACAACATATGCCTGTCCATACCTTAACCACACTGCCACCATGGGCCACTCAATTAAAATTGTTGATATCAGCAAAACATGCAACCACACAATGCTGTCTGCCATCTGCACTGTAGAGAAAACTGGGATTAATCTGTGAGGGGAACTGCTCTTCAATGTGCCAGACACCATCTAATGTGAACATTTGCCTTCTTGAAAATTTGTAAAAAGGTTATTGTTATGAGACTTGCACATAGCAGGTACCCAGACAGGCAGGAGAATAAACAAAATTCATGTCTGCTTTTGTCATAAAAAAACGGCTTCAAAAACTTCACAGAAATATAAAATAAGTTTACGAGAACATCAGTACTCTGATTTTAAAACAATTAAGACAATACTCCGATTAAGAGTCTATCTAAACAGAGATTTTCTATTATCTTAATCTGGCTACAGGCATAATCAGTGTTGATTAAAGACCTATGGAGTATTCATATTTTATTTGCTTTAAGTGCAAAAAAGACATGTAAACACCTTTATCGCAACAGGATGCACGCATGTCTGTAGGCTATAATGTCAATCTTACTTTATTTTGAAACATTTTTCAGTCTGCTTTTGTCTAAAATCAGCATGATTCTGTGGAGCTTTTGTTGAAACAAAGTTTGTTCATCAGTAATATCTGATCAGCAATAGTATAGTTCAAAATATATTTCTTTTAAGGAAACCCACATAATGGGGTCATCATGGCTGGAGCAGTTTATAGGAGTAAACGTTTTGCTGTTATGTTTCTGTTAGCTCCTGCTGGTCAAAACATACATAAAAAATACAAGTTCCACTGATGGCAATTCATATTTTTGATTGCTTTTATAAGTACAAAATCTAAGTATAAAAATATTTCCCCTTTCTATTTTTTATGTCAAAATCTATGATGAAATCAAAATGATCAAGAAATGAGAAATGTTCTTGTGAGTGTTACTCTGCAAAAAAAACATATCACAAGTTTCGGAACTCAACCTGTACCCTTTATGCCTTTTACAAATAAATAATATAAAATTGTCAAATTGGCGACTTGGTGGCACAGTAGGTAGTGCTGTCGCCTCACAGCAAGAAGGTTGCTGGTTCGAGCCTCGGCTGGGTCAGTTGGCATTTCTGTGTGGTGTTTGCATGTTCTCCACGTGTTCGAGTGGGTTTCCCCCGGGTGCTCCGCTTTCCCCCACAGACCAAAGATGTGGTATAGGTGATTTGAATAAACTAAAATTGACCGTAGTGTACGTGTGTATGAGGTATGTATGGATGTTTCCCAGCACTGGGTTGCAGCTGGAAGGGCAAGTTGGCGGTTCATTCTGCTGTGGCGACCTCTAATGAATAAAGGGATTAAGCCGAAGGAAAATGAATGAATGTATGAATGAATGAATGAATGAATGAATGAATGAATTTTAAAATGCATTTTAAAAACTCTAAAAAAATGCATGTTGGTGCTATCATCCACACCTTTATCCACACCTTCATCCAACAAGGCTCTAACTAAGACCGTTATTTTTCTATACCTTTGACTATTTGGGTTCCTTGTCATTCATTCATTTTCCTTTGGCTTAGTCCCTTATTTTGTCAGGGGTCACCACAGCGGAATGAACTGCCAACTGTGCCAGCATATGTTTTACCCAGTACTGGGAAACACCCATACACTAATTCACACACATGCACTACGGCCATTTTTTGTTTATCCAATGCACCTGTAGCGCATGCAGTATGTCTTTGGACTGTGGGGGAAACCGGAGCACCTTGAGGAAACCAACACCAACATGGGGAGAACATGCAAACTCCACACAGAAATGCCAACTGGCCCAGCCGGGACTCGAACCAGCAACCTTCTTGCTGTGAGGCAACAGAGCCACCGTGTCGCCCATCCTTGTCAAATAAAATACATTTTTGTCCTACCTAACACTGAAAACAGAAATGGCATACTTCTCTGAATAAAATGAAGACCTCCTCCTTTCAGATTTGTGATTTTCCTTTCAGATCTTAAAGATATAATCTACCTTTGAAATGTGATTAAAGCTGCTCTTTGATTAAGTTGAAGCTAATGCAAGCAGAATACTGTGATTATGTTAATGTGATCATGCATACCAAATTAGAAGAACCCAAACCGCATTAAAATATGCAGAGTACTAACAAAGTATGCATACTGCTACAAATTGATAGCATGTGTTGTTCATCAACAGCTTTAAATGTATGCTAGAACAAAAAAAAACACCTAGTATTTTATTATTGTATATGTTTTAAAGCTCTTCCATCATTCACTGACCTAGAAGTGTTTATGACATCTAACTTTAGAAAGGGCGCAGTAAGGATTTATATTATCATTAATGTGGCCTGCCTGAAATACTTAATATCCGTGTAATGAAATAAGAGATTAGCCTGCCAGCTGGACAAAGATATGAAAACAAGATAGCATGCTAAGATGAGGCCCTGCTGGTTAATAAAATAATCAGAGCAGAGTGTGATTGTATTATAGATTTAATTTAAATGGCATTTAGCATCAATACACGTGATGAAGGGAAAATGTTTTAAACAAGAACACAAAACAAAAATAAGTAGCTGCTGTAGTATACAAAGCCAGCAGTACATCTACATCTACTTGACCTGAATAATGAGACTATTACCTTCTATAGAGCTGTTTATAGCTGTATAAGCTTTCTTTCATATTTTATTTATTTTAAATTTGAAAATGACCTTCCATGTAGTGTGTAACACAGCTCTAAGTGAAGTGAAATATCCAGCTAAGGCCTAAATCTGCAAGTGGACAGTTTTTAAAACTATTGATTCATCTAAAAAAGAGTCGACTCATAGTGGTTTAAATGAATCATCTTGATAACATGTATTTAGCCATTTCGGCGTGACGTGGATTGGAAACTGTTGAGCGCGCAAATTTAAACCTGCGGCCCGGCCACTAACACAGCAGCAAAGACAAACAGATCCTGAAGTCATGAGTCATGAAGACGCTATGCTTACCTGGATATTATTGGAAGTGTGGGGGAAAGGAGTGGTTCAGAAATCTGCACGCTTACAATGGGTGATCTATCATTCCCCTTCGGGAGGGGAACTTCAATGCTATGTGGAAACTTCCACTATGGGGATTTCATTCAGAAAGCCAATCATCTGAAAGAGTATGTAAACGGGCCAATCAAATGCCAATGAGTTGGCAGCTTCAGCTTGCGCACCTGATGCTCGTTGCAATTAATTTAGCTATAAGAGCACATGTGCGAGCAAAGCCAAAGCATCATTTTCACTTCAGAGACTTCAACAGCCTTTTGAGAGAGTCGATGAGGGTTCCTCCAGCTGAGTTTCAGACAGAGAGTGAGCGAGAGCGATCTCCCGGTCAAGAGTGTGTGACACGCAGCGGCAGATGGTCGAGCTGGGTTTCTCCCTTGCCTGGCGTCCTTTGGGTTCGGTCCTCCAGAGCGGTATGTATTGTTGTGAATTTCCTAAAAGAGCAACACAGTTGTGCAGCGCGTCTTTTTCAAGACGTTGCTCCGAATGTGCGTTTCTGGATGCGGTGGTTTCCTGTCCTCGGATGATGGGCACGAGCACTGCGTTTCATGTCTGGGGGTCCAGCATGTTAATGTGGTGCTCGCGGGCAGTGCATGACATCACTGCGGTGGCATATCTGTTGCGCAGTTAAGATCGTGGTTAGCTCTTGCAAAAGAGCCACCCAACCCAGTTGTCCCCCGCTCCGCGGTGGGCACTCGGCCAGATCTGAGGGTTACAGTGAGAGTAAATCTGCCGCCCTCGGGACCTCTCACTCCTCCACGCGCTCCATCCAAGCGCAAGTGAGAGAAGTGCTCCATCCTCGGATGGCCGCCCTCTCACTTGATGACACAGAGGCTCAGATGTCCACCGCTGCATCGGAGGTTGGGTTGTCATGATCTGATGAAGGATTCCCCCCCTCTGCTCCCTCCCCTTGGGCGGCCGATCTTGAAACAGACATGATAACCGTACTTTCCCGGGCTGTTTCGGTCGTGGGTCTGGAGATGGTTTATCCCCCAGCCCCACGGCCGGACCGACTAGATGGGTGTATGTGGAGGATTACAAGGCAAGACCTTCTGGCCTTCCATCCCTTTCTTCCCGGAAGTGCACAGTGGGCTCACGCAGTCTTGAGGGCACCTTTCTCTGCCTGATTTGCGTGCGCCAGGCCTCACCACCCTTGATGGTGGAGCAGCCAGGGAGTACAAGTCGATTCCCCAGATTGAGAGTGCCATCACGGGCCCGCGTGGTGCCTCCTTCTGCTGGAATCAGCCTCATCTCCCGTTCAAAGCGTGTTGGTCTTCTGCCTCCTGAGCCAGAGCCCACACAGCCGCGGGCCAGGCTGCTTCCACCCTGCACGCCAGGGTCCATACGCGCGAGCTGGCCCAGCTGCACGAGAGTGGTTCCGACCCAGGCTTGTTACAAGCCCCGCACCGCACCCGACTGAGCTCCACGGGCCTCAAGTCCGCTGCATGTGCCCCGGGAACCTCGGGCTAAACCTGGCAAAAATATGTTCACTTTGTTCACTTTCTTGACTCCCCCATATGCCAATCTGGCCTGTTCGGCGACACCATTTGTGGATTCACCCAGGAATTCATGACGGTGCAGTCGGATACGATGGACCATCCATCGGCAGGGATGTAAAACCGCTCCCCCCCGCCGAACCATCCACATCCATTGCTTGTGGTGCTGCTCCCGTCTACGAGTGCTGCTCCGCCCCCACCTGCACCTCCGGCCAGCGGCAGCGCCGAGCACCTCACAGGCAACCAGCGCTCCCCGTCCCAGTGTGTCGTTAAGTCCGGTTAACGGACCGCAAAGCGCTCCTGAGACGGGCCATCCGGAGAAGAGGGAAACTGCTCTCTCCCCGGTGGGAGGCCGGCCTCCTCAGAGAGAGCATTTTTCCCTTCCCTGGATGTGACAGCTCAAATACTGCCAGTCTGGGACGCGATGAAAAGCCTTCCCGCTCGCAGGATTGGCGCACTTCACCAGTGGCTCAAAAGGACTGGGAGGACGGTCTCCTTTCTCTCACACCTCCAGCCCTCCCCTCCGGAGTGTAGGTGTAAGGGGAGTGAGACTCTCGCCTCCAGCTCTTCCGCGGGACCCCAGCACTCCCCGGATCAGCACTCCCACGTCGCGCTCCCCCACTGCTGGTACGTCAGCAATCATAGCGATGCAGTCATTAGCGAGAGCTCTGCCTGCCTGGTTAGGGCGGCCCAGCCCTTCGCGGTGGCTGATACGCACGAGCAGACTCGGCTACGCGATTCAATTTGCGAACGGCCTCCCAAGTTCACGGGGGTGTTATTCTCACCATGGTCAGCCCTGTGCCCCCCCCTGTCTTGCGAGAGAAGATTGCTGTCCTCCTGGCGAAGGATGCAATCTAACCGATCCCTCCAGCCGAGATGAAGAGCGGGTTTACAGCCTGTACTTCATCGTACCTAAAAGAGCAGTGGGCTATGGCCAATCCTAGATCTGCGCGTTTTGAACCGCTGTCTGCACAAGCTGCCGTTCAAAAGGCTTATGCAGAAGTGCATCCTCCGGTGCGTTCGTCCTCGGGATTGGTCTGCAGCAATAGACCTGAAGGACACGTACTTCATGTCTCCATACTCCACGCCACCGTTAGTTTCTGCGGTCTGCATTAAGGTTGAGCCTGGCAGTACAAGTCCTCCCCTTCGGGTTCTCTCTGTCTCCGCGGGTCTTCACCAAGCTCGCGGAGGGTGCCCTAGCGCCCCTTCGTCTCGCAGGCATCCGCATACTCAATTATCTCGGTGACTGGCTGATTTTAGCCCTCTCTCGGGAGCAATTGATTATGCACAGAGACAAGGTGTTCCAGCACCTCCACCTATTGGGGTTCCAGGTCAACCGAGAAAAGAGCAAATTCGCCCCCGTGCAGAAGATCTCTTTTCTCGGGTTGGAGCTGGACTTGATCACCATGACAGTGCGCCTAATGCTGAACTGTCTGAACTGTCTGAGAGAGTTCGACAGCAAAATAGTGGTTCCACTGAAATCTTTCAGAGGCTCCTGGGGCATATGGCATCCGCAGCTGCTGTCACGCCGCTTGGATTGCTCCATATGAGACCACTTCAGCACTGGCTTCACGATCGAGTCCCCAGACGCGCATGGCACGCGGGCACACACCGGGTGACTGTCACTACGCTGTGTCGCCGCGCCCTCAGCCCCTGGAACGATCCCTCGTTCCTACAGGCCTGAGTGCCTCTAGGACAGGTGTCCAGAAATATTGTCATTTTGACAGATGCTCCTCGCTCTCCACCGTTTTTTACCGGTGCTGGAGCGACAACACATGCTGGTAGGATGGACAGTACGGCGGCGGTGGCGTATATCTACCGCATGGTAGTATCCGCTCTCGCCGCATGTCTCAGCTCACTCGCCGTCTGCTCCCCCGGAGTCATACGCGGCGCAATCGCTGCATTCCATTTTCCTCCACCGAGCTCAACCGTGCAGCCCATTTGCTTTCACGATAGTTTCGCCTGGGAAAATGGAGACTCCACCCCCGACTGGCCAGTTGTTATGGGCTGCACCTTTCTCTCTCTGACTCAGAGATTCGTGCGCTCTCGCTTGAGTTCCCCACTTGGCGAACCTTGCAAAGTCCACTGGCTACACAGCTGGCCCCGAGGCATGCGTAATACACATTTCTCCAGTGAGCCTACTCGAGCATCAGCTCTCGTATTGCGCCTCTTTGGCCCAATAGGACCTGCTTTCTACTCTCCTCGTTATGGCCCCTCCCTGGCACATCCCCTGGAAACAGGGGAAAGGCACCGTTTGGCACCCGCGCCTAAATCTATGCCTCACGTATGGTTCAAAGATGGAGCGCGGAGGACTTAGGTGACCTACCGATTAGGTGGTTAACACTGTCACTAAGGCTGTCCCCTCCGCTCAGTATATATACAGTACATAAATGTGCATAAAAAATAAACCGTCACGTTAGAAATAACAGGTTTCATCTGAGTTACTCAAAATTGAGTTGTTCACATATTCTTATGACAACTTATTGTTCTTAAGACTTTTTATTTAAAAAACAAAAAGGTTTTATCTACAAAGTTGAACTCTAGCTTGGCTCTATAAGATTTTTTCTGTGAGCCAATCAGCATTTCGAAAGCACACACGAGGACCAATCACGATCAGCTTTCTTTGTCATTTCGCCGGACTGCTCCGTTGACAGTGGGAAAGACCAGAAAGAAACACAAAATCAGAGTCGACTAAATAATGCCACATCACACAAAACTGAGAAGAAATCTGAAACTGAAAAGATGTGTGTAAATGTGATGACTTAGAAGCATTTTTGGACATTGAGATGAAATGTTACAATTTACATTGTTAAAAAAAGAAACAGTTATTAAAAAAAGTCATCTATTAAATGTGAAATGTTTTTCAGTGTTTATAAAACACATTTGCTCATTGTCTGTTTTCTTTTAAAGTCTTTAAGTTTGATATTAAGCCTTGAAGGGAAAATAGCCTACTTAATTTAATTAATGGGACATATAATTCAATAAATATAATTCAATAGTTCAAATAGTTCAAATTCAATAAATATTAGCATATTAATTACATAAAATTAACATCTGTACTGGATACAATATTTAGCACAGCCTTGTGTGCTTAATTTGAGCAAGGAAAATTATTCATTCTAACATCAAATAAATGTTATAGAAAGCAAAAATGTAACTTTCTCAAGCATCAAAATATTGTTATCAGTGGTGTAAAGTAACAAGTTACAAATACTCAAATTACTGTAATTGAGTAGTTTTTCTCAGAAATTGTAATTTGCTAAGTAGTTTTAAGAATGTGTACTTTTACTTTCCCTTGAGTACATTTTAGTGCAGTATCTGTACTTTTACTCCACTACTTTCCTTCAACATGCAGTCACTACTTTACAGGGATTAGAAAAATCAGTCCTGTGATTCCTGTCCAATCAAATCGCACATAGAAGGTAAATCACCTCATAATGAACTACCTCAAGACATGGATGATTTATAACTGCAACAAACTGTTTGGAAGTAATAAAAGTGTCTAAAAAGAGGTCCAAAATCTTTACAGGCATTGACTCAGAGATTGTTTAGATGCATGTCACTGATGATAAGATGACGAATGTTTACTGTATGATGACCGAAATGACCTTAAACACTCAACAGGCACAAGACGTCAACATGACGTCAGACTAAAGTTGTATCCCAATGTCATGGGGATGTTGCATTTTGTTTGGAACTGAAAATTGGGTTGACATCAGAACCCAACGACAGGCCGACATCAATGTCCAATGGCCAACCTAAAAATCAACCAAATATCAATGTCTAATGATGTTACAGCTACCACTATGACGTCTATCAGATTTTAGATTTTGGTTGCCATACCTGATTAAATGTCCCTATTTGACATTAATATATAACGTTGGTTTAAGATGTTGGTTCGGCGTTGGATTTTGGTCAACCAAATATCAACATCATTTGACGTCATTATTGGACATCAAAATAATGGTGTCCTTAGACGCAGGCTAAACATTAAATTTTGGTCAACTGACATCACAACTTAAATCTAACCTAATATTAATTAATTAATTAGTAAATGCATCAGCTTTTTACAGCGTAATACTCACTAATCACTACTCTTGAGTACTTTTGAAAGGAATACTTTTTACTCATACTTTGAGTAATATTTACAACAGATACTTTTACTCTGCTTGCACTACATTTTTAGGCAAGTAATGGTACTTTTATGTAAGTATAATTTTTCCGTACTCTTTACACCACTGTTGTTACAACAACAATTTTTATTTTTTGTGAATGTATTTGTTTAAAAGTAATGCTTCAATTAATGGCAGATCATTAATTGAAGCATTACTTTTCAACAAATACAATCAACCTTATGGAACCTTATAATTCCAAGCAGAAAATGACTTATTAGAATTAGAAGGTTCTATCTGCATTTGCCCTGTTTGTTTTACTCCAATTTGCAAATTTAAGAGAATTTTGATAATTTACATTTAGAGTACATTTAGGGTCTCTGTCATGTTAATGTATGAAAGAGAACTGTTACACACATATTGTTTGCTATATGGAATGCAAAAACATAATTTAGAACGCAGATAAAACCTTATAACTCCAAGGTGACGAAATAGGTGAATTGAACCACTGTAAACCAAATCAACATTGAGCTAAACTTGAGCTTATGACCTTATTTGTGGTGCTTTATAGGTGAAATATTCAGTTCATAATATATATAACATTCATACTATGTTTTTATTTCTACGTAAACCTGTCATAGTGTATAAAACAATATACTGTACATTTAAAAAATATTTGAGTTGCGTCAACCCAATTTGAAGTTAAAAATGTAAAACCCAACTGTCAGGTTAACCCCGCAGTTGGGTGTGTTCATGTTGTATCCAACTTTAAATCAAAACAGTACAGCTTTTTCCACAATGTGTAAATAAATGTAACTCGAATCAAATAATATTCATTACAATATACATAATGATCAGAAATATGTTTCCCAGTGCTGGGTTGCGGATGGAAGGGCATCCGCTGCGTAAAACATATGCTAGATAAGTTGGCGGTTCATTTTGCTGTGGCGACCCCTGATAAATAAAGGGACTAAGCCGAAGGAAAATCAATGAATGATTGGAAATATGCATCTGGTACAATAATGAAAGTTACAAAAAAAGAAACAAGAACATGGGATAAACACTTTGTGGGTAACAAAGCAAAGGCAAAGAAGAGTAAGGCTGAGAAAAAAGGAGAGGCCATAGAGACGTGTTTAAAGGAGCATGCTGGGTAAATCTCCCATAACTAATTAAGACTCTCAGCAGAACAGATCAGCAGAGACCAGCAGGGGTCCTGTTACGCACTTGCACCTTTATACTGCGCGCGCGTGTGTGTGTGTGTGTTTGTGTGTGTGTGTGTGAGCAGGTTTGCATGTGTTTCCCTGCTGGGCCACAAGGGAGCCCTATTCTGATAGGCACTGGCAAAACAAACCACACATGTCAGCATCAAACCTGCTAAGAAAAAGAGGTTCTGAATTCTGATGTGTGAAATGTGAGTCTAATTAAGCATGAAAAGCTCATCAAACAGCACCAAAATCCAGCACCTGATCTCTCCAATACTCTCTGCCAAGCTCATCTTCATGTTCACAGACAGAACAATACACAGCAGAAGTTCAGCTACTCTCATTTGTCTGTAAATCTGTTATTTCCTTGTTGAACCTGAACAGGTATCATTTATCCTGTCAAAACACTGAACTAAATGACAGGAGAGATGGCGTGGGAGAAAACTTTGTGTCTGCAAAACTTCAGTCGGTTTAAAATATTTATGCAATACAAAAGACTTTGTTGCTTTCACCAAGAGAGAGTGAGAAATGCAGAGAAAGATTGGCCAGAGCTCTAGCTGAGACAGCACTTTAGTGGTTCATCTCTTCCAGTCAATGCTGACACACAGCTGAGGGGAAATGCAGTTAGCATGCAGGTAGAGGGCAAAGAGAAAATAAACAGAGACAGCTCAAAGATGCAAATCCACTGATAATAAAGCTGTGATGGCAAGAACATGTGTACTCAGAAATATTTGTAGGATGCTGTCTGATTTATTTATGATTTAAGGCACTAGTTTAAATACAATTTTTAATGATGTAATCATTTATTTGTGTCGCTTCAAACCTGCATGCTTTTGATAAGACATGCCAAGGGAAAAACTATGAAGAATTGACTTGATTATTCTTAAAAAATGGGGTTTGACTCTGTTATTCTTCCTATATACATTTCTGGAGATCATGAATTATGTAGCAAGAGCTACGTATGGCTGCATTTCATCTTTAAAATGAACACTACGGGGCGGTATGACACCGTTCCTTTTTGCGCTTACCAGCCCGTTTACCTTCATATAGATGGCTTTTCCGTGGTTACCAGTTTGTTCAGTGGCTCGTCACATATGTCAGAGGATTTGAGACGCAGAGCGGAGTTGACCGTGACGACAGAATTCGAGTCTGGCAAAAAACTGGTTCAGAAAGCGGGTAAGACAATTCAGTTCAATGCACCTTTATTTGTATAGCGCTTTTACAATGTAGATTGTGTCAAAGCATCTTCACATACAATATTATAGTTAATTGAAACAATCAGTGCAGTTTTCAGAGTTTAAGTTCAGTTCAGCTCAGCTCAGTGTGGTTTAATATTCACTACTGAGAGTCCAAATACTGAGAGAAAATCCATCGATGCGCAGCTCTACAGATCCCGAACCATGCAAGCCAGTGGCGACAGCGGCGAGGAAAAAACTTCACCACTTGGCGAAAGTGAATAATTAAAAAACCTCACGAGAAACCAGGCTCAGTTGGGCACGACCATTTCTCTATGGCCAAATGTCTTGTGCAGAGCTGCAGTCTTGGCACCGGAGGCTGGAGAAGCTGGACGTCAGCGAGACTTGTCTGTGCCTGGAGTGTCACAGGAATCAGTCTCATGCTCTCCACTCCTCCGTGACCACCACAGCAGCTGCTCAGGATATGGCCTGGTCCAGGATTATGAAAACATTGGGATCATCTTCTCGCGGGTCTCGCATTAGTGGTGCTGCATAATCTCTGGGGGCCTAGGGATGAGTATCCCCGGGTAGAAATGGAGAATAAAGAGAATAATTAGTGTTGCTGCTGTTCATAGTGTATATAAACGAGATGCGTGGAGCACATTCATGCATCATACCGTTATGTGATGCATTGAGTGTATGCTTTACTAAAAAGATAGGTCTTTAATAAAGTTTTGAACTGTGAGAGTGTGTCTGAGCCTCGGACATTATCAGGAAGGCTTTTCCAGAGTTTAGGAGTTATAAATGAGAAGGCTCGACCCAATGTACTTGACTTTGCTGTTCTAGGTAATACCAGAAGCCCTGAGTTTTTAGATCTTAAAGAGGGAGTTGGAATGTAGCGAGACAGAAGGTTAGTTAGATAAACACAAAAAGACAAAGACAAAAGACAAAAAATATTAGAAACAAGTAAATAACAAGGTGAGAATGTGGTAAAATCTTTCTTTTTCTGGATTGCTTTTCAAAACACTGTCGGTTTTAGGTTTAGGGAAAGGGGTTGGTGGTGGGATCGGTCAGTTGGTCAGTCAGTCAGTCAGTCAAAAGTGGCCTCTGGTGGATTTATGTCAGATAAGCAGGAGCAAATGGCACACGTGAAAGAAATTTGTGATCTGAAAATGCATACACAGTGACCTCTGGTGGATTCACAGAAACAAAAATTGCAAAAAAAAAAAACGTAGCTCTTGAGACATGTATGGCGCTCTCCAGAAATGTAGATAGGGCTACATAATCAGAATGAGCCTGGGTTGTAAAATGATCATGTACTCCATATGACCTAATATGCTACATTTCAGTTTTTCTGGTGTCATTGTTCTCTTTTGTGGCAAACACCACAATTTAAGTCATAATTCACATGTAGTTGGAGGTTAAAGGGTGACTATTTTTTCTAATTAGAGAGAGGAGAAAAGAGAGAAAAGTCTGTTTACCTTCAGGCCTTATTTGCAAAGTCACATTTTGACACTCTGTCAAGCCCTCTTGATATCATTTTCTAACACGCACTGGTTTTCAGTGTAGTGTTCTCCAGTACTTTCAGTTGTTTGCCTTATGCTTCAGATCCAAACAGATTCAATAATTTGCATCATTTTTATATTATGGGTTGACTTTTTATTTACTTTAAATACACTACTTGACAAAAGTCTTGTCGTCGATCCCAGTTGTAAGAGCAACACATAACTTGATTTCTAGTTGATCATTTGAAAAAGTGGCAGAAAGTAGATTTTTCTGATGAATCATCTGTTGAACTGCATCCCAATCATCACAAATACTGCAGAAGACTTATTGGGATCCACAGATGGACCCAAGATTCCCATAGAAATCAGTCAAGTTTGGTGAAGGAAAAATCATGGTTTGGGGTTACATTCAGTATGGGCGTTATGCCAACATCAACAGCCTGAGGTATCAAGAAATTTGTGCTGCCTATTACATTATAAACCACAGGAGAGGGCAAATTGTTCAGCAGGATAGCACTCATCTCATACTTCAGCCTCCACATCAAAGTTCCTGAAAGTGAAGAAGACCAAGGTGATCTAGGATTGACCAACCCAGTCACCAGACATGAACATTATTGAGCATGTCTCGGGTAAGATGAAGGAGGAGGCATTAAATATAAATCCAAAGAATCTTGATGAACTCTGGGAGTCCTGCAAGAACGCTTTCTTTGCCATTCCAGATCACTTTATTAATAAATGATTTGAGTCGTTGCAGAGATGTATGGATGCTGTCCTCTAAGCTCATGGGAGTCATACACAATATTAATTCTTTTTCCACAGCACCATGACTTTATATTCTATACTGTACATTATTTCTGTTAAGTGACAAGACTTTTGTCTAAGCAAAGTCAGATCTTACTGTCCTAATTAAATAATTAAAAATGAAGGCATGATCATATTTTATTTTGGTAAAATAAGCGTAATCTAGAGACCTTTGCATTTCATATACGCCACTTATGATATTAAACAATCAACTAGAAGTCAAGTTATTATTTGTTGTTCCTAAAACTTTGGCTAGGCAGCAAGACTTTTGTCACATAATATATATATATATATATATATATATATATATATATATATATATATATATAGATATTCATTCATTCAGTCATTTTCTTTTCGGCTTAGTTCCTTTATTATTCCGGTGTTGCCACAGTGGAATGAACCGCCAACTTATCCAGCACATGTTTTACGCAGCGGATGCCCTTAAAGTTGCAACCCATCTCTGGAAAACAGCCATACACACTCATTCACACACATATACCCAATTCATCTGTACCGCATGTCTTTGGACTGTGGGGGAAACAAGAGTACCCATGGAAACCCACGCGAACGCGGGGAGAGCATGCAAACTCCACACAGAAATGCCAACTGACCCAGCTGAGGCTCAAACCAACAACCTTCTTGCTGTGAGGTGACAGTACTACCTACTGTGCCACTGCGTCGCCATATATATGTATATATATATATATATATATAGTTGAAGTCAGAATTATTAGCCCCCCTGAATTATTGGACCGCTTGTTTATTTTTTCCCCAATTTATGTTTAACGAAGAGAAGATTCTTTCAACACATTTCTAAACATAATAGTTTTAATAACTCAATTTCTAATAACTGATTTATTTTATCTTTGACATGATTACAAGTAATAATATTTTACTAGATATTTTTCAAGACACTTCTATACAGCTTAAAGTGACATTTAAAGGCTTAACCTAGGTTAATAAGCTTAACTAGGCAGGTTTAGGGTAATTGGGCAAGTATTGTATAATGATGGTTTGTTCTGTAGTCTATCGAGAAAAAATATAACTTATAATTTGTCCTTAAAATGGTGTTTTACAAAAATTAAAAACTGCTTTAATTCCAGCCAGAAGAAAACAATTTCCAGAAGAAAAAATATTTCAGACATACTGTGAAAATTTCCTTGCTCTGTTAAACATCATTAAAAATATTCTTTAAAAGAACAGAAAAAAAAATTCAAAGGAAGATAATAATTCTGACTTCAACAATTATATATAATATATATATATATATTTATATATATATATATAATATATATATATATATTATATATATATATATATATTATATATATATATATATATAGGTGGGCATAGATTAATGTTTTTAATCTAGATTAATCTTGGAATTAATCTAGATTAATCTAGATTAAATGGTTCATTTGAATTCTGCCGAAGGCATTCAGAATATGTGTGCTACCCAAATAATAAGTCTTTGAGAACGGGTTTCTCAAGCCAGGTGGTGCATAAGACCAGGGGCTCCTCTCCTGTTTCCAAAATGCATCACAAACTGCTTGAGAAACTGTTCTACTATGATAATTGGTGAGGAAAATAAATGATGTGCAATAAGATGTACTTGTGTTTATTAACTGTTTATTCAGTTAAACATGAATGTTGAACTGTAGGCCTACATAAGCTCCAAACAGCGATTTTTAATTACCTTTAATCCGACTAAAGTCATAACTAAACTAAACAGAAATGGAATTAAGACGTGGAGTATGCAGATATTAGTGGCATTATTGAAGTAAACGCTGCAGTCTTTAGGACCTTTCGTCTTATTTTCCGACAAGATCCACACGTGGCTGTCAGTAAAGGACCGCACACACACATCGATTTTCATTTGACGTGCATTATTAAATTCCATAACACTCTCACCAGTCCTTACTCTTTATTTGCGTCTAATACCCCAGTTTGTCACGATGGCATGGATGAAATGTTTGTGAGCTAAAGTGAAACTGCCGAACTGCAGTTAGAGTTAGGCATCCTGCTGATTTGATTCAGAAGGGCACTCTTTTGGTCAGACGGCTCTCCAGTCTGGTATACATCCGCACTAATATATCAAGGTGAAAGTCATCATAGCTTGCGTAAAATAGACCCAGCTCCCAACCCAACTTTGAGAATAGATTAACGGCGATATTTTTTATTGCGTGATAAGAGTCTCGTGTTAATGCAGCACGTTAACACCGATAATGGCCCAGCACTAATATACAGCATATATACATAACTAACTACAGACATTGCTAAAAGTATCACAAAAGACTTCCAATTCCAGCCTTCTAAAGCCACACAATAACCTTATATTTGGAACAGAATAAACAGAATAAAACTTAAGGTTTTTAATTGTCATAAATGTTCCAGCTTCATTAACACAATTTATTTTAAAATATGAATCTGACATTAATGCTAATCCAAAATTAGCATTATGCAGTATGTCACAAAAAATATGAGCCAATGGCATTTCATAATAAAACTGATTTGAACTTTAATCAAATCTCAGTGTTTCTTATGTATAACAACCTGCTGGTCAGCAACCAGTCTGGCTCCAAAAGAGGAGATTCAACTGTGACTGCAAAATCCTCAGTAATCATCTTGCTGGATTTACCCACCGCTATTGACATGGTCAACCACCAAATTCTCATCTCAGGAACCACATTACATTGGCTCAGATCTTACCACTCAGGTAGGTCATTCAGGATGTCTTGGAAGGGTGACGATTTCAAGTAATAACATCTAGCTACTGGGATGGCTCAAGACTCATTTCTTGGACCGCTTCACATCCCCATGTACATGACATCAGTTGAATCTGTCATTTGGAAACATGCTTTTTCCTATCACTGGTATGCTGATGACACTTAACTCTAGCTTTCATTCCAACCTACAATAGCAATTACCTAACCAACACTCTCAAACCTCTGCAAATGATACAGAATGTACAGCGAGAGTGGTCTTTAATAAGCCAAGAAGAGTGCATGTCACACATCTGTTCATCAATTCACACTGGCTGCCAGTAGCCACTCACATCAAATACAATGCACTGACATTGGCCAAAAAAGAAAATGTCTGTAGTCTTGACGTATATGTGACACTTATCTGCAGGTGAGTGGTATTTTGTGTTGCCATTCCAAAAGGGGTAGAAAATGAGGCACATATTTTCATAAATTCTTGACCTTCTTACTCTAGCATGTCCAATTTTAAATCTGTCTACTGGTTTGTTCTTAATTTCATTTTAATAAATAAATAAATAATATTGCACCTTTGTATATTTGACTTATTTTTATTGTCTAATTTCTTATTCTGAATAAATGTGTCTGCTAAATTGTCAGCAGAGGCCTTACAGTGGTTTGGGTCTTATTTGGGTGGGAGACAGCAATGTGTGAGGGTCAACGGGTGAAGTCATCTGTGCATTCTAACAATAAGGAAGTACCTTAAGGGTCTGTTCTTGGCCCATTGTTGTTTACAATGTACATAAATGATCTTTCAGATTGCTGCCCAGGGGTTAACTGCCAGTTTTATTCAGTCATCTATTGGTCTGCTAAAACACCTTGCCGGGCAGGTGAGCAACCTCAGGCTTTACAACATATTTCAAAATGGCTTGAGCTGTCTCATTTAGCGGTAAATGTCAAGAAAACAGTTTCTATGTGCTCCAAAAGATCAGTTTCTTAGTTCTCCATAAGAAAGAGGCCTGCAAGGGATACATTTGTGGTGCTGATTAAAAATAAAGTTATTGAAGAAGTGAATGAATCTTGGCATAACTCTAGACATTAATTTAAAATTTAATAGTCATGTTAAAATATGTGTAAGAAGGTCAAGCCAAGTCTAAACAGTTTTTTGTTTTATTAGAAGATTTTTATGCAGGGTGATGCATCGAGTTTCGCAGGTTCCTGCGGTGCAAAGTTCAAGCTTGGTGAACTCTGACCTGCGAAATCGCATTGACTGCGTGAGACCAATCCAGGATCAAAACATGACCTCTGGACAAGAATGTAAAACATGGAGCAATCGCTCGCTTTTTTAATGCCTAATCATCTTGTTTAATCTCGCCCCTTTTTGCAGCATCATGTGACAGAATTTCGCAAGCTCAAACTCTAGTGTGACTGCAGCTTTAGCTTACCCAATTCACCTGTACCACATGTCTTTGGACTGTGGGGGAAACCCGAGCACCCGGCGAAAACCCACACGAACGTAGGGAGAACATGCTAACTCCACACAGAAACGGCAACTGATCCAGCCGAGACTCGAACCAGCGACCTTCTTGCTGTGAGGCGACAGCACTACCTACTGCGCCACTGCATCGCCTTTTGAAAGTTTTATTAAATTTAATTATCTTGAATTGGTTTTTAAATGTTTAAATAATCATATTCCAATGGTGGTTTTAGATCTAACCAGGCATAAGACCTCTCACAGAATCACACGAGCAACAGCTAATGGTGACTGTCTAGTGTAAGACCTCTTTTGGTCGATCTGTTTTCTCTGTTAAGGAAGCCAAATTGTGGAATGATTTACCTGTTAGCCTAGAATTCGAAAGTAATATACATATTTTTAGTAGTGTTCTTAAAAAGTGGTTAAAAAACAAAACAGCAGTGTTTGCACATATAGTGTACTATTAGTTTGTTTGATCATGCCGCCTTTCCTTTAGCCGCCTTTCCTTTTTATGCAAAGAATTATAATGTTGTGTATCTATTTTATTTTCATTTTGTCAAGCCTCCCGTGGACAGGTGTTGAGATTAAGCAAGT
>CAIGQS010000041.1:525170-537524 GCA_903798195.1 Danio kyathit
GGCTCTTGGGAATTATAATGTTGTGTATCTATTTTATTTTAATTTTGTCAAGCCTCCCGTGGACGTGTTGAGATTAAGCAAGTCTGCTAAAATACTTAAACAAATGTATTTAGTTGTCCTGTGTAATTGTGATGTCCATGTCAAATAAAAAAAAAAAATAAAAAAAGAATAAATATAACTTAATATAATCACTTTTATATACTGTATTCCTGCATTACCGTGTTCCTTGTACAAATTAATCATTTGAACACAGAAGACTTGAAATATTCAGCCTGATCTCACGAGGAAGTATTTTACGTTTTGTTAGTTTAGTGGCTAATTCATACGAGTTGAGTCACATGGAAATGTACGATTTTAAAAAGGAGGCGTGGCACCCAACCCCACCCCTTAACCCAACCGTCATTGAGTGATGAGCAAATCGTACTAAATTGTACGAATTAGATCATAAGAAATCATACGAATTAGCCACTAAATCAAAAAGTTACGCATTGCCGCAAGATTGCGTTGTATCTTTTCTAAATATAATGTGAGTTTTGTAATACAATTATTGTAGCAGTTTAAACTGAAAATGATGTCATAATGACCATAATTTCCCTCAACAAATACATTTTTGATGATAAATTTACCATGCATCTGTGTATTGAAGCATATTACAAATCAGCAACATTTCAAAACCTGACAAGATCTGTCATGAACTGTTTTACAATGCTTTTATTATTTCTTTGTGTCCTTTTTGAAGCTTTGAAAGCGCAAAAGAAAAAAATTCTTCAGAACTACAGCATTTGCGCTTCACAGAAGAAAGAAATCCATGTGGTTTTACTGTAAATAACAACGTCAATTTAACTTGAACTATTATTGCATATGGTTTTGATTGTTCACTGTTGTTTCCAGCCTAAATCCTTTCCTAAAAAAAGAAACACAATTTCAGCTACCACACGGCTCACCACATTCTCTAATTTCTGCACAGCCAATTAAACTCATAATTATCAAGGCTGGAGTCAGCTCTCATAAAAACGGCCTGCAGGGCAGCAAACAGTTGTCTGCACTGCAGTCCGTCATTGTATGAGCTTATACAACAAGATTAAATGTGAAAGAGAGAGAGAGAGATCAACACAGCAAGCTATTTTTTTTTCTGTCTGTGTGTGTGTGTGTGTGTGTTTAAAAGATGTCCAAACATAGATGTCTTGGCTAAAACAATGCTAAATCTGTCAGTGAAACTCTGATAGACGTCGAACAACAGTACAAAAATATACTAATCATCAAATGGACTGTTAGTCTGTTTAATCTGTTTAGTTGATGACTAGTCTAACTGTCTATAGATGTTTCAATTTTCACTGGCAGCCTAAATTTAATCTTGTTTAAACCAAGATGTCTATTTTTGGTGTCTATTGGATGTTTTTAAAATACAAACTTGCTTGGTGGGAAGTTCATACACACATATTTATTACATATTTATGATATGTCTCTTTAAATTGTCAATGAGAATTCAAGTGGATAACAATGGAGAGCAGTTGATGAGACATGAGAGTAAGAAGAACTGATGCGAGTAAAGTCTGTCATGGAGGATTAGAGTATGTGAGTGTGCGCGCATGCTGTAATGGCGAGATGAAGTACTGGGTGAAAAAAGAGTGACAAACTGGGGTGAAGGTCTGTTGTGAAAGTCTGAGTGTCACACAGAGTGCTGAGATATTTAAAAGCACCAAAAAGTATAAATCCACCGTAATTACTCAACCTAGTGTTGTTCCAAATCTATGACTTTCTCCATCGCATGAAACACAAAACAAATGATTGGTCCATAAGTTGAAATACAGTAGTCTCACAAGGCTCACAATGTGCTGTGTGCAACCAATAGCTTCAGACAAGGCCAAAATCAAGCTGTTTTCAGTGTCAGAGTGCTGCTGTAAAAATCATCCTAAAAAGCCTTTACTGGGGCACAGTCATACAAGCTCACTATGAGGAAAAGAAATGGAAATCAACTAGAGATGTGCACCAGGTCTCATTTCAATAATGTTTAAACTGAAAAGTTGTAACCCGCTAGCAGACTAACAAACCCCCAGTCAAAGTCGCTTTAAGGCAAGTCAATTCACTTTGGGCTATAAGGTGGCTAAATGGTTAGCACTGTCGCCTCACAGTAAGAAGGTTCAGGTTAGGATCCCATCTTCCCAGGAGGCATTTCTTTGTGGAGTTTGCATGTTCTTCCTGTGTTTGTATGGGTTTCCTCCGGGTGTTCTGGTTTTCCCCATAGTCCAAAGACTCATGGTATACTGTAGGTGAAATGAATAAACCAACAATTGTCTGTATGGTGTGTAAGAATGAAAGAGTGTATGGGTCTTCCACAGTGCTAGGTTTTGGCTAGAAGGGCATCCGCAGCAAAAAACATAGGCCAGAATAAGTGGCAGTTCAATCTGCTGTATCGATCTCTGATAAATCAGGGATTAAAGCCTAAATATAGAGAGTGAATGATAATATATGTTTTATCACATTTATTAAAGTGGTATATAATATTATAATAAGCCCAATGATTAGATATTATGCCTGTTGTTAGCATAATTGAATATTATATAATGCATATAAAGCAATAAATGTATATCTGCCGTATTTGATCATCAGAATCCACAATAGATTACAAGCAGGGGTCAGTTCAGATATTTGCTGGTGTTAGAAAGTATGTTTTGAGCTGATATGAAAACATGATAAGCACTCATTGTTGATCTTGTACACTGTAAAATGTCTGTGATTCCAACTGTAAAAATCTCTTACCTGGTTTCCTTAATACTGTATATACGGTGAATTTACTTTCCTAGAATTCCCTGCATGACACTAGTTGTTGACATGACTATGGTTCTTTTTTTCAAATGGTTCTTTTTTCACATCAGTTAAGTACATTAGAGTTTTATTTGACACATAATTCATTCATTCATTCATTTTCTTTTCGGCTTAGTCCCTTTATTAATCCGGGGTCGCCACAGCGGAATGAACTGGCAACTTATCCAGCACATGTTCTACGCAGCGGATGCCCTTCCAGCTGCAACCCATCTCTGGGAAACATCCATAAACACTCATTCACACTCATACACTACTGACAATTTAGCCTACCCAATTCACCTGAACCGCATGTCTTTGGACTGTGGGGAAACCGCAGCACCCGGAGGAAACCCACGCGAACGCAGGGAGAACATGCAAACTCCACACAGAAATGCCAACTGACCCAGCCGAGGCGCGAACCAGCGACCTTCTTGCTGTGAGGCGACAGCACTACTTGCTGCGGCACTGCGTCGCTCTTTACACATAATGTTGATATATAATGTTTCACACTTAGCTGAGTTTACACTTAGGTGATGATTGATTATAAGGCATGTTTGGCATGCTGTCCTGGGAGAGAGCCCTGAGCTCATAAGATCCTCGAGCCCAGGGCTCCCTCCCATTTGCAGGGTGAGAGGGGAGTTTGAGCTAAGGTAGAGCTTGAGAACTCCACTACTGTTGTAGCTAATAAACAATTAGGGATTTGCTATTAAGAGATAACTACTTACTAGGAGCATGTCTAAGGTGCTGATTTTGATTAGTCAATTAATTTAGGTCGCATGTTTTTTGTATGGTGGGAAGAAACCTTGGGACCCAGGGGAAACCCCCGCGAGCACGAGGAGAACATGTAAACTCCGCACAAAAACGTTGACTAGCTTGGTAAGGACTACCAATGACATTCTTGCTGTGAGGCAACAGTGCTAACCACTGGGCCGCCGTGCCACCGATCTAGGAAAAGAGGAGGAGGAGGGGTGGAAGGGGGGATTCTTCAAAACGAAGATGTCTGTGGTATCGAACTTAGGTTATTTATGGTGACTTAGGTATTGTCTGATTGGTGAATCATAAATTGGCTAATGTGGGACCAGCCGTGATCAATCATAAGCACATGATCCTCTCGAAATAATTTTATAAATAAACTTCACTTATTGCATTACTTTATTGGCATGTGCGTTATGATGATGGTGTTTAGTCATTTTGTAAATGACTCTGACAATTTTCTATATATGCTTCTCTGCTTGTGGGAAAAGTTGATTGTGATGAGCTTTGGCTCATCATATGACCTTCTCATCCACACCTGCTTATGGTTGTGTATTGTATATATGGTTGTCTACTTCAAAACATTGGTGTATGACTACAAATTACTGAAATACAGTAATTCACTATAATATTGTAAAGTTTATTTTACTTTCCTACCCTATTTTTTTTCAATGTAAAATTACGGTAACCACAGCTGCCATTTTATTACCATAAATTTTACTTTTTTGTTTTACAGTGTTGAGTCCTTAAATGTTGATGGTCATTTAGAAATAAATAAAAGAAATCATAGCAATAACCAGCATTGAGCAGAATGTGTGTTTCTGCTCATACAGCTGGTGTTTCACTGCTTACCCAGCTGTGATTGTGTTCATATAAAGGCAGGTGGAAAGTGGGAAAGCCCTCAGAGCAGACCTGAGCACAATGTGCACTGGAGGATGAAGGGATGTGGATTCTGGCAGCGAATACATTAACTCTTGTGGGTATCATTGGGTTTCTTTTTCCAGAAGGTCCTTTTTAGTCTCAGTGTGCAGAAATGATAAGTCTTTTAGACTGATGTTGACTTAAACTGACACTTGGTTGCCTTCATAAGAACGTTATTCATGATCTTTAGATATTTAGATCTTCAAAATCAGCCCAAATTTCATAAAAATAAAAGTTAAATGAAAAGGTCACCTTTCCTGTGAATATTTAGCTTTGATAGGTGGTTATGTAAGTAAAATGTTAGAGTTAGTCATTGTTGTAAGCATGCTTGTTTCTAAAACTGTGAGGACTGCTGAGATGAGGGAGGATGAAAAAGCGAGAATCTTTTCCAAGGACACCTTGTGCAAAGTTATGGGGAATATCTCACTATTTGATGCAGAGTGATATCGCTAAGGAGAACAAGCTGGATATGATGTAATCACAATGCTTCTGGCAATGTCAATATTTCACTTAAGCATTTAGAACATTCTGAAATTTTTTTTAACATGACAATGTGTTTTCTTAGATGAAAAGCCTATGGTCATGTATGATAAAATGTAGTGAATTCCTATTAGGCAGTTTGAAGTGAATTAAACGAGAATGTAAAACAGTCTAAAGTGAGTCAGCAAGTGAATGTACATCAGTTGACCCATTTGTTTTTTACAAGGACACTGAATTTCTATTCATTTAAAATTTGTAAAACAGTACTTGAATATTTTGGCCTTACAGAGTATATTTGTCAATGACAATCCAATAAAGATCAATGAACATACAGACAGATTACATTGGCTAAGTAGCGCATCAAAGTCTCTTTAAGGCAAATCGCTCGGCGGCTATCTTTGAAACACCTCTTAGGCATACAAGTGCAGCTCCTATCTTTTTGAATTGTGAAACATCAAATTCTCCAAATGTGTTTATGATAAAATTGGAAACAGCAATGGTATTTAACAACAATTCTCTCTTAAAGAGCACCTATGATAAAAATCATCTTGTGGAAGCTATAGATCAATTACCAACCTACGTCACACATGACATCACACGGGTCCCCGGTTGCAGAAAAAGACCGGCTGTAATAGCAAACATGTTGTGTTTTGCGGTAGGATGCCAAATTTGAAAGCCAAAAAATAGAAAACTTAACTTTTACCATACACAACACTGCTTTTAATGACTGCAGACATCTTTGGCTAAAAGGAAGCTGAATGAAGTGACGACCTAATTAGAAATGCTCAACTCTGCAGTTCTCATGTTATATCAGGTATGTTCACGCTATGCTGAATCATATACATTACTCGTTTTTGATTGCAGCAATGATTTCCGCAAAACAGTTACATATTGTTATTTAAACTGTGGACACTGAATGCTCAGAATGAAACAGGAAAGTGTAAGTTATTAAGGTAAAGTTGGTTTTATATTCACACATTTATTCAGTGACAACTTGTGACACACTCTCTATATTGTTTACCACGGCACTTAAGTATTCGGTCTGAAATAACCTGCAAGTGTGACTTGAAAACAAGATTAACACTGTTTATTTGACTGTGAACAATGTTGTACTTTGATAGTCATTGTCTGCTAATATGATTTTGCTATTTAGAGTTTGCAAATAATACTTTTATGAAATTATATTATTAAGGAGAAAGTCTGAATGTGCGAATATAAAACCAACTTTACCTTTATGTGTAAGTTCACATATCCTGCCGTAAGTTCAGGTGTAGTTCACTGTCAGAATGCAGTTGTTCTGCTTGTTGATGATCACCCTGGCCTTGTATAACCTTGTCTTTTTTTCCTTGTCTTTGGCTCGGCAGAACCTCGGCTTTTAGCACTACATAGTTTTGAATCTGGTAATCAGGGAACATTATTTCTTGCACATGACCACACAGAACACAATTGTTGGCATCCAAACACTTGTAGGCCTTTAACTTCTCTCGTAAAATCCCTTGGAGCTTCAATGAGATTGTATATTTGGGGCTGGATGCTTGGTCATTTCGTCTTATTCAATATCCATTGGGAGGGTGCTATTGCAAATGGACCCACCGGGGTGACAAGCTGTTATAATACACTGAAAGCATTATGTAAATAATATATATAATATGCAAATAATATATATAATATGTAATCAATCTAACTTATTTCTAAGACAACAACAAACTCTGAACCGCATCGGATGTCATTCCCTCGCTGTAAATGGTAGCGCTCCTGGGTTTTTTCTGCCACCTCCCTGCGCGGGCATTCTGAATGTTTACAAGCATGGTAATTGGTCTATTTGGACAGAACTGTGTGCAGGTATAGTGTGTCCACAGTCATATTAGAGTAATATAAAGACAATACCTCTCCTTTTTTTAATTTCCTGATGTTAAAATAGGATCCAAATCCCTCCCATTTTGAGGCCCACTGCAACAGGACGTTGGAGTGCAGTTTCGCCAGCCCCAAATTGATTGACAGCGATGTATTACCATGTCTTCGTAGTAATGCATATAATCATATGAACAAGACAGGACGTGTGCAAAACAACTGGGATTAAAAGATCTTTTCAGCTTGCTGTGATCATCAATCATCATCAAATGTGATCAAGAATGAGTTTTACAAGTTTAAAACGTTTTTTAAACAGTGCATGTTTGTAATGAATTACAGTGATTTTACCGTCTTTATCACCACAGCAGCGTGTCAGTACAATTATAAAAGAAGACGCTTCAGTCCCAGTTTGTGGACGGTAAATCAGGTTTATTTTGTACATTAACATAATGGATATTACATACAGCAATGGATATTATGGTGTATCCTGACACATTTGCCTTGCAAAAACAGTGCAAAGTTCTGTGGCTTTAATGTGTGCTGTGTGTTGGCGTGAATTTTGTAACGACATTGTGATTGACTCATCGAAATGCTTGAAATAACTCCACAACAAATACATTAAATTATCATTGGGACAGTTCTTACTGTAGTATTTCTCACAAACGTTACGTGAGATCTGCTTCCTTGTCTGTCACAGTGCTGTTTATCTGACGCAGCCAAGGCAGAGATTAAGGAACACTCTGACAGGCAAGTGGGAATGGTGGGCGGGGAGAACTAGCATTAAAGGCACAGGCAACAAAAACAGCCACATTGTGTTCAGAGCAGAAAATACCAATATTCTGAAAGATATAATAAATAATCTGTTTTGAGCTGAAATTTTACAGACACATTCTGGAGACACAAAAGACTTATCTTAAATCTTGAAAAAGGGGTAAAATAGGTGCCCTTTAAATTGTGTTTCTAAATGTTCAAATGAAACAAAAAAAAATGCACAGGTTGCCCAAGCTAATGTGTATGCTCACAGGGAACATGTTAATGATAAATATGGCTATTTCTGGTGGACTCAATCAGACATCATTCTGTCAGTCAAACTGTGTAACTATAAGACTTATAATAACTTATGTGTTTCACAATATCATCCTCTGAATAACTTTTTGTCTGATAGTTATGGGCTTCTGATGTAATTACCTATTTATTCTGGACAGCAAATATTCCCCCAAAAGGAGAGCAGAGAGCACCTCTTGGTTTAAGTTTGTGGGCATTCAAGTGATTGTCCTCATAGACATCTAAATGAGAGCTATTGAATTGTACGTCAATGCCACCTCCATTTCTATTATGTTAGCCATCATTTGATTTGTGTTTGAATGGCAGGTGGGTATTCTTTTAAAATAATGAGGTCAGATGGGAAAGACCTAGTTTCATACCAATCAAAGCCAGAGAACATTTGTTTTCAAGTGTACCTGGGTTGTTTAAAAGTAGAGATGTAGTATATATATATATACTGTATATATTCTCATGTCTGTGAGGCAAGTATTCACTGAGATTCCAGTGTGTTAGCTGACCTCAGAGGGTTCATAACAATACATTTGCAAGAACTGTCATAAATTTCCCAGTGATGGGTTGCAGCTGGAAGGGCATCCGCTGAGTAAAACATATGCTGGATAAGTTGGCAGTTGATTCCGCTGTGGGGGACTAAGCCGAAAAAAAGAAAATGAATGAATGAATGAAATGAACTGTCATAAAGTCACGCATTTAGACCGAGCGCCTCCCCCGGAGAATCATCAGTCTATGACGTTGATCAAGATGGGGCTTACTTTGCTAGAGTGTCTATACAGTACTGTATAAAAACTATGAGCCTACAAGTATTTGTGTATTTTATAGTCTTTGGTTAAATCCCCATTCATAATTAAAATGTGCATACCAAATCAAATATTTGAATCAAATCAGGTGCTGAAGTGTTTAGAATTTATAATAGTAAACTGGAATACAATGACTGATTTAAAATGTATAAGTGTATTTTTTCTTAATTTATGTATATCATAGACAAGGAAATGCTCATAAATATGACATTATACACACATATAGGCTTTTTTTCGAAACATTATGGCATTTTTTATTAAAAACAAATGTTTCATGGACCACTGTTGAAAACACTCCTAGATATAGCAAAATGCTTTTTTTCCCCCAAGCCTGTTTAAATGTACAGAATACTGAACCTCTTGCATTGTGTAATAGATGTATGATTTTGTTGTTGTTTGTTTGGTTGGTTGTGATGAGAGATTCATCTGTGCAGAATTCAGTTGCTGAGTTTAGCAGTAAAAATGACTTACTAAAAGGTAATGAACTAGTACTAATATATTCCATTACTACTACTACTACTACTACTACATTTAAAAAAGTGATTGCACTAATTAGTTATCACAACTTAATATTTTGAGTTAACTTATCTGTATTGAATGTGTTGATAACTTATATAAAGGTTTTACTAGGTTGAACTTATTAGATTTCAAACATCTGAGCTAAAATACTTTATAATACTCTTTCTGAAGGTCTGAAATTTGATTATGCTTGTAAAAAAAATGCTTAAGTTTGGGTGGGTTTGGGATCAGTTTGGACATTTTGAATGGCCATTTTCTCAATGTAATGTTGTGGTGTGTGTTTGTATGAGGTTCTTCTCAGATACCTGCTTCTTGTCGGGCACTGTTGCCTCACTGCAGGAAGGTCACTGAGTGGAGTTTGCTTGTTCTCCCCATGTTCATGTGGGTTTCCTCCAGGTGCTTCGGTTTCCCCCAAAGACATGTGGTAAATGTGAATTGAATAAACAAAATTGGCAGTAGTGTGTGTGAATGAGAAGTCACCTTCAATATTTAAGTTCACTAAACGTAAACCATGCCCATTACCCTTGAATTATAAAGTCTATCAACATCATTCTTAATTACAACAAACTAATCTATTGAAGTTAACTAAACTTAGACCACGTCCATTACACTTGTATTGTCAAGTCTTGTCAACTTTAACCTACAGTAAGTTAAGACAACTTCACTATTTAAGTGAAGTAAACTTTCTTAAGTTGAAACAACATTTTTTTTACAGTGTTGTAATGGTGGTAGTAGTAGAAGTAGTAGTAACAACATCAATTTTGCATAGAGATCCTGGGTATAAAAACACACCACAAAGAAAACGAATAATTTATCAATTTGTGTAATAGTATAGATCTAATGATTTTGTTAATTATTAGGGCTAAAATGATTAAAGACTATAGACCTATAATTATTATAAGATTTTAATACTCTAAGTAAATGCATTTTTCATGCTGTTAATACACTTTTTTTTCTCACATTTTATTAATAAAAAGCATTTAAAATCCAATAAATCTGCTAAAATTATCTTAATTAAGCCCTATTATGCAAATTGTAATTTGTGGCCCTTCACATTTTTCTGTAGGTTTAATTTGGCCCCCTTGGCCTCTGAACTTGAGTAACTCTGGAACAGTGGAACATCATAAGCAGCAGAGGACACATCTATGCTGCCTTCAAAAATCAATTAGAGGAAGGTTCCCCGGTGTATATGACATGATCAAAGCACTCAGTCAAGCCATTGTTGCCTTCCTACCCCTCCGTTTGCTGGCAGTAGTTTTTTCCACTCTCAAATGCAGTGCACTTTTTCAAACTCATCTTAATCAAACACATCATCTTGTTAGTAGAACACTTCAAGACTTGAACTGGATGGCCTGTGTGAGAGAGAGACACTGTTGATGTGCCTCCAGGAAAAGGATTGGAAAACACTACTCTGAAATTCAGATGTCTTGAGAGAGTCTGAGAGTTTAGATTCCTCTCTCAAACACAGAGACACAGTAGTCAAGGCATACATTTAGTGTTTAAAGAATAATAAAAGATTTTAGCAGTGACAACATGGAAAAACAATCACATAAGTAAGGTGAACCATATAGTCCAAAGAAGGGAAAATGAGTTAGAAAAAAATATTGAATGAACCTTTTCTACTTGATGAAATGAGAGAGGGGGGTGATGCAGTAAAACATCCTTTACAATATTACAACTTAAATATACTGTATAAACATCTTCAACAAAAAAGTTGCAAGAATGAATGGCAGATAAAGTGCATTCATAGTTACATGCCGTGATTCACAGCAATTACCAAACAAATCCAACGTTCTAATAAATTTCTCATGGACAAAATTAAGTACCATCCCTATGTCACAACAGGTAAAAAATAAAAAGTGACAACTGCTGTACATACCTGTCATGATCACCAGTGATCTAATCTCCATAGATCGCTGGAAATCATTCATAATCGCTAATGGCCTACAAATCCGCCATTTTATGGACTACATCTCACACACACACGTTCCTGATCCTGACTGATTGCGCACACACCCCCGGAGGATTGTCCAAGGAGTGATACACACACTATTTAAGCAGCACAAACCCTCACTCTAGTGGGCTGAGTCTTGTTTACACTCTGTGACATTATACAACGCGTTTCCTTGTCTTGTTTGTCATGTTTTACCCTGCCGCCTGCCTTCTGACCTCTCGCCTGCTGTTACTTTAACTACGTTTTTGGATTGCCTGCATATATGTTTGCCCGTGTTGACCATTGCTTGCCCGACTTCCTTAATAAACCTGCATTTGGATCCAAACCCTGTTTTCAGTGTCACATCCCATGGTTACAGAACCATAGCAGGAACAGTAAAATCCACATACTACAAAATATGTACAAATTAAAAAAACATATATTCAGTGGGATGCGGCAAACTGAATTCAATTTCCATTCATGAACTGAGACGAAGGTAATTACTCCATTTTGTTCATCCCTGGTAGGTTCTAGAAATTCATTTATAGGCTATTCTGTTTCAACAAAATATTATTAGCTGTAATTTAACTGAAAATGAAGACCTCTCCATTATTATTTTCTTTATTTTGATTGACACGCTGGACCTTATTGAACATCAATTTAGCCCTCAGAATGAAAAAAAAAATTATATATATATATATATATAACAGCTGTTGGTACCAGCATCACAGTTCGTTTACATATAATAGTCTTTTTTTAATGTGGCATTATTTCTTTTGGGGCTGATTTCACTTATAAATATATAAATGTAAGCCTAAATGTATTATAAACCATTCCAGCATGAAAAGTGAAATGTGGAAAAATTGAAAGTGGAATGTTATGATTATTGCAAAATGATTATTCTTTTATTGTTGCTTGACCTCTTTTCACAGTAATATATATGTTGACTCATTTTTTATTTTATTTAAATTTTTATAGATGTAAATTGGTCAATTTTAAAAACAAAAAACAACGTTACAAAAAACATTGACCGGTTAATGAGAAGGAGCTTTATAAATTGTGAAGGTTCAAAGTTGGGAACAACATGAACCATACACAAATAGATTGATAAATAAATAAATATATAAATAAACAGTAAAATGCATACACACACAGTCTGCGGAGAGATTTGTAATATGCACGGCGTGATGAGGCGATTTTCTGCTCCAGTTGCTGCAAAGTCACAGAGCGCAG